>VDFB02379711.1:205359859-205419433 GCA_007258455.2 Sequoia sempervirens | reverse complement strand
TATTTGTGTGTCATTCTCTAGGGTTTTGAGGCGGGTGTTACAATATGCTAAATAAATTTCCCTTGGTGTAACATTGGAATCTCCATTACGATGAGCTTCTTTAACCAATGAAGCCACAACTTTCCATGTTAATGCACGACGTGACTAGATTGTTGGCATCGTTCAATCCATACCGTCATCCAATCAAGATTGTTTGCGACGTACAAATGTAGTGCATCCCACTCTCGACCAACTATATGAAAAAAATTGAAATTCACAAATGACGTATAATTAGTTAATTACCACAATATACGGCTTATTTTCTAGAGTAATACAATACCAGTACTTTTCTATTAGTGTGTGGAATATTCTTTCATTTGGACTAGTTCTCTATTGTTTCTTTTCAAGCAATGTAAAATGTATTCTAATTAATCTCCATGATCATCTTATAATTACCTCTCACTTTCCTCAATCTATCTTTCCCCATCAGGTACTACCCTTCGAATTTGTTAATGGAGTTGGGATCTCGAATGCGATCTGTACATGAATCTTTGTTGCGAACTTAGGAAGATATTTAGTAATGTACACCATGGTCTAGTATACCATATATTCCTCCACCATAGAATCCTTAGGATGTGCTCTTTGTCTAGCCAAAGCCATCAAAAATTTCAAGTGCCTCTCAACCATCCACATTGACCTTGTGTGTACAGGTCCACACAATTCAATATCCTCAACTTGGTGTATGAGGTAGTGTTCTTGTGCATTGAAAAATGTCAAAGGTAGACACTTTTGCATTTCACACATTAGACTAGGAATTTTTCTCATCAAATAATTTATATCTTCTTTATAGATTTCTTTAGATGTCATCCATCTACAAGTGATTCAAGGCGCAAATATATTAATGATATTTAACAAAAATATACAATATATTACATAAAAAGTAAAACAAATGGAAAATATAAGATCTATATAATGAATTGAAAAAATATCACTACTTACCTCATGTATTTTCCAAGATCATATATAACTTGCTTGGAAATTGTTGCTCTAAGGTTGTCTAGGAGAGATAGAGGTAGAACATACCGCAACAATTATAAAATGATCTTCATTAAATTTTTCCAAAACTAGTGTAAACATAATACATTGAAAAATTCATACGCGATACAAATATATGTAAAATGTAAATTAGAATCAATTTCACCTTTAATGAAGGTATGCCAATCATGCGTTTTCATCCCTGGCCCAAATTCACCTTTCTTTGTTATTATATTGTTTATGTTCGCAGCAAATCCTATGGGAAATCAAGTTTTTTGTATGACTTATTTTATAGCATTGCTTTGGTGCTC
The DNA here is from genome assembly GCA_007258455.2 of Sequoia sempervirens. Classification (NCBI taxonomy): domain Eukaryota; kingdom Viridiplantae; phylum Streptophyta; class Pinopsida; order Cupressales; family Cupressaceae; genus Sequoia; species Sequoia sempervirens. Next base: position 205,418,108 of record VDFB02379711.1, on the reverse strand, counting down.
CATTAATAACCAAGGAAGGGAACTTATATTAATTTGGTCTCTATCGCTATTTAATTGAATGACATTTTTCATTGCATGATTGGCTTCTTGAATGTCACTACAAATTTTGACAATTTTTTCTTTGTCATGCCTTCCATCCAATATTTTTCATAACATTTATGTTATATTCTTTCCAATATGCATTGTATCAAACAAATGTACAATTTGTAGCTTCTCATAGTAGGGAAACCCACTAAATTGTCTTGATAACTTTTATCCCAAAGTGGAAGCTGACCATTAATGTTCCTTGATCAATCTTCATGAAGTATATAAGTTAAACAAATTAACAATGACAATCATTGTCAATTGGCTAAACACATGAGTAAAACAAAACAATAATATAAAATATAAATTCCAAACATATCATATATGATAAATAAACAATTTGATCCAATGTATAACCTTGACGCATTAATTTTATTAAATCTAAACTTCCATATGTATGTAGGTGTCATTCTTCGTGGTTTTCGATATAGTCTTTCTTCCCATTGGAAAAGTTATTTTAGTAGTTCGACACTTATGATTTATTGAGGAAGGTTCCCATACTCATCAAACACCTACTTCCTAAACTTGTTGAATGATGAGATTTCTCATCTTTGGACCACAAACTGACATGCAAATTTTCCCTTTGTTTGAAGACTTTGCAAGATCATATATAATTGGATTAAATATGCCATTTTTTATAATTATATATAATGAATAGATTATTTTAAAAACATGCTTGATATCTACTTCATAAAATTAAATATTGTTAAATTGCAGTTGAACGTTATAACATACCACAAAAATGTGTTAGTCCTGGGGCATCATGAATTGTCCATACAAGCATTGCATGGAATTGAAATTGTCTTTGTCCTATTGGTCTAGAGACGCCATACATAGTGATGCCATTCCATAACTTTAGTAAATCGTCGATAAGAGGCTCGATATATACATTCATATCTTTAACTTGGTACTTACCTAGTTGAATGAACATAAACATTAAGCATAATTATTATAACCATTTTACTACAATATATATAAATTTAATGTACATGACTATTAAATGAAAAAAATGTCATTATGTAACAAATAAGACAAATGAGATGCTACTACGCTAAAGAAAATTGATGTAAACAAATACCTAGAACAATCATTGCCAACATTATGTGTTCCCTCTTTATTGACATTCATGGAGGAATGTTATTGTTGATAACAAAAATAGGCCACACCGAGTAAATAGATCTTATCTCTCCAAATGGATTGACACCATCCACTGCCACATTTGAAAGCTTGAGATTACGAGGTTCTTCTTTAAAGTGTGGCCATTTTTCCTCCATGTCCCTAAATGAAGAACCATCTGCAGGCATTCAAAGAATGTCATCTCCACTTCTATTTCGTGCATGGTAATCCATCAATTGTGCTAAGCTTTCACACCTAAATAATTGCTGCATACGTGGAATAATGGGAATATAATGAAGAACCTTGCAAGACACCTTTTTTGTTAGTTGATATGTTCGATATCTACCGATATGACATTCTAGGAATTCTGTTGCAAATTCCTATTGTTTATGACATATAATATGATCATTGGGACATGAATTCATTGCTTGATACTCCATTCCAATATATTTCCATAATGGCAGAGCAACTGTATGAGGAGGTAAAAATATTTGATGGTGGTAACAAAATTCCACCTATCAATCTACAACAATAAATTTTTGTTAATATAAAGTATATTAACGGTACATATTTCATCCTTTATTTACTAATGATGAACTAACAACAATTAAAATAGATGAAAAAAGATGACATATATGACATACCTTAACATCCATGGCATTGTTATGTTGGATAAACCATTCATAACCTTCAAGTTCAACAACAACAATACAATAGAGAGAAGAGTTGTTTGGGAGCCTTCATAAAGGGGCTTGTATGCCTTCTCAAGTACAGGTAAATCATGAACATCATCAAAGTCATCTCGATCATCATGATCAACTATGCCACTAAATGTGTCATGGATCAATGTATTTGTACCATCATCTTCAACTGTGTTTTCTAGCGCATGATCATCTTCTTCCATAGGATCATTAACTTCATCTTGATATTCATAGCTCCATGTTCCTCCACTTGAAAACCACATGCTTGGTGATAATCCATATCATGTGCCCTAGGGCACCCCACCTTTATAATAATGATCAACACAAATAAACCATGATCATGATCAAGTGATTTATATATATATATAAAATGTTAAAACAATATAAACATTTACAAATTCAATCAATATAAAGACATATAATGAACAATTACCAATGGAAGATAATCATGCTCCCCTTCAACGTGACCATGCTACCTACAATGTTTCTTAGCTGTTGTGATTAAAAGTCTTCTCGTCTTTAAGCCCTTGCAATTATTGCAAGGACAATAACATTTCCCATCACCCTTTCTTTTCAATCTAGCCCACAATCTAGCAAGTGTCTTCATTTTGTTCTACACTAATATTATTTGACATGATTTTTCTTTACCAAGCTTGAATATTTAGGTCTTCAAAAAATATCAAACTCAAACTCCAATAATTATTAATCATAGACAGGTAACAAAATCTAATAATTTAATATTTTGCACAAAAAAAATTTGGCCTATAACTTCCACAAACTTGTCACAAGTATAGAAAATTCGCAAGTATAGCATTAAAACATTGTTGCAAGTATAGATAAATTGTCAAACTCACTTTTATTTATTAAAATTTATGCTCGACATTCATCGAAAAAGCGACAAAAATCATGGAGCATCGCAATTTCGACAAACATCAGGCACAAATTTAGAAAAAAAATTGAAAATTTCACATTAAATACATAGGTACCTGACGATTCATCTAATATACATCTTTCGTCAGAAAGTTTCATCGTATTTTTCAGTCAAATGAGTTAGTGTATATTTTCTTAGAATTTTTGGAGAAACTAATTCATAAGTTGATAAAAATAATTTATCTAGTGGTCAAATAACATTAAAACCCATCCAACATAGTATATCTTAGGGACCATCATAATAGTTTTTGTAGCATTGAATCATAATAAATTTTCATAGTGTAGTGAAGGTAGGCATGTGTGTCTATGGATTTCCTTTCCCCAAAATGGGGAACCTCAAACTCTTTATGAAGGGGATATGCAATAATAGTTAAAGAAAGAAGACTTGATCAATAACAAGGAGGGATGAGTGGTCAAGCAAATAAAATAGATAAAGATCCAACATTTTGGATTAATTGATTTATGATAGGTTCTATAATGTGTAACAAAGAATTGAAAGCAGTAGATATAGATACATACAAGATTTATGGACTAAAGGGCTAAGATGTCCTAAATTTCCCACCAAATTTTAATCACCTATGTGGGTGGGGAAAAGATAGTGTATGAGACATGCATTGTTACTTATTATGTATATGAAGTAGTTATTTTTATGTTAAATGATAAATGTACTATGAGGACTATGATATACATATAAATATACATACTAATCACATTCGACTATGAATCACAATATATTTTGAGGTACACCATGAAGGTGGGGAAATAACCTTGTATAATGTGTGCTACACCGTAAGGAAAATTAAGACCCTCAAAATTACTATTTAAAACACCATAGAGGGTGTCAACTAAATGCACAACCTCATTAGAAATTGTTTCACTTTAATATTTTCATGTAATCACCTAACTGTTGATCAAGATATTTAACCTTAGAGGGAGATACATGTAAGGTAGACTCATGGTTGAAAAAACATCCATGCCATGAGTAGTAGTTTTTGAGGAGCTAGGTTGAGTATTAATTTTAGAGGCAAAGTCAAAACCCATTGTTAAAATATTCAAAGAAAAAATTATGAATTTAGGACTACTTCTAAGATGAGTTTTACACCTTGAGACTAAGACATATTGATTTTTTCCAAAGACTCTTTGAGAAACATTGTCAAAGTGAGAATATTAGGTTGCAAAACTAATCAAAGGTTTCTCATCACATGATCAAAAATGTGAAAAAAATGAAATAGCAAATTTTAAAGTTTAAAAGTTTATAAAGAAGGTTGTGTAAGCTCAAGTGATAGGTTCGCCAAAATATAGTGAAACATAGAAGAAAAGTGGTGGTGTGGGATTTTTTATGGAAAAGGGACAAAATTATATTAATGAACATAAACTACATCCAATTATAATATTGAGATTTTTAGATAGTCATAGCTATCAATAAGGCCAAAAGTAGAAATATCCACATAGGATTATTAGAATACTACAAAACCCATAAATCATACCAATCCAAGAACCAACATAAACTAATAATATCAACACGATTCACCAACACTTAGAGATAATTTTTTTACTTAATTAAATAAAAACTAGTTTTATTTATAAGTGATCTGAATCACTCTTAACTAGTTTTAGTTTAAGTTTTAATAAGATAATCTATACTACTATTTTATAATACATTATCAAAAAAATAAAAATGATTTTTTACTAACCAAATAAATAACTTTAAATAAAATATATTATTAACAATTACTTAAAATTACTAGTAGAAATGATAATATGATAATAGAAATAGAAATAGATGATATATATGAACATGCATGACTAAAATATAAAGTTTGCTAGACCAAACAATGCCACTTAGCATTCATGGACATGAAAAGTCTAGAATGTGAACATTCTTAGAAAAAAATGCCTTATTGACATAAGAGTGAAATGGAGAAAGTAATTATAGAACACTAGTGACAAATAAGATGTGTAATATAAATAATTTTAATCTATTATTTTGAAGAATAGATGAAAAATGATAGAGAAAGGAGAGGGAAAAATATCATTAAATCCACAAAAGGACTGTATAAATATCTCTCCTCAATAAAACATGTATCTTACTAGAGAAAAATAAATATTTCTAGAGGTTGCAACGAGGTGGATTTTAGGTCAACCCCTTGATAGGTTTTTCTACCTACACAAATAACCTATTTTTATAATGATTTTCAAAATGCAAGATATAGTTCAAGCATAATAATTTAGTTCTACAATAGGATAAGAATGATAATGTAAATATGAAAGATTATGACCACATAATGCCAAATGTGTAAGAACAAAAGAGATTGAATAAAATTAACACTAAAAATTAAGAATATTTTGGAGAAACAACATAAACTAATATCATCGTGAAACCTCAGAAAAGGTTGTGGTGTTGAGGGTATTAGAACAACCAGTTTCCTACAAGTTTCACTCAGGGAAACCTTAGAGATCTCAATCCAAGGATGAAATGAGGGAAAGAGATATGCAATAAGGTGTCCTAGGGTGTGATTAAAGGTATAAAGGGGGTTCACCTCCTAGCTAGGGCTTGGAAAGATAAGAAATGTAAATGATATGCAAGACTTAAGTAAATGACCTAGAAATGAATTCAAATCAGAATAGTAAATTGAGAAAATACAACGGTGCACCAAGAAACTGAAGAGGCTTGAATGAGGATCTTAAATCTTAAAATACTGATATGTGAAGCACGCTAAGACTCATATGCTAGTAGGGGCGATTTAGTCCTAGTTTTGGGTTTTGGGTCATAACTGGGATTTGGAACTGTTGAATCAAGATCTACAGAAAAAGTCTAAAAATAGGTATATGGGACTCATACGCCACAAGTGGTGATTTAGTTCCAAATTAGGGTTTCTCTAAAACTATGATATCCTAATGATTTCCTGTATCTTTTCTCCTATCAAATCCCTAATTTTGAAACATTGAATTATTCCTTTGTAAGTGACTTTCCATGATCTTGCAATGTAGATGACAACTTTTGCAACACTACAAATTTTCCAATCTTGCTCTTGAATGGATATTCAACCTAAAACAACCTAGAGTGCAATCACACATCAAAGAGAGGAAAATGTTTTTTTGTTAGTGGATCCTAGGGGTTTTCCTTGGTCAAACCCCATTTTGGTAATCAAACCTTGAAATGAAATCAACAGAAAGAAGGAATGATGAATGAACAATATGTGATGTTGCAACTCACCAAACCCTTGAATAAAAGGCTGCAATATTATATGTGATCTAGCTAGCATGAATGTGGATCTTGAATCTTGCTTGAATGTTGTAGATCTTGACTTGAATGCTTGTTTGAATCATAAGATACCTACATCACAAATGTTAGCTCTAAAACAAACATGATGCATGATGACTTTGACATGATGCTTGATTCTTGAATAATGCTCCAACATGCTTGATAATCACTCTTGAATGTTGTTGAATGCCTTGTAAGTTCTTGTGATCTCATATTTTCTATAATTTTGAATACTTGAATTGTTAAGAGAAAATGAGTTAAATAACCTTGTATTTATACTGTTTATGCCAAATTTCCCAAAATTACAACACTACAAGCCAACATCGATCTAGGAGAATAAAATCCCAAAAGAATTGAATTAAAAATTAGGTCTAAGCTAAGTGGGACTCATATTCCAAGAGGGGCGTATGAGTCCCATTAGGCTAAGCTTGTGACACATTTTTCAAGAAAGGTTTAATTTTATGTCAAATTCAGATCAAGACCCCGAAATTAGGTGGGACCCATATTCCCAAGGCGGCATATGAGTCCCAGATAACCAAATATGGAGCATACAATCCAAAATCATCAATTATGATTGTCACTTGATATATGTCAAGGATCATCCTAAAAATATGCATTAATTAAGGCTTGTGGATGCAAAATAGGACCAAATAAGGCATAAAGAAGCCCAATTTTAGCAGGGAGGGTCCAAACAAGTGAAAATGTAAAGGGATACATTTTCCTACACTACACATCTCAATCACTTGAGAAAGTTTAAAGGGACAATCTTGGCTATATATACTACTACCAAAATTTTACAAATCTAGTAAGAAAAGAGTATTGTTCATGCATTTTGGCACCAAACAATGCCGGTAATATTGCTATTCCCCTAAAGAGAAGACAACACATGGATGCCTTAGCTCCAAGGTCTTTGTAGTTGGGTCTCAAATCTACGATGTTAAGTGGTCAATGCAATAGTAATATTCAAGGGCCCTGGTGTTGAGCTTCGATTGTTCTAAGATCAAGCATGAAATAAACCTACTCTACACAGGGTTTTAAAAAATAAAAATAAAAGATAAGCAGAGTTTTGAAATAGAAAAGAACAATAGTTCATCCAACCTTAACTAGACTTGTTAACTTCAAGGAATTTGTAAACCAAAATTGCAGAACAAAGTAAACTTGTGATTGACACACAACCTCTTTCATTCACAGTGCTAATTCACATAATAGATTTTAATTACCATTTAAATAAAACACAAAATAATATTTCATTCCTTGAAGACTTCACAAATCAAATGATCAATTTAAGACAAATATCATTCTGGAACACAACATGAAGGAGATTAAACTCTAATTGCTTCTACTGTTAGTAAAATAGATAAGCAATATTTACAAAGCTGGCACAATCACCAGTGTACAGAGAATCTGAGGCTCTAGATTGTTTCCAACTACACTAAGAGAACTTAGAAAATACATTATAGTCTGTACTAAAATCTAACTGCTAAACAAGAAGACAAGAGAAGCTCTCATTACTAGAATCAAGATGCAACTCTATCTCCTTCTGTTAACTGACTAACTCCTAACAGTTCTAACTCTAAATAGTTCTTAGTCTAAAAGTTCTCTAACCTTAGAAGTTCTAATCTAGAAGTGCTCTACAAGTTCTAACCTCAAAAAATCTAACCTTTTCCAAGAGGCCAGAATACCTTATATACAGGGTGCATCAAAAAGAATGTGTTGTCCCCCTATATTAGGGTTTACAAAATATCTACAGACTGTGGGAGAGTCGGCCCTCAGATCTTTCTAAGGAAAGTCAAAACTGCATTCAATGTGAAGCCCTGTTGTCCATGCTAAAAAGTTGTTCCAGGGATGATCTTAGATCTTTTGCAGCTACAGCCTTTACTCTCCTGTTGCATGTCCATCTTTGAACTCGTTGGGGCACCTTGAATGCTTAGAATATCTCCATTAATATTGATCTACCTCCTTGCTGTCACCATAGCTGTCCCTATGAGTCACATCCTCTTCGGCCTCCTTTCTATTTTGGACTTCTCTGTACATTGACCCTTTTCTCAAAATTCCATTGGGCCTTCCTGTAGATTTAAACCTTTTTACCCAAGTTTATCCATTTCCTTTGGATCTCAGAAGGAATCCATTTCACTCACATTCTATTTTTCTTCATCATAGGGGCAGTCAATCGATGAAAGTGACCGATGAGTCACTCTTTTGGCACCTTCTGATTGGTTAGGCATATGCCAAGCGAGCTCCCCAGGCAGTCAAAAGTGGTTTGAATGGCATCACATGTCGGTGAGACACTCATCGTGTCTCCCTGATGTGATTATAGCACTTTTATGAACTATCGGCATGACCTTAGACCATTGGAAAGATGTTTCGGCGAGCCGAAGAAGTCATGTTGATCCTGTGAAAACCATCAGCAAGATAGTCGCTAGTCAGTGGGACATCATAGCGAACCTTAGGATCCTTCAACGATCAGCTTTTTCATGTCAGGGAGACCTTCGTCAGTCGGGAAGACCTTTTGGCGACGTTGGAACCTTCTCCTCGAGCTCTTTCTTCTTCTTCGGGCTCGAGTTCCTTTTCCTTTCGGCAAGACCTTTCAATCTTGGGGAGACCTTTTATCGAACCCCTTTATGCTTCTGGAGTCTCTCTGATCTTTGTTTTCTCCCCATCGAGCCCATTCTGGTTGGTGTAACTCTCCGTAGTCACCCAGACTTATCAGAATCGGGGAGACATTACCCAAAATTTCTCTTCTCTTACCGAGTCCCTCCTTATTATCGGAGAGACTCCTGAATGTCAGCCAGACCTCTTGGTGCATACCTTTCCTCTCCCTGAAGGGACATCCTATCGAAATGACCTCCTTTCTTCACCAAGACCCTATGGCGAAGGCATTACCCTCTTGTCGAGCTCCCTTTCTTTCGGTGGGACTTCACATGGTCGGGGAGATCTTACGGTGACCCTTTCATTTTCTCCCTGAGCTCGGCCTTTTCAGCGTGACCTCCTCATGTCGGTGAGACTTTTCATTGAGAGCATTATCTTTTGGTGATCACTTATCATTTCGGGGAGACATCACTCAGTCTCTGAGACCTCATAGAGAGCCCAGATCACTACGTCGATGCCATTTTTGTCACTGTGACCTCACCTCTTTGACTAGACATCACGCCAAAGGTCTTATTCTTCGCCGAATGCAACTCCCTTCGGTGAGACCCGTGCCAATTAGCCAGACCTCCTGCCGAAGGAAAAATTATCACTGCCCTTAAATCTTTGGTGGGACCCTTCCATGTCGGCAAGACTCCTGGTGACTCCCTTCTGTGTCGTCAAGATTTTAACACTTCAGCTAGACTTTACGCTGAAGATGAACCACTCTCCCAGATGTATGTCCTTATCGGCGATCGGCAAGACTGCAGGCATTCGGTGAGACCACATACTGAAGAGAACAACTCCCGCCGAAGTTTATGCTTGATTAGAATAGTTGGTGAGACTTCATGAACTCGTTGAGACTTCTTGGCGAAGAGAAAACCTTTCGCCGATGTATGAATCTTTTTGACGCCGGTCGAAAAGACATGAAGATTTTGCCAAGACCCTATCCCGAAGACAAACTTATGCCGATAGGAAACTCCTAGTCGCCAAGATGATGATTGATGTCATGCCGATAGTTGACTGCACATGAATTTCGCTCGCTGTGACATCTCTGGGGTCTTGGCGACTTTTACCTTAGCTGATTTTTAAGACCAATTGGATTGAGGAATGCCTTCCAACCAAGCCTTAGCTAAGAAATAACATCAAGTGTAGGATCTAACCCTAGAAAAAGGAAGGTCTGCATTAGTCCTCAATAGCAAATAAGACATATTATAATATATTCACCATTGCTTATAATTATTTTGGTGAATTCCTAACAAGAAGGAAAACCAACTTAGGTTGAGATAGAACCAAGATTAAATCAGAGAGATAAAAATTCAAAACTAAAAGGAAAACAAAAGAATTCCAAAGAGGAAAGCAAGTAACCAAAAAGAGAAGGGGGACCCATTTTGATCCAGATTAAAGTGGGGTGGTTATTCAAGGCATAACAAATGGCGAATCGGTTGGGAAAATGGTTTAACCATTTTCATGAATCTGAAGGATTCAACTACCCAGAACTCCTGGTTCATGAACATCACAACTCCAGTTGGGTCAGTTATAACAAGCAAGGTAGAGCTAGAATCTCAAATGTAAGTTAATCAATGGCTACCCCCTGAATCAATGTGTGTGCTTGATTGTGCATCACTCTCTCATGAAGTTTTCCTCATCTTTTGGACAACAATGTGTAAGATTTGAACTACATGAGTTGATTTCCTTTGTGCAATGATATCCTAGGCATTGCTCTGCTACCAGTCAGGCGTCTATAGCCCTGATAGAGATACCTCTAGTTCTCTCACAATATTGCTCTATTGCCAATCAGGCATCCATAGCCCCGGTAGAGATACTGGAATCACCCATTCATATTGAGTCCTCTTTTTCTTTTGATAATTCTTTTCTTTTTCTTTTGAAGTTTTAGATATTTCATTTAATTCTCTTTTCTTTTCAATATGTCAGATGTTTAATATTTGATCTGGGTTGAAAACTATAATGGACCTCATAACAGCACTTGGAAGTCAAATTTTTCGCTCAAATCTTACAACACTGTAATCTTAGGACAAATACACTACTAGAAGAGGAGATGATTTTAATGATTTTGTGACAGATTCAGGGGAGCTGATGAAGGATTTCTTACTTGGCACCTTGTTTTCAAAACTTTCCACAACTTTTATTGACAACAAGCATGAAACAATGAATTGAGGACAAAATCATCCTATCAAAAAACCTGAAAATATCTAAACCACTTCTCTCCTGATGACCAAAGTATGCTTCAGATAACAGCCCACAGTTTCAAGTGGAAAGGACATATCAACCCCAAAGAACCAAGACAAAACAAAGACCAAATAGTAGAGGAAACACAAGGGACAGAAGGAAAGAACAAATAAATAAGCAACAAACTATTTACAAGCAAAGAGTAAATTATCTACACAAGGAACAATAGATTATGGACAAGCAGAAACACAGAAAGTATTTACAAAAATACAAATTATTTACAAATAGGAGACAAAATAAATTATTTACATAAAGAACAATGAATTATTTATATACATAACAGAAATTAACAAGCTCTATGACTCAAAATAGTGCTTAAGGAACTGCCCATTAACAAGCAAAGGAGCAGGTTCTCCAGTTAGGCTACTCAGTCTGAAAGCATTTTCCCCTAGGATCTCAGCAATTTGATACAGGCCTAACCAGAGTTTGTCAAACTTTTGGTGATTGCCTTTCTTTTCACCAGCCTTATCCCATAGCAACACTAGGTTTGATATCCTAAAATCCTTTATCTTGGCTCTTTTGTCAAACCAGTGTTTGACAATAGCCTGATGCCTAAAGAATTGTTGTAAGGCCACATCTCTCTGCTCTTCTAATTTCAACAAAGTAGCTAACCTGACCTCTATCCTATTATCATTGGAGTACAATTTTTGCATGAACTCAAGGATAGGTATTTGTAGATGGATAGGAAAGATAGGCTCTTGGCCATATACTAGCTTGAATGGTGAGGGGTTTAAGTCAGCCTTAATCCTAGTCCTATCTGCCCATAATGTGAATCTAAGCTGGGTATGCCAGTCTCTAGGTTTATGCTCTAATAGTTTCTTAATGACCCCTAAGAGATTTTTATTGGTTGACTCTACAACTCCATTGCCTTGTGGATAATAATTTGAAGAATATTTCAAGACAATCTTGTGATCATATGCCCAGTAAATAAATTCAGCATAAGAGAAGGCAGAGCCATTGTAACATACCAGAGCGAAAGGTACCCCAAACCTTGTAGTGATGCACTCAGTGAGGAACTTGATCACTACCTCTATTGTGCTATTCTTGCAGGGTATAGCCTCTGTCCATCTTGTGCAATAGTCAGTGGTAGTCAATATGAATTTATTTCCTACAGAAGAGTTCGAGTTAATCACTCCAATAAAATCCAGTTCCCACTGGGAAAATGGCCTCACCTCATAGACGGGCTACAATGGCATGGTTGCATGGCATTCCCTTGGTGTAGAAATCTAACATACATGACATGTCCTCACATGCTGATGGGCATATTTGAATACATAGGGCCAGTAATAACTAGATTAGAGGATCTGGTGTGCCAATGAATCTGCAGAACCATGACCTGTGCCTTATTTCCCATGAAACTCAGAGATCACCTATTTAGCCTCTTGATGATCAAGGCACCTCAGGTATACTCCTTCAAAATTCCTCCTGTATAGCAACCCTCCTTTGAGCATGTAATGAGAACTCTTGAGTCTCAGGGCTCTCCTTTGAGTTGCACTCATTCCCTCTGGACACCGATTATGGAGCATCAAGCAAATAGTGTCAGCGTACCATGGGTCATTAGAGAAAGTCTGGGTCATGTATTACTGACAGAATTGCCAACATTCGCCATGGATTGGCATAAACCCGTGCCCCTAACTAGTTTCATGGGATGTATCTCCAGATTGAATTCTTGCAGGATGGCCATCCATTTGCCTCTCCTTTCTCCCAGCTCACTCTGCATGAGTAGGGACTTCACAGTTGCATCAGGAACTACAACAATGATTTGGCTTCAGAGAATGTAATGTCGAAACTTCTTAACAACCCGAACTGGTGTGAAGGCGTGCTTCTCAAGAGGCGGGTATTTGATTTCTGCATTTTTGAATAGAGAGCTCATGAACACAATCGGTCTCTCCTCTACCTCTGCTCTTCATTGAGTTAACACTGCTGCGCACGAGTGTTTCGAAGAAAAAGAGTAGATGTAAAATGGTCTGAGATAGTCAAGGCTGGTGAGCATGGGTTCCTCTGAAATGGACTACTTGACTTGTGTGAATGTGGCCTTCACCTCCTCAGTCCACTTTGTTCTAGCGTCCTTCTTCATCATTTCATTTAGTGGCTTTACAATCTCTACAAAGCTTGTGATAAATTTCCTTACGAAGTTGATATTTCCAAAGAAAGATCTTAACTCTTTCTTGCTCCCTAGTCTGGCAATCTTCAGAATGGAGTCAACTCGATCTGGGTCAATTGAAATCCCTCTTTCAGAAATTATGTGCCCAAACAACTTCCCTTTAGAAACTTCGAACACACATTTGTTGGGATTCAGGGAGACACCATATTAGATGCATCTCTCGAGAACCTTGGCCAAGTTGACGGCGTGATTAAGTTGATCCTTGGAGAACACTGTCAGGTCATCTATGTAAACAATAATGCATTTTCCAATTAGATCCTTGAAAGCTATATCCATGGTGCGCTAGAAAGTTGCTCCAGCGTTTATCAGACCGAATGGCATTCTTTTGTATGTAAACATCCCCCACTTTGTAGTGAAAGTCATCTTCATCATTTCTTCAAAGTCGACCATTGCCTAATTGTATCTAGAGTAACCATCCAAGAATGACATCATTTGAGCTCCATTGACAGTTTGCAAGACCTCTTCTAGTGAAGAAAGTGGGTAGTTATCCTTTTCTGAAGCCCTATTCAGGTTCCTGAAGTCAACACATAGCCTGATATCCCCAATTTTCTTGCGAACTAGAACTAAGTTAGCCACCCACATTGAATGGCACACAAGGAAGATTATCCTTGCAGACATCAACTTCTAAACTTCTTTATAGATCAATGGTTCAATCAGGGCATTGATAGGGCACTGCTTCTGTCGAAAGGGCTTAACTTCAGGCTTCAAGGGGATAGTGTGAGTCATAACAGAAGCATCAAATGTCTGGAGGTCTTCATACCCCCAGGAAATCATAGTAATATCCTTTTAAGCACCCTCAATATGTCTTCTCTAATTGCTTCAGGGCAGGCCTTCCCTATATAGACATTCCTTTCAGAGCCAGCATCAGACAAGTTAACTGTTTCATATTCGCCTCCCTTTTTTTCAACTGATATTTTCTCTCGAGCCCTTGGATCTGAGTCAAAAATTCTCTCCAAAGCCACCATTCCTTTGGGAATTTTATTATTCTTTAAGTTAATAACTCCCTCTATATCACATTCCTCAGGGCTCCAATCCCCTTGATCTTTGTTGGACTCATCAATAATTTTCCCCTCAAAAACTTCTGAGCTTGCTAAGAAGGCCAGAATATGTCGATCATCATCAAAGACCTGGAAATTCTTGATATTGTTAGGAATAGCTAGGGTGGAAATTAGTTCCACTGAGAATTTTTGAATTTGGAGCCTTGCATAGGTTCCAAGGTGCTTGCAGCAATAGTCAGTGAATCAACTAGTTTATTTTCTTCTCTAGGGATCAAACTAATCCCAAAAGCATCGAAGTCCTCAATCAGGTTCCATACCTAATTTTTGTAAGCTGCCAACCTTCTATTGTGACATGTGTATTGGCTGCACACCTGCTTGATAACTATTTCTGAATCTCCCTTGACCATCAAGGCAGTGACCTTCTTATGTGCAAACATTAGTCCTCGAGTTAGGGCTTCATATTCAGCTACATTATTAGTGCATCCAAATTGCAGCCTGTAAGAAGAAAATAAAACCTTGCCTTTCGAGTTAGTTAGTACAATTCCAACACCACAACCAATTTTGGAGCTGGATCCATCAAAGGTAAGGGTCCACAACTGATCACAAGCAGGGGTTGATCCTTTTGAAGTTATTGGGGCTACTTGATCTTTTGCATTAGGCTTTGGTACATTTGTAGGTGAAGGGGTGTTAAAAAAACCTTGGGGCTGCTCCTCATCAGTATACTGATTTGGGCATGTGTCTAGAGTAGGTTTGATCTGAGAAGGGATTTCTTTTGAAAGTATTATATCCCTGGTTAACATAGTTGCTTCCTTGGCCTCAAATGAGAAGCAGTATGCAATGGTCTTAGGGCAACTTGTGCTAGCTTCCTCAGTTTGGAAAACATGATTCAAAATGTCCCTACAAGGTTGAAAAGTCAATTTAGAATGACTTTGGTAATGTATCCTGCACCAATTAGGGAGCAGGAGAATTTGCAGATCTATATCTACCCCTAAGACCAGTTGATCATTTTGCAGTTTTCTGACTAATGCTTGCTGATTTTCATCAATCATAAGATCAGGGAGATTTTGTATGGGCATTTCTTTAGGATCAAGAATAGAAAAGGTTAAAGCTTCTTCTCTCTTACAAACACCTATCCCAGTTTTAAAATAGGCTACCTCATTGGGGCAATCATATTCCGTGATGATGTGCTTGAGGCGGGGCTCACTTTTGATCCTAATCTGATTAGGAATCCCTTTCCATGATAGCCACATATGTGAAAAGTCAAGGGAAAGATATCCCCCTATATTTTTCATCAAATCTTAGCTCAGCAGCATACCATAGGTCTCAGGAATATCTATGTTGGTTAGGATCCTAGGATCTGATCCTACTTGAATGTGTATGTTTCTTAATTCCCCTACCAAATTTACCTCTGTTTTGTCAAGTTGAATGACCTTATTTGTCTGAATGGGGTTTAATCCCAACTTCTTACATATGGAAAATGGCATGACATTTCCTGAAGCCCCCGAGTCCAATAAACAGTTATGTAGGTTCTTGCCATAAATTCTTAAACTTAAAAGGAAAGGTGGAGTACCTACCTTGTTTATGTATAAGGTTGCATTCACGTCCCCAGCAGGTGCCACCCTGCTCTTTCCTTTTGACTTATCAGCTTATTCCAGAGCTTTTAGCACTATCTCCCTTTGAGCAGGGAACCTCTTTAAAATATCAAAATATGACAAAGAGGTTTTTTGTTTCTGCATCTTAGAAACAATGTCAAATTTTGTATTATAACTTGAATTACTTTTGAAAACAGCAGAGTAATTACCCTTGTTATGGAGGTCAGGCAGGCCTTTTGGTGGAGGAGGATTATTATCAGCACTTTGATTTGGAGGCACCATGTGATTGGGAGGTGCTAATGTAGTGAATGGACCCTTACCTTGGTTTCTCAGGAAGTGTCCTCCTTTTATTTGAAAAGCCTGGGCATCATATGAATCTTCCTCTGGTTCATTCTCCTCTTGCCTTGGGAATGAGGGCTCTTCTTCAAAGAGGTCATAAGCCATCGCAGTATCTAGTGAGTCACCTCCTTTGTTTGAATTCCCCTAGAATATGTGGGCATCTTCATGTGCCATCTTGACCACTTTCTCCATTTGAGGGTAGTTTAGCTCAGAATGGGTCGCAGTGTCATGCAACCTACACTAATTGGTCATGAAGTTGAGGTTGGTCACGTTTGCAGTATGTGTTCTTTCCTCATTTGTTTGATAGTTATGAGAAACTCCCCCATTATTGGGCCCTGTGTTCCATTGTCTATTGTTGTTTGGCCTTTGATTATACCCTTTATTTTGGTTATGATAGCCTTGATTAGAGGAGTTTTGGACTTGATAACCCCTTTGGTTGTAATTGTTGTTATTCTGATAAGTACCTTGATTGTTTTTGTTTTGATTGGGATAATTACATTGGATTTGAGGGGGATTCAGTCAAAGCTTAGCCATGTCATTTGTAACCTGAGACAATGTTTTCTTTGAGGTTTCTACCTCATTCATAAGTTGGACTGTCTTTTCAGTTTCCATGCTCTTAACAACAGGTGGCTGGTCAACATGACTTGGAGTTCCAATTTGGTTATGATAAAATATGGGAGCTTGGAGGAAGTTGCGATTGTTGAAAGGGATCAGAAGTTCCAATAGCAAAGAATGGGACAAGTGGTTGAGTTTTCAATTCAGATATAGGCCCATAGTGGGAAGGATACATTCCCGGGATAGTATTGAATGGAGGAGTTGGGCTATGCATTTGATATCCTATTGAAGGGAAACCTCCTCCCTAGCCTCCTTGTTGAGAAATGATTTGTTGCTATAGCTTGATAGCTAGATGATAAAATTTGGATAGAGAATCAATTTCAACTGGTTGGTAAGTCCTTTGCAGGAACAAACCTAGCAAAGGGTCTATAACCCTAAAGTATGTTTGAATGGCATTGTCCTCAGTGACTAGATATGGATCTTGCAATCTCCTATACATTCATTGGAATCTGGTATTGAATAAAGGCAAGGATTTTCCTGGTTCCTTTCTGATGGTAGCAAATTGATGATATAGAAGAGCTGGATCCACATAAACCCTGAACTAATTAATGAAAGCATTTTCCAAATGTGTCCAACTCATAATGGAGCCTTAGGGAAGATTAAGGTACCAATTGTATGCCATGTCCCCTAAGGAGTAAGGGAACAACCTACAGACTACATCATGGTGAGCTATCTGAGCTCTAGTACAAGCATCCTTGAAAGCTTGTATGTGCTCCTCTGCACTTCTTGATTCACCATGAAAGTACTTGGGACAAAATTTCTTAGGGTTCTTAGGCAGGTCATGAAAAACTCCCAGAATAGTCCCTAATGGAGAAGGATTATTCTGAAAGAACACCATTGGTGGGGGTGGTGGTGGTTGAGCCAGTTGTTGTATGGGTTGAATCAGCTATGATGACAATTGGGATGGACGTGATGGTGGATTGATATGTATCCACTAGGGTATTGGTGAAAATCCTGGTGGAGTGAGAGGAGCTGATAAGGGTGGTATGATTGTTGCCCCAGCCTTATGATTCTTGTGTCTTGTTGGGGTCTTGAGCTCTATCAAAGGTGGTGGATTTTTAGCTGATTGAAGAACTCTATGGGACTTCTCTAGGGATGAAAACCCAACTTTATCTAGCTTTCCCTTCTAGGCCTCCTTCTAGTGCCAATTCATGTTGATGGCAATTTTGGCACCACAACAATGCAAGCAGAATATTGCTATTCTGCTTCTCCTGAAAGAGAAAGGAAACACATGGATGCCTTAGCTCCCAAGGTCTTTGTAGTTGGGTCTCAACTATGCTGATGTTACTCAGTGGTCAATGCAATAGTAATATTCAAGGGGCCTGTTGGTGTTGAGGTTCCGATTGTTCTAAGATCAAGCATGAAATAAAACCTACTCTGGGTTTTAAAAAAATAAAAAATAAAAAGATAAGCCGTAGTTTTGAAATAGAAAAGAACAATAGTTCATCCAACCTTAACCAACTTGTTAACTTCAAGGAATTTGTAAACCAAAACTGCAGAACAAAGCAAACTTGTGATTGACACACAATCTCTTTCATTCACAGTGCTAATTCGCATAATAGATTTTAATTACCATTTAAATAAAACACTAAATAATATTTCATTCCTTGAAGATTTCACAAATCAAATGATCAATTTAAGAAAAATATCATTCTAGAAAACAACATGAAGGATATTAAACTCTGATTGCTTCTACTGTTAGTAAAACAAATAAGCAATATTTACAAAGCTAGCACAATCACTAGTGTACAGAGAATTTGAGGCTCCAGATTGTTTCCAACTACACTAAGAGAACTTAGAAAATACATTACAGTCAGTACTGGAATCTAACTGCTAACCAAGAAGACAAGAGAAGCTCTCATTACTAAGAATCAAGATGCAACTCTATCTCCTTCTGTTAACTGACTAACTCCTAACCATTCTAACTCTAAAAAGTTCTCAGTCTAAAAGTTCTCTAAACCTAGAAGTTCTAATCTAGAAGTGCTCTACAAGTTCTAAACTCAAAAAATCTAACATTTTCCAAGAGGCCAGAATACCTTATATATAGGGTGCATCAAAAAGAATGTGTTGTCCCCCTATATTAGGGTTTACAAAATATCTGCAGACTATGGGAGAGTCGGCCCTCAGATCTTTCTGAGGAAAGTCAAAACTGCATTCAATGTGAAGCCCTACTATCCATACTAAAAAGTTGTTCCAGGGACGATCTTAGATCTTTTGCAGCTGTAGCCTTTACTCTCCTGTCTGCGTGTCCATCTTCGAACTCAGTTAGGGTCACCTTGAATGCTTAGAATATCTCCATTAATATTGATCTACCTCCTTGCCAATGGTTGCCATAGCTGTCCCTGTGAGTCATAGATCCTCTCTTTGGCCTCCTTTCTATTTTGGACTTCTTTGTACATTGACCCTTTTCTGAAAACGCCATCGGGCCTTCCTGTAGATTTAAACCTTTTACCTGAGTCGATCCATTGCCTTTGGATCTTAGAAGGAATCCATTTCACTCGCATTTTGTTGTTCTTCATCATAGGGGCAGTCAATCGATGAAAGGGACCGATGAGTCACTTTTTTGGCACCTTTTGATTGGTCGGGCATATGCCAAGTGATCTCCCCAGGTAGTCAAAAGTGGTTTGAATGGCATCGCATGTTGGTGAGACACTCATCGTGTCTCCCCGATGTGATTATAGCACTTTTATGAACTATTGGCATGACCCTAGACCATCGGAAAGACGTTTCGGTGAGCTGAAGAAGTCATGTTGATCCTGTGAAAACCATCGGCAAGACAATCGCTAGTCCGTGGGACATCATAGAAAACCTCAAGATCCTTCAGCGATCAACTTTTTCATGTCGGGGAGACCTTCGTCAGTAGGGAAGACCTTTTGGCAACATTGGACCCTTCTCCCTAAGCTCTTTCTTCTTCTCTGGGCTTGAGTTACTTTTCCTTTTGGCAAGACCTTTCAATCTTGGGGAGACCTTTTACCGAACCCCTTTATGCTTCTGGAGTCTCCCCGATCTTTGTTTTCTCCCTGTCAAGCCCATTTTGTTTTGGTGTAACTCTCTGTAGTCACCTAGATTTATTAGAATCGGGGAGAGATTACCCTAAATTTCTCTTCTCTTACCAAGTCCCTCCTTATTATCGGCGAGACTCTTGAATGTTGGCTAGACCTCTTGGTGCATACCTTTCCTCTCCCCGAAGGGACATCCTCTCGGTGTGACCTCCTTTCTTCGCCAAGACCCTATGGCAAAGGCATTACCCTCTTGTCGAGCTCCCTTTCTTTCGGTGGGACTTCACATGGTTGGGGAGATCTTACAGTGACCCTTTCATTTTCTCCTTGAGCTCGGCCTTTTCGATGTGACCTCCTCATGTTGGTGAGACTTTCTGCCAAGAGCGCTATCTTTTGGTGATCACTTATCATTTTGGGGAGACATCACTCGGTGGCCGAGACCTCATAGCGAGCCCAGATCACTACGTTGATGTCATTTTTGTTGCTATGACCTCACCTCTTCGACCAGACATCACACTGAAGGTCTTATTCTTCGCCGAATGCAACTCCCTTAAGTGAGACCCCTGCCAATCGGCCAGACCTCCTGCCGAAGGAAAAATTATTGCTGCCCTTAAATATTTGGTGGGACCCTTCCGTGTCGGAAAGACTCCTGGCGACTCACTTCTGTGTTGCCAAGATTTTAACACTTCAGCCAGACTTTACACCGAAGGTGAACCACTCTCCCCAATGTATGTCCTTATCAGTGATCGGCAATACCACAGGCATTCGGTGAGACCACATACCAAAGAGAACAACTCCCGCCAAAGTTTATGCTTGATTGGACTAGTCGGTGAGACTTCATGAACTCGCCGAGACTTCTTGGCGAAGAGATAACATTTTGCCGATGTATGAATCTTTTTGATGCCGGTCAGTGAGACACGAAGATTTCTCCAAGACCCTATCCCAAAGACAAACTTATGCCGATAGAAACTCCTAGTCGCCAAGACAATGATTGATGTCATGCCGATAGGTGACTGCACATGAATTTCACTCATTGTGACATCTCTGGGGTCTTGGCGACTTTTGCCTTAGCTGATTTTTAAGACCAATTGGATTGAGGAATGCCTTCCAACTGAGCCTCAGTTGAGAAATATCATCAAGTATAAGATCTAACCCTGGAAAAAGGAAGGTTTGCATTAGTCCTCAGCAGCAAATAAGACATATTATAATAAATTCACCATTGCTTATAATTATTTTAGTGAATTCCTAACAAGAAGGAAAACCAACTTAGGTTGAGACAGAACCAAGATTAAATCAGAGAGATCAAAAGTCAAAACTAAAAGGAAAAAAAAAGAATTCCAAAGAGGAAAGCAAGTAACCAAAAGGAGAAGGGGGACCCATTTTGATCCAGATCAAAGTGGGGTGGTTATGCAAGGCATAACAAGTATTCTTCATGTCAATGAAGAAAGATGAGAACAGTGAATATAACTTCAAGTAGAAAGGTAAAAGTGTAAGAAGAGTATACAATTGAATAAGGAGTTCTTTGAACTTAGTCAAAGAGGATACTAATGGATTTTTTAGCCATTTTTTATCTCTTCAAGATAGTTATCTATTCAGTGCAAGAGAATAGAAAAGTTTGAATGCTTGGAAATGGTCATGAAAAATGAGTTATCATGGTACAATAATGTATCACCTAGATGTCTCCATGAAGAATATTTTTTTGAAAAATTAAAGATAAATGAAGGTCAAAAAGATTTAAAATAAAACAAATAAGACACAAAAGGAAGGAGAAATGACATGAGAATGCTAAATATTTGGCACCAAAGAGGCAAAAAACAAAGTGAGCACAAAATATATAATGAAATTGCAAGGGTATATATTTTTTTATGTTACACTTCCACCAAATTTATGAATGAAATCCTTCACTTAAAGTGTGAAGCTAAGGGTTCAAGTTACATGCATATTGGCCCTAGAGGGTGTCAGAATGCCATTTGAAAATCCACAACCATATCTTTCATGACACACTAATTTTCTCTTTGTTTGATTTTATAAAATTTATTGGAGAGTAATTATGTTCATTGGACTCTTAGAAGCATATTCTCACTACATATATCACTTAGGAGCCATTTATAAATGTTGAGTAAAATAATTATATTCTAAATTAAGGCTTTTCATTAGAGTACCATTTGAAAGGCATAACTTTTGATCCATAGCTTCAATTTTAAAGATTGAAAAAAATATCTTGATGATATGGGAATATTAAATAGACCAAAGATAAATTTAGTAATCACTATTAAAATTATTTAAAAATCTAAAAAATCCTAAGAAATGAGCTGCAAAGTTTTGTTGTGTAATATCTACAAAATAGATAGTAGAGATCTAATAAGGATTAAAGATAGGAGCCCTTGAGGAGATTAGAAATATTGTAACAAAGGAATTTATCTAGAAGGAACAACAAATGAAACCCATGAGGGTTTTATATCTATGTTAACCCAAAAGAGAGGGAGTTAGTGAAGGTTTATCAAAGCCTTTGAGAAGACCAGATTCAAGGTTGTGATTGTTCAGTTTTGAGACTAATTGATATGAGTACACATAGAAAAAAATAACGAGAGAAGTTGAATCATTGAAACAAATTCAAAAAAACATCATAATAAATCTTTTAAGGAAATACAAAGATTCTTCCAAATGAAGAATCTTCTAAAAATATTAATGCTAAACATTATTATATATTCTATTAATTAAATTTTATATCTAATGAGAATTGTATATTATATTATACTAGAAAATAAAATTTTATCTAATGAAGAGGATATGAAAGGGCTAATAATTACCATTACCTTAAGAAATATTAGTTTCTCCCTTGAATTAAATAGAGCATGAAAATATATCACAAACTAAATTGTGTAAAATTTATAGGGAATAGTAATGTTCATTAAGAAAATAGTATAAGGCATGGACAAAGATAAGTGTAGCACCCATCTATTTTTCTTATATTTTCAGGCAGTGCTTTTACTTTGATAGACCATGATGCTATGTTGTTATTTGAACACTGACATTGGAGCGATGATGGTTTTTATATTGTGATGT
Organism: Sequoia sempervirens; assembly: GCA_007258455.2. Lineage (NCBI taxonomy): Eukaryota > Viridiplantae > Streptophyta > Pinopsida > Cupressales > Cupressaceae > Sequoia > Sequoia sempervirens. Next base: position 205,395,364 of record VDFB02379711.1, on the reverse strand, counting down.
GATGGTACACTTTATGGATGATTATTGTTTATGACATAATTTTCTGGTTAGCATAGTTCTTTATTTGAGTTGATATTGTTATATGCTCATCTATAATTAATTGATGTTTTAGTTTCGTCAGTTTTGATGTGACATTGTATTGGTGAAGGGAATGAGATTGCATCACTCACTTGTGAGTGCCCTGTGATTCTATGATTTTCTCTTTACGGTGTGTTTGATTCATTATATATATATATATATATATATGTGTACGACATGTGGTTTGATTGCAGGATTGTAGGTATAGGACATCGGCTCCACTTGGATTCACAAGTTTGAGTGTGTCCATTTCCCAACAAAATAGTTGATTGGGAGATAGTAATAGTGTTTCCTTGTCAAGCCACAACCCTAGTTGCAGTGTGTCGTTAATCTTTGTTTTGGTATGCTTTGTTGTTATGTTGTCCATGTTTTCCTTGTCATTTATTTAATTTGCAAGGTATGTTATGTGGAAAATTAATGTTAATTAATGTTTATAATGGTTTTTAGTGATTATTTAATTAAATCTTGATTAATATTGTTCGAAGCTTTATATTTGATTTAATTAATTAAATTTATTTTATTTTGTAAAGTGATTTAATCTTTGTGATTAAATTAATTAGGTTAAATTTTATTAGTAAATGCATAAATATCTTGTAATTATCTTAGATGAATATCTATGATTTGGTTGAAAAGATATTTTATTTGTGACATGTGTTAAAAAAATTAAACACTGTTGTTGGGAATTAATTCTCAGAGAGAATATTTGCATTAACTAAAAGAGGAAAGAGGCTATTTTACGGCAATGAGAAAAGAATTTTTTTGGGAGAGAGGTTGTTAAAAAATTGGAAGAGGTTTTTAGAAAATGGTTGTTGAAAATTATGGAAGAAGTTCTTGGAAAAATTTGGCTCTGGTTTTGTTTTCATCTTTCTGGAAAAGTGGATAATTTGGAAGAAGCTTTGGTAAATTGGAATCTAAAGGCAAAGCTCTACTTCAAACATCATTTCCTCAAGCATCCGAAAATAGGTTCTTTAAATTGTTTTTGTTTATATGCAAATTGGAAAGATTGCTTGTACAAGAAGAATATGTTATTTGTGTAGAAGCTTTAATATATTTTGTAAATTTGAAAGATTGCCTGTACAAGAAGAATATGTTATCTGTGTAGAAGCTTTAATATATTTTGTAAATTTGAAAGATTGTCGTGTTTGGAAAATTGCCGTGAAAATTTTAGAGCTTATGTAGAAATTGACTTTTAAAAATAAAATACCTAGAAATATTTTATACTGAAATCTGAGAGCCTTTGTAGGAAATTGTTTTTAAACAAAAGATATCCCAGAAGGAAAAAAATAGAAGATTTTGAAAATCTCTCTAGGAATGGATTTAAAATCTTCCTGTCAAAATTTCTGGGAAATCTTGTTTGTATGGGAAAAGATCTTCTTGTAGAAGATTATTGTTTTTCTTCCAATTAGTTTTATTTGGCTTGGGAAATTGAAAACCTCTTGAAGATTTTGTAAATATTTCCTATAGAAAATTTTGGTTAAATTGCACATCTGGAGCTATCGTTATTGATATATGTATATATATACACACATATATATATGTATATATATACATATATATATGTATATATATACATATATATATGTATATATATACATATATATATGTATATATATACATATATATATATACATATATATATGTATATATATATACATATATATACGCATATATATATATGCATGTTTATTTATAAAGTACCTGATGAAATTTTATTTTAAAAAAATCCAAAATTGTACAACAAATTTAATTGCAGGTCTAAGGTATTCATAGACTTTAAATTTAATTTGTATGGGTTGGGGGGGTTACGCCCACAGCCGTCCCCATAGGGGGGAGGAAAACTATGGAGGGAGCACCCAACGCTGACCTCACAGGTCGTGCCCCCCATTCAGGGGAGCCGGTGTTGTGAGGCAGTGCCAGCATTGCCCCATAGTGGTCGCACCCATAGAATTTTTCGTCCGTCCTTTATTTAATTTGATGGTTTGTTTAAATGGTTTTTAAAATATATAAAATATATTTATATATATTATATGTGCATAAATATATTATATGTAAATATATATGATATATTATATATTTATATACATATATATGTATATATATGTATATATTTATATTTATATACATATATATGTATATATATGTATATATTTATATTTATATTATTATATTTATTATGTGTTTTGGAAAAATAAAATTAATTTTAATATTTAAATAATATGTATAATTATATATAAATATATATAATTATGTATATATTCATATATATATACATATGATTTTAAAATGAGTTTTATAATAGGTGCATGCAAATGCATGAATCAAATAATTTTAAAATGAAATGATTTAAAAGAGGAAATTGATTTTAAAATAGTTGAAATTGGGAAATTGATTTAAACAATTAGATTTAATTACTTTATTGTTTGTAATTGAAATTGTAATAAGCTAGTTTATTTGGGCAATGTGTTACTGTATTTTCTTGAAATGGAAATTGGATTTAGGGAATCCTAATGATAGTTTTATTACTTGCCTGAATTGCTTATTTAATTATGATGTCTTTTGTTCACATAAGTTGGGGAAATTGGTTAGTTGTGTAAGTCTTCCAGATGATGTTATTTTATGAGGGGGTTGTGTTTTATGGTTCAACCCTTTGTTTTTCCTTGGGTAGTGTACTTGGTTGAGTTTCAATTAAACACTCGGTAACTATGAAAGAGATGTGTGGCCTCTTATATTTTGGATTAGATCCTTTTGTTGTCAGTAGGGGAGTGGATCTCAATGGGGTCCGACACACAAAGTAGCACTAGGGTAACCCATGTAGCTTTGTGATGACACTCCTCCTATGACAACAATATGTATTATGCAGTTGATATACTTGATTCTTTTACTATGGAAGCAATGTAACCTTTCTGTATGTATTGTTCTTGTATGGTATAGTATTATGTGTTTCTTGTGTATAAACGTTGTTGGTTTTTCCTAGGAAGCCCTTTTACTATCTTCTAGCATGAGGGGTGGGCCTTCGGTTACCACTTGGTTGGGTGGAACATGCACCATACACCATTGGGTTCCCATTTCATGTTCGTGATGGTGGGATCTTCCAAATTGGAGAGCTTGTGTGTACTAGTTGCTTTGTACTATTTCTTATGTTCTTTTGTATCAGTTGGATACTTATGTATATGGACTACTCCTCATTTGTATTCGAGGAGGATTCTTGTATCATTGTTATTGTAACATTATTGTATGATCTTCCTCATTTTGGAAATGAGTCTTGTAACTTCTTTATTGAATGAATGGAATCTATGGATGATTCTTTAATATACTTTGTATCATGAGATGAATTTAATGCATTGGATGTATGTTATTTATTTCATGAGTATTATATATATGTTATGGATTAGTTTACTTTTGTATAATATGGGATTCAAATGTAAGCATTTTTGCATACCTTAGAGGATGTATGTGTTAAGTGTAGTTCACTGTACTTGTTATTAATTACACTTTCAAAAAAAAAATTGTTACGCTTATGTGGTGTTTGCATCATCCTCTATGGTTACATGGCAGGGCATTACACATGGTATCAGAGCCCAAGTTCTAACACTGGGTACTCTAGTTTCACATGAGCCCATTAGGTTTTCCTTATTGTTTGTACTCTTATGTGTGTATTCCTTTCTTTTTTTTCCTTGACTATACTGAGTGGTTTATGTTTAAGGAAACTAGGTTGAACCTAGAGGTAGATAAGAGATTCTCTTCTTCTCTCCTTCTATTCTTCTTGTTATAGATGACTAAATAGTTGTTAATTATGTTAGAAATGAATATGGGATGCTCTATTTTAAGTATGTTAATATGTATTTATTACATGGAGTAGTTTGGAGGTTTAACCACTCTCTTATATAAAAGATAAATGTTTTTCTATTCTGAATAGTGAAATATGGATTTGCGTTGGGTGTATTGCAAGAAAAGCTAATGATGGGTTATGGATATATGTGATGATATGAATCACATGGATTATGGAAGTAAATATTCTTATGGAATTGTGTATGTAATTGTATCCCCCCTGTAAATGTGAGAAACTAGTGATTGTGTATTGGTTGAGTGTTGTGAATACCCCATACTTGCTTTGTGGGCCCATGGGTTGGTGATACGGTGTACCCATCCATACAAAATATGTTCTATTTGGTGTGGGATTTAACCATACAATTTTGTGTGTTTGTATGTTTGTTACCTAATTAAGGGCTAACCCACATGTGGTTGAAAATCTCTATATATATAAGAGTAGCCAAAAGGTAGTTCCATAGATTCTTTTCTTTTGGTTCTCTAGACCCTCAATCCATGAAGAGGTAGTAGCAGCCACAAAGTTTCTTGGTCAGAGTGTGTACGTATCCACATTGCGATGCAAAGCGGTCTTAGCTCAACCGATCCTGAGGAAACGTACTCACTACTTTCCCTTATGATGGAACATGGTACTTGATCCATATGTGCTAGCATAAACCCCATAGTTTTGAGTACAACAACATTGGTTTGTTAGTTTATGCCTAGCCATTTGTAGGGATGTTGATTTGGCATTAGCGAGTCAACCTCATCTATATGAGAGGTATAGATCAAGTAGCCCCATATTGATATACTCATATATGTATTGTATATACCGTATCCACACTTGTTCTGACATGATGCAATGGGTACAATGCCACACCCCACTGATGTTCTGACATAGTACTAGTGATGATGTCATGTTGTTGATGGTAGCGAGCTGGGCTTGAGGACACGATGCCACGTGCATAGACATGTGAAAGTGCACTATGAGATTGTGTTATGATAACCTACTTGTGTGATGAGCGTAATGGGGCCTCACACACTTGTAGAGGGATACCCATGTTTTCTTTTGACAGTTTTTGGGTCGGTTAGCATATGGGTATGTCCTAGCCATGTATGCCTCTAGCTATGATGAGTACCTGCGTGTGCCTTCTGCATGAGGTATCACTATGCAAGGTGTGTTCTATGAGTACCTACTTTTGTGGAGCCATAGACACATTGCCATGTGGCATACAACCAGTGCGTGCCTTCTCTGATTGGTGTATGACCATGTCACATGACAACGCGAGGTAGTGTGTAGCTGTGGAGTACACTCTGAGACATGTGGATGGTGTTCTCACTCCGTACCATATGAGGGCTACTATTATAGCCTAGCAATGTTCCCTCCTTCCTTGTTTGGTGGCTAGTATCTAGTCACGCAGTGTTGTACAGTGTAATTTTGAAGATTGAGGACTTCCTATATGGTTATTGATGATTTTCGATTGACTATGAAGGCCAAAATTTTGTTTATGTTTGATTGTAATGGTTTAGCCACCCTTTGTGATTTTATTTACTCGTAGCCCTCATGGTTACATTTGATTTAGTGTTGACATTTTGCACATTAATTTCTTTATTTGTAATACCCCTCCATTTTGTGTTCTGGCCGAATAGTGTGTCCTTGTTTGCTTTGATGTACCTTTTGGTTATTGAGATGCTATATCATGTGTGTGCGATTTGATCGATAATTATAGAGCAATATTTTATTGGTGTGATGTGATGGTATTTTATTCTAATGTTATCATTATGGCATGTTTTGAATTAGCATAGCGATTATTTAATTAAAAAATGCCTTATGCTTTGGAGTATATTATTGATGTTAGACTCATCAGTGAAAAATTTTGTATTGGTGAAGGGGACGGGATTGTATCACTCACTTGCGAGTGCCCTACGATTCCGAGATTTCCTCTTCACGGTGTGCTTTATTATATCATATATATATGCATGTTCGATATACTCTGTATTCGTAGGTTGACAGGTACATGACATCGACTTCACCTGATTTCATAGGTTTAAGCGTGTCCATTGACCAATAGTAATCGATTGGGAGATAGTAGCTATGTTTTCCGTGCGAAGTCGTCACTCTAGTCATAGTTAGTCGTCAGGTTTAGCGGTTTTGATTTGGTTCATTCCCCCTTGGTTAGCTATTTCATTTCATATTTTTAAAGGTTATTAAATGGTGGGTATAGTTAAAATGATGATTTAACATATCTAGTTACAATGTTGAAATGTATTTATTTCATTGATTAATTTGGTTTAATTAATAAAATCATTTTTTTAGTTTATTGATTAACTAGGTTAATGGTGTTAAATTAAATGAAATAGTTGTTTTGGCACTATTGTATATTAAGATTCAAATTTAAAATGAAAATGGAAATCATGTTGGATATTTAAGTTAAATTAATTTTTTTTTTTTTTAAATGTGTTTTAAATTTCACTTTTGAAATTTTGGATAAAGTAAATTCATTTGCAAACTTTGAAATTCTTTGTTTTAAATGAAATTTTGAAAAATGCATGAAATCTCATTTAGAAAGTAAAATTGTTTTAAAATTTAAAAAATGGAAATATCCTCCAAATGTTCAATAAATTTGGTGGGTGGGATATTTTAGGGGTTTGACCAAAAGTTTGGGGAAAACTCTTTGTAAGGAAAATAGGATTTCATTTTTAGTTTTAATTTGGAAATTGTGGAAAAAAAAAGAGGAGCAAGGATTTGAATTCTGTTTTTTGAAATTTTGAAGAAGCAAGGGGATTTCTGGTTGAGCTGGAATCAGAACAGGGATTGAAATCACCATTGTCAAATTTTCAAGCTTTGGGAGAAAACACCAGGTTCTTCTTTGATTCTTGTTTCATTTTGACAGAGTTTTGAATTTTGTTATGCTATTGGAAAATTGTTAAAATTTTGTTTGAAGATTAGTGAAAACCCATGAGATTTTTTTTACAAACTTGCAAACTTCTGTTGAGATCATGGAAAAGAAAACAAGCATGAACCAAACCATAGAAAATAGGAAAAGGAACCAAAAATATTTTTTGTTATGAGCTTGAAAGTAAGAAATTATATTGGGAATTCTTCTGCCATGTAGTTCTTATGTAGAAAACATTTTGTCCTTATTGACTGTATTTAATATATATATATATCATATATATTTATACATATATACTGTATATGCTTGTGCTAGAAGAAAATATCTATGGAAATTTCATTTTAAAACTTTCTGAGACTTCTGGAAAATTTGTCAGAAGTCAAACAAGGGAATTCATTTTTGTTTGTTGAAGTTTTAAATTTAATTATTAAATTTTAATTTATATATGATTGGAGGGGTGGTGGTTTTACCCCCATAGCCGCCCCCAGCAATGGGAGGCGTTGCCTGTGGGGGTAGCGCCAGCGTTGCCTCCATAGGCAGCGACCCCCACTGTTGGGAGTGGTTGTGTAAGCAACAACAGGGAGCCCTGTGGTTGGGGTTCGGTTTAAATAAAAATAAAATTTTTGTTTATTGTATTTTATATTATATATATTTCATATATAATATATATATTATATATGATATTAAATTATCATATATATAATATATATATTATATATAAATATATATATATATATACTTCTTATATATGTGTATTTTTATTTTTATTTTTTAAATTAAATAAATTTAATATATAAATATATATTATATAAATTATAATATATTTTTATATGATTTATATATTTTAAATATTTGGAGTTGGAAATTACAAGGAAGAATTTAAATAGATATATTTAAATATTAATTATATATTTATATATATATATATATATATATATATTTATATATATATATATATATATATATATATATATATTTATATATTTATATATATTTATATATATATATATATTGGTATATATATATATATTGGTATATACATTAAGTATATAGTTTTATATATGTATTTAATTTTAAATTATTTTCAAGATGTGTATTTCATTATCATAGTTGAAATAAATTGATTTTATAATCAAAAGAGTTTATTTAAAAGTTGATTTTTGATTATTATGTGTGATTGAGAAGCACAGAGTTAAATCTTTAATTTTAAATCTCTCAACGTCGAGAATTAAATTTTATTTATCTTAGAATAATTACAGGTAATGTTGATTAAGTGAATTGGATTTAGAAAATCCTAACAATAGTTTAGTTATAATTGTGTTTGTGTAATACCCCTCATGTTACTGCTTGACCTTTTTTGACATTCTCTGTGGTTTTGGTTTGGCACATTGTGATTTTGATGGTATTGTTGATATCATGTTATGGTAGCTTAGACTGTTACTGATTATATACTCTTATGATGCCATGGATATTATGATGATATTTTATTATGATTGTTTTGATGAAATTATTTGGAAATTCAGTAGACTAGAAAATAGTAATTGATGATATTGATGCAAATTAATGTAAACTTATAATGCTTAGGTGATGATATGAATTGGTGAGGGGTCAGGTAGCATCACTCATTCGCGAGTGCCCTGCTACACTGCGAATCCTTCTCACAATACTTTGAAATTGATTTTATGTATGTATATTGTATATCACCTTGTTGGATGCAGGCTTTGCAGGAATAAGACTCGATTCCACCTATTTCGATAGGTCTGGGCGAGCATTGAACCAACCCAACGGCAGGAAGTTGAATAAAGGTGACATGAAAGTAACTTCATACCAAGGTGTCAATAGTCTTGTACCTTCTTGGTTTGTGCATCTTGGTCATAATCATTGTGTTGTTGCATTTGGTCTTTGTATGTTATTGTGATTTTATGAATTGACTAATGTGGTGAATGGTTTTATGTTGTGTTTTAGATAATTAAGCAATTAATAAAATAAAAACATAGAATAATAAATATATTAAAACAATGGATAAATATGAGTAGTAGTAGTAAAAATATTACATTTATTTTAAATCCTACAATGGTTGATTTTAATTATTTTAATAAGAAAGTAATTATTTAATTAAGTAGTGTGGAGATCATGAATATATATATATTATAAATAAAAGTTCATTTTGTGAATTTAAATTTATTTAATCAAATGCATGGTAAAAGAAAATGAAATGTAAATGCATGAAAAGGAATTATAGGGATTAATAATTATTTTGATTTATTTCTAGAGATGTGACTTTGGTATTCATGGGAAGAGGAAATTGAAAGGGTTTCCTGGATTTTGATTTTAAGGAGGGGTTTTCTTATTTGAGGGGATGGTTTGAATGCTGGAGAAATTTTGCTTTCAATCATTTTTCTATCCTTGGGTTCTCTTTTTCTGTTTGCTGGAGAAACTAGTGTAGAGGAAGAAAGACTTGGAGCTGTTGCTGGAAAGATCGGCAGCAAGGAATAAGCTTCTACAGTTTTTCTGCAAGTGGAGGACACCAAGTTCTTTCCTTTTAATTATTTATTCTCTGTTAAAATAAGAATTGTTCTTTGTGAATGAAATTTTTATCTGGGGTTGAAAATCAAATAATTATAGGAAGAAAAATCTATTGGGGTTATGGTTTAATCAAAGAATATGTAGCCAGGGATTGGGAATTGTTATTTGTTAAATGGAATTTCTAAGGGTTTCTGGGTTGTTGTTTATCGAAAAGGGGTTTTGTTGCAATCTGGAAATGAACAGTAGCTTTGTTGTCTCATTTGTTTTAAAGAAATAAAATATACATATATGTTTAAGGGAAATTTCCTTTCAATGAAATTTTGGGATTGTGATATTCTTGTTATAAAATATTTCCTTTGTACAGAGTACAGTGTTTATTTTGTTTCCTACTTTCGAAATGCCTAGATTCCAATAAATGTATATATATATATATATATATTTCTTCATGTGTAAATAGTGAATGAAAATTAAATTCATTGAATTGTCATTATTTTTCCGTCGCACTGTGCATAGTATTGAATTTCAAGTTTAATATATATTATGTTGGGGGTTGTGTGGTGGTTCGGCCTCAGCCATACCCACCACACCGCCGGCAGGTACCGTGACAGTCTGCGGACTTTCCACTGTAGTCCAAAGGACTACCGTGAGCAGTCCGTAGACTGCCCGCGGTCGGGCGTAGCTTATTGTGCCTGTGTGTTGGGATTAAAATCCCCATTTAAATTTGTATGTATTTAAAATTTTTGTTTTTAAAATTAAACGTGAATTTCTATTTGCTGTGTGCATCTACTTTAATAAAGATATATATATGTTTATATATATATATAGATATATATATATACATATACATATATATATATATATATATATATATATATATATATATATATATCTATATATATATATATATATATATATATATATATTTATATATATATGTATGTTTATATATATATAGATATATATATATATATATATATATATATATATATATATATATATATATATATATTATATTCGTATATATATTCAATTATTAATTCATTTATTTTGGTTGCACTGATATAACAGTTGTTGTAACCATTTAATTTTGCCAGTCAATATTCTGTTTCTTTTCTGATTAAAATAAAGCATAATCTGTTATATTGGAAATAATATTAATATAGAAAGAAATCTGTTTTTTGTTTTTGTTATTGATTTATTAAATTACAAACTTTAAGAGGTTAATTTAGTAAGAAATTCAATTTATGATTATATGACAGCATTGATTATTTATTTCTGGTTTTTAAGTGTGAATATATTTTAGGAATGGAATTTATTGGGGAATCTATTTTGGAATTAAATAAGTTGTTTCTTTTATTTTTATTCTTGATGTTGAGTTTTGTTGAATTGTTGGGTTCGAGACATTGTTAATTTATTGATGTGGGAACCCTTTTTGTGTTAACACTTTAGTCTTCCAGAGGATCAAGATTTTATTGAATTGATATCTTTTCATCTTGAGTTCTGTTAAGTTATGTTTTATATGTGGGGTGTACCAAATTTTGAGATTATGTTATGGTATTTAATTTGTGAGATGAGTTATGCCTCGTGTAATATTTTGTTGTTGTATTTCTATGTTAATATTGGAATGGTACAGCCCTTGTTTTCTTTTGGCTTTGGTGGGTCTCTAGGGAGAGTGGCTCCTCGTGGGGGCCGGTGCCTCATTTAAGGGGAAGGGCTTAGGATAACCCACGAGTGAGTTGGTAAACAAGTGAAAATATAATAATTAACTTAGGAGGGTGGATAGTAACTTCATTACAAGATTTTTTTTAAAAAAAAAGATGCCTCGTCTTCATTAGTGCTTTCGCAGACTAATGGAAGGCTGAGAAGGCCGTGGTTGGCAAGGTCGTGACCTCGTGTTCACGAGAGGTCTACGGCTCCGCATGAGTCACCCTATGGGCCAGCGCCTCCAATTGGGAGGAAGGGCACAGGATAGCCATAGATGGGGGCCGGCGCCTCCAGTTGGGAGGAAGGGCCAGGATAACCCATGTAGGACTATGCATGACACTCTCCCCTAGTTGCCCATGTGTTTTATTTTATTGTGTTTCTCTGGAAGGGGGTTATGGGAGTTGGATTTGGATTGTTGATTTAATGGATTTAAATTGATTTATGATTTAATGTCTTAATACATTTTTGGTGTACTTTATGATCTCATCTTGTACTCTTATGGTATTATTGTTCGATGCTATTATTTGTTTCATTGTAATTTGGAGTATTGTGTTATGGTTCTATGTTGGCACTTTTTGTATACTTGTACGTCAGTCTTGGTCAGTTGATATTCTTGGTCGGAGTTACTTCTCTGTCACCTCTTAGCACGGGGGTGGTTGGGTGGAACGTGCTTCGCACACCGTTGGGTTCCCCATCAGCGTTCATTGGCTCAGTCTCATCCAGTTGAAGATTTGTTCCAGTTGATCTCTTTGTATTTTGAGAATCTTGTATATTGTATTCATCCCACATGATTGGGAATTATGATGTAACTATATGGATATGATGTAAAATTTGAAAGATGTTGTAATGTAGTTATCTACTTTGTAACTTTATTTGGCTATGTAATTTCTCATGGGTTTATCTTGTGATGGAATTTATGTATATATATAACTAATGTTGTCATTTATAGTTCCTTTTGATATCCTATGAGTTGATGTTTAGTAATGTCTTTCTTTGATGTGACCTCACGGGCCCCAAAGGACATAGTTGATTATGTTGTTGTGTATGCTTATGATCATTTAATATTTAGTATGTCGATTATTTGTTTTCCTTTTTTAAAAAAATATTTGCATTCTTTATTTGTTTATTCTTTGGGGCTTGCACGGTGGGCGTTACAACTTGGTATCAGAGCCAAGGTTGCACACAGTAGGGTCTCTGGGTAGTTGTGTCCACTAGGTAACCTTTGTGTGTTGGCTCTTGAGCTCATGTGTACCTTTGTCTTGTTGTGCAGAAGCATGCCTAGAGGTAGAGGTAGAGGTAGAGGTAGAGGCCAAGGAATAGGCCGAGGTGGTGGCCGTGGGGCCAACCAACCGAATCCTTCACCGCCAAGTTCTCACGATCCTGAGTCTGAGGAGCAACATAATTCTCAGAACAATCCATCGGGTGGTGGACCAAATCCGGAATAGCCGGGGTTGGATGGGTAGTTGTAGCATCTTTTGGGTGAGCTTCTTGATAGATTGGGCCCTAGACCTAATGGGGATCAGCCGGTTGAGAGAGAAAGAGAAAGGTCTCCAAGGCATAGTGAAACTTCAGTTGTTCAAGATGCTTTGTTAGCAAGCCATATGAGGGATTTAATGAGAGCTCATCCACCTACCTTCGATGGCTCTAGAGGAGGGTTGGAAGCCGAGACCTGGTTAATTGATTTGGGCTGATGCTTCGTAATGCACCCCTATGGTAGTAATATCAAGGCTCGTTGTGCTGTTATGCATTTGCAGGGTTTCGCGTCCACTTGGTGGTAGCTTGAGGAACAGAAGTTTCATATGGATATCAGTATGGTCACTTGGGAGTTTTTCTTGGAAAGGTTCAGGGCTCGCTTCCTCTCAGATCATTGGAGGCAGCGCAGGGCAAATGAATTCCACGATTCTAAGTAAGTGGCAATGTCAGTAGAATAGTATGAACATCATTTCTATGAACTGAAACAGTATGCAGGGATTAGCCATGATGAAGGAATGTTGGTCTAGCACTTTGTTCGAGGTTTGAATGCATGCATCAGTGGTGGTGTTCGAGTCTTCGAACCTAAGACCATGGAAGTTGCTGTCGAGAAGGCTCGCTTGGTAGAGGAAAACTTGGCTATGGCCTTGGGCGGTCATGTAGGAGTATAGATTGGTAGTGTGCCCACTCCTAGAGCTGGTTCTCAAGGGGGTCAGACACAGTCAGCAGGACCTTCTAAGAGTCATTTTGGGCCTTCAAGAGGGGGTTAGCAGCAGCAGTCTCAATCGAAGCACAAGAATGCTACTTCTCAGCAGGGTGGTCAGTTTTAGTTTCGCAGGGATCGAAGCCAGAATCGTGCTCATCCAGAACAACCTGCTTTGAGTTTTCAATCCCCACCTAGTTGTGGGAGCTTCCAGCAGTTGAATGCTCCATCCAGGGGAAGAGGTTTTGGTCGAGGTTCTGGATGTTTCTTGTGTGGGTAGTAGGGGCATATTGCTAGGATGTGTCCTCAAAAGAGCGCTTCAGAGTTTAGTCAGAAACCAGCTATGTCTGAGCCAATAGTGGGAGACGTAGGGAGATCTCACCGAGTCTTCACAATAGTGGATGATCGACAGGCAGATCATCAGAGCACCGTCATTGAGACTATAGGTTCATTACATAAGTTTAACATTTTAGTACTTTTTGATTCTGGTGCATCTGATTCTTTTATCTCTCCTTTAGTTGTTGAGCGATGTAAACTAGGGGCAATAAAGCAAAGCAAAAAGTGGCAGGTTGAGTTAGCTTCAGGATCGAAGGTTGTGGTCGAGAAATTGGTGCAAGGTTGTAGGTTAAAATTAGGGGCAATGTCAACTAAGGCGGACCTCAGAATCCTTCCACTTGGTTCTTATGATGTAGTCTTGGGCATGGATTGGCTAAGCTCACATTGTGCCTTAATAGATTGTCGTCGTAAAGCAGTGTAGTGTGTGGATGATTTTGGTAAAGAGGTGGAAATTGTGGGTGTTCAGAGGCCTATTTCCTTGAGAATGATTTCAGCTATGTAATTAAAAAGGTGTTTTCGTCAGGGTTGTTAGCTCTTTGCTATATCGGTTAGTGACCTTGAGTCAGAGGATAGCCATGAGGTGTCATTGAATGATTACCCTCTCCTTGCAGAGTTTTCTGATGTTTTCCCTAGTGAGATACCAGGTATGCCTCCTAAGCGTGAGGTGGATCTTAGGATAGATCTGGTGCCTGGGGCTGAGCCTATCTCTCGGGCTCCTTATAGGATGACCACACAGGAGCTCCAAGAGCTTCGTCTGCGATTGGAAGAATTGTAAAGCCCGCCATGCAACCCCAAAGGAAACTAACATACAAGCATTTAAGGCACAATTATTTTTTTTTTAAAGAAATAATATGCAACAACATACATCACATGAAATGAACAATATAAGTACAACATATAACAATGTTCCTTGGGGCCACATAGTTGCATCACTTTTCATAACTCTTTCTTACATTACATGAGGGATAGACATACACCAAATCAAATGACCCGAACATGGATCATACATTAACAATACGAAGATACATTGCTTCAAGGTTAACATTAATACAATATTGTTCCCCAACATCTATGGGAAGTGTATACTAACATGGAAAGATAAATCTAAAATTGAAGGAATACAAAGCTATAAGCTGGATCAAACTCTGAAATAACTTAGAATTCACTACAACAGGTACATCTTTGCGCATCTCGACCTTCGGATGGGGACCCAATGGGGTGCATAGCACGTTCCACCTGACCACCCCCGTGCTTGGAGTAAACAAGAAAGATCCTCACCCAAGAAGTCAAAAGAACCAAAGATAAACAAGACTCCACAAAAGAGATAACTAATCACAAGATATAAACCCATAACATTGCCAACACATAACCACAACAAGAGTAATGAAATTTCCAACAAGAATCAATCACAAATATTATAGATCAACACTAAATAACCATAAGAGGTGCCGACACCAATAGAATCCAAAGCTCTCCAAATGAGATTGCAAAATCATCCAACAATAAATATCCAAGGGCACCTTTCATCCACATCAACAAACAAAAAAATATAATAAACAACTCCAGAGGCAACAAGAACAAGAGAGACAAAGGGCATAGTGGGAGAGTGTCATCGCATGGCCTTATATGAATTCGCCAGACTACCTATCACAAGGTGCCACCTCCATCTATTCATGGATTATCCAGACAACCTAGCTCAAGGAGTCGCCTCCATCTGTGGTTATCCAGACATCCTATTTCAAGGTGCCGCCCCATAGGGTTACTCATGCGGAGCCACTTACCTTTCATAGAGACAAGGTAGTGACCTTACCAACCAGGTCTTCCCACCCGTCCTTAGCCTTTGAAAGTGCTAACGACAGGGGTGAGGTGCATGTTTTTTTATCTTGTTATGTGTTAACTAATCCAACCCACTAGATACATTAATTAGGTTATCACTTATTTAAGGAAACTCTTTCAAGGGTGACCACTTGTACATTGGCCCCAAGAAGAGCCACTCTCCCCTACGGTTACTCTAAAATCAAAGAAACCAACAGGTGTACCTCAATCCTCAAGACATAAAGGCATTCTTTAAAACATACACATGATGCATGACCATCTCGTGGCTATCCAAGCATCAACATCCATAAACTAGGAGGTACCAACCACACAAAATTTTATGCGGTAATAAGATAGAGAGAAAGATGCAACAACAACAAACGTGCACACACACACCCCTTCCCCTAGCCTCTGGAGATACATAAACATCTACCCAAGAACCAAAATTACTCGAAATGTCCAAATCAAGTCAGACTACAAACTATACAAAAGTTCAACCTAAACTAAACATAAAACATATCAAATACAAATTTCCATCATTCAAAGTCAAGTTAAATCAATTCATGAAATCGAAACAACTTCTATAAATAAAGGTCATCTCTCCTACTAGCACAATGACAAAGCTCAGACCCACTAGTAAACAACACATTACAATTAACGTCGCAAAATGTGTCTACACTTAACCATCCAACTAAAACATAATTAAGAATTGCAGTCTCTATTCAAATACTATGTCTCATTTAGTTAAGTTTATTAAATTACAAAATAAAAATCAAATAAAGGTATTGATTACTCCAAATTTTCCCTATTTCTAATTACAACTATTCCTCTTGTAACTAATTAAATTAAGAATAAACCAATCCATTAACCCAACTTATCAATAGACATGATAAAGTAATTTCCCCTTGACAATATATGGTAACCAATTTTATTTTATTTTCTTTTAAATGGAAATTAACAATAACAACTAAGTTAAACTAAGCCTAAATGGTAATGACAAAGTTTCAACTCAATCCATAAGACAATATGCACAATGATTTTAATAAAATACCTTTCCAATTGAGAAGAAAATTCCAACTTTAAAATTTCTTAACTAAATAACATTTTTCTACACAACTAACTAATAACGAATAGTTATAAACGGAGTTAGCATTTACTAGATTCCAAATTCTCTTATACTATTCAATATAAAAAATGTTTTTATAGAAAGAAATTTTAATACAATAAATATATATTACGATTACATGTATATATATATATATATATAAAAAAAAACAAACATTGATTATGATGGAATGAGTAGTATATATTTTCACTTAAATGTATTATATATATAATTACATAAACATTAACACTAAACTATATAAACCAGTATCATTATCGGTACAGTCAAAATCAGAATAATCACCTCTAGCATAAATATATATATCAAACAACGAAATTTACCATTTACAACTACATTACCATTAGAGACATATATAGGCTTCAACATTCCCTCTCTGTTTCACACTCTTTAAAATATATATACCAGAAATGATCATTATCCCCAACGAAGTTCTATCTCTTACAAACTAAAGATCACATAGAACGAAAAAGAAGACCAATCACATTCACAGCACAGGGGACCTATGCAACGATGGAGGAAAAGAAAACTTGGCGAATGGAGACAGTAGGGTATTTTCAGATTCAAAACTTTTACTTACTGTTGCGGAAGGAAAGAAAAAGAACATTTATCTGCCACCATTATGAAAGGTTAACCTTCGCATGGGTTCACTAAACGTGTCCTCAAAAAACTATTAGAGTTGTTAATAACCTCATAAAATAATCTGATTGCCATGCTGCATCTAAACTCATTTCTAAATGGTTGCAAGAGAAATTTTTTTTGAGAGATATGAACCATTTCCATCGTTTTAAACAGAGATAATTTTCTTGTGTAGGATATTGGTGATGAAGGATGAAAGCAAATCTAGAAGGTAGTTCCGCACTAAATAAAATTTCAAGCAACAATAATAGGCAGGTGAAAGTCTCAACCTTTGTCAGTCGCCCCTCTACTTGGGCCACGAAGGGAGTTTTGGGCCAGGCATGCGCATCCCTAAAAGATAAATGGTGGAGAAAGTCTTGCAAGATAATGAAGTTGCTTAAGCCCAAACAGACCTAAACAAACATGGGCGGATTACATGATAGTAAGAAAATAAAAAAAAGAAAAACATATAGATCGCTTGCTAGAATGCCACAATGAGACATCATCTTATGAAGGATTAATAACAAAGACAACAAAGACTAAGGGTAGGCTATGCGCGCCTTTCAAGAACCAAATCAGTAAAACCATAACGCAGAAGATCAACGCTGGTAAAGGACAGGACAATAGGGTGGACGCATTAAAGGGATATTATCCTGCGGCATGCAATGATTACAGAAAACATTTGCTGAGAAGATTAAGATTCTACAGAGAAGACGACTTCCCAACGTACATGGACGTGAAAAGGAAACAGCATAAAATCGATTGTTAAAGCCTCAATAGTCTATGATTCTTTGGACAGGATCAAACTATCCATGCAAAATGGCATTCAACAATTTAAAAGCATAACAATATCAATGAATATAGCAGTAAAATATATAGATTACCCATTCGACTAGTGACCGAATTCAATAGAGAATAGGTGAAGTGATATCCAGATCCAATATTCCACAATACTCAAAATATGCCAAAATCAAATTACGATTCCTACCTGAATTTCCTACGCTCGTGACTGGAGAGAATAAACTACAGGCCTCCGCCTCCCAGCCACAGATTTCTCTCTTCAAACTTGATCCCCTTTCTCCCCTTCACCCGTTTCAACGCTCTCTTTTTTAAATCAAAACCCCAAATACTCGATTTCTTTTTGTTTTGTTTTGTTTTGCTTTGTTTTTTTTCTTCGACTAATTAGGCAATCTTTTCACATTAAAACAAATTTCTTGATTACGTTCCTATCTCAAGCCATGCATGTGCACACTTTTGCGTTTTTCCCTCTTTTCCCGCTTTTACAAATCAGTTTGAAATCACATCCTTCTATTTCTTTAATTTCTTATTTTATTTTAAACAACCTTGAAATTTAATTTTAATTTAATTAATTATCTTAGAACAACCAATAAATTATTAATTATTCTTGGATACCAATAAAACAATATTTCCTTTAATTTTATTATTATTATTTTTTTTTTTTACAAAACAAATTAATTAATTTATTTAATAATAAACTATTTACTTAAAGTTTCACAAAACTAATTTATTTAATTATCACTATAATCTTCAATTTTAGTAAATCAATGCTAATTTAATTAATAGAGTAAACAACACTATCAAAAAATTACTTTTATCGCCTAAGCCCTTAACACACTAATCCACGATAACACAATTAGACACTTACCCATTTATCCAGACGGCCTACCATGGAGGGGCACTACAAGAATTGTTAGCTAAGGGGTTTATCCGTCCTAGTGTTTCTGCATGGGGAGCACCAGTGATCTTTGTCAAAAAGAAGGATGGTTCCCTGCGTCTTTGTATCGATTACCGGTAATTGAATAAGGTAATAGTAAAGAACCATTATCCCCTTCCCAGGATTGATGACCTCTTTGATCAGATAAAAGGGGCAAAGGTGTTTTCCAAGATCAACCTTAAATCAGGGTATCATCAGTTCCGGATAGCAGAGGCAGACATTCATAAAACTGCATTTCATACTCGATACAGACACTATGAGTTCACAGTGATGTCGTTCGAGTTAATGAATGCATCTTCAGTCTTTATGAGTCTAATGAATGGGGTGTTTCAAACTTTCTTGGATAGGTTCATCCTCGTGTTTCTCGATGATATTTTGATTTATTCTAATTCTATGGAGGAACATGAGGTGCATCTAAAACAGGTTTTGCAGTGCTTAAGAGATAACCAGTTGTATGCCAATCTAGCAAAGTGCGACTTTTATAAGACTGAAGTTCAGTATTTAGGCCATGTGATTTCTGAAGAGGGAATTTCTGTTGATCCTGCTAAAATCCAGGCTATCATGGATTGGCCCATGCCCACTAATGTCTCATAAATTCGCAGTTTCATGGGACTAGCTGGGTATTATCGGTGGTTCGTTCAGGGCTTTTTGAGAATTGTGCATCCTATCACATCGCTTCAGAGGAAAGGAAAGAAATTTCTTTGGATTGAGCAGTGTCAGTTAGCATTCCAAACTCTTAAGGAAAAACTGACTAGTGCTCCAATTTTGGCCGTGCCGGATCCTTCAGGTGATTTCGTGGTTTGTATTGATGCTTTGTTGGAGGGTCTTGGAGTAGTATTGATGTAGGATGGGAGAGTGATTGCCTATGAATCTCAGAAATTAAAAGATCATGAACTCAATTATCCCACACATGACCTTGAGTTGGCTACAGTGGTTCATGCTCTTGTGAGATGGAGGCACTTCTTGTTAGGGCACCGGTTTGAGTTGCATATGGATCATCGGAGTTTGCAATACATCTTCACGTAGCCGAATTTGAATGCAAGGCAGAGAAGGTGGATGGAATTTTTGTGTGAGTATGATTTTGAGGTTAAGTATATTCAGTGTAAGGAAAATGTGGTGGCTGACGCTCTAATTCAGCGTAGGCATGAGGTTTCTGCAATGTCTCTTGAGGTGGATTTGAAGAGTCAGATTCTCACTGCCCTTCCTTCAGATAGTAGGTATTTAGAGGTGAAAGCTGAGGTCGAAGCAGGTAGAGCTTTGGAGGGGAAATTTGCTGGTTATTCATTGGACTCGGATGGTGCTTTGCATTTCTCTAGACGGTTGTATGTACTTTCTTCAGAGGGTCTTCGTACCTTGATTTTGACAGAAGGTCATTGGGCACCTTACGCAGCACATCCTGGAGTCAAGAAAATGTATGCGGATCTTTAGTCACTCTATTTTTGGTCAGGAATGAAGCGGGATATCGCCGACTTTGTGGCTCGATGTCTTGAATGTTAGAGAGTGAAGGCTGAACATCATCATCCAGCAGGATTGCTACAGCCTCACCTTGTTCCGGAGTGGAAATGGGATGTTATTTCCATGGATTTCATTGTTGGGTTGCCTATGTCATCTAGACGGCATGATGCTATTATGGTCACAGTTGACAGATTGACTAAGGTAGCTCATTTTTCTCCTGTTCGATCATCGTATATGGCATCTTATGTTGCTAACGTGTTCATGAATGATATAGTTAGATTGCATGGGATACCACGAAGGATCATTTCTGACAGAGATCCGGTATTCATGTCTGCATTGTGGACATCTTTGCAGCAGTCTTTGGGAACTAAGTTAAATTTTAGTTCTTCCTACCATCCTGAGACTGATGGTCAAACTGAGAGAGTTAACCAGGTGCTAGAGGATATGCTTCGTATGTATGTCATGGATCAAAAATCACGTTGGGAGGACTATCTGTACTTGGTTGAGTTTGCTTATAATAATGGGTACCATAGTTCTATTGGTATGGCTCCTTTCTAGGCTTTGTACGGTCGTCCTTGTCGTACTCCTCTGAGTTGGGATCGTTTGGAGGATAGGGTGCTTCTTGGGCTCGAAATGCTTAGAGATATGGAACAACAGGTGGCTCGTATTTGAGAGCATCTTGTAGCTGCTTAGGATAGACAGAAGAAGTATGCTAACACTCATAGAGTTGATCGATAGTTTGCAGTTGGTGATCAGGTGTTCCTTCGAGTACGCTCATGGAAGAGCCCAATTCATTACAGAATGGGTTCAAAGCTTGCACCTCGCTTCGTTGGACCCTTTGAGGTGTTGGAGCGGATTGGACCTGTTGCTTACCATTTAGCTTTGCCACCCAGTTTGTCGCGGATCCACGATGTATTTCATGTTTCTATTCTTAGACCATATTTTCCTGATGTTACTCATGTTCTGGATTGGAATGCTCTTTAGGTCGAGGACGGGCAGCTGGCACTCGAGCCTGTGGTTGTGCTTTAGCGATGGCGACTTACCCTCAGAGGCAGAGAGATTGATCAAGTGTGGGTTCAGTGGGACCCGAATGATGAGGCTTCAACTACTTGGGAGGATGCCTCTCGTATTCGGGATTCTTATCCTTATCTTTTTACTAGCTTCCAAGAGTAAGCTGTATTTTAGGGGGGGAGGATGTAATACCCCTCATGTTACTGCTTGATTTTTTTTGACATTCTCTGTGGTTTTGGTTTGGCACATTGTGATTTTGATGGTATTGTTGATATCATGTTATGGTAGCTTAGACTGTTATTGATTATATACTCTTATGATGCCATGGATATTATGATGATATTTTATTACGATTGTTTTGATGAAATTATTTGGAAATTCAGTAGACTAGAAAATAGTAATTGATGATATTGATGCAAATTAATGTAAACTTATAATGCTTAGGTGATGATATGAATTGGTGAGGGGACAGGTAGCATCACTCATTCGTGAGCGCCCTGCTACACTGCGAATCCTTCTCACAATGCTTTGAAATTGATTTTATGTATGTATATTGTATATCACCTTGTTGGATGCGGGCTTTACAGGAATAAGACTCGATTCCACCTATTTCGATAGGTCTAGGCGAGCATTGAACCAACCCAACGACAGGAAGTTGAATAAAGGTGACATGAAAGTAACTTCGTACCAAGGTGTCAACAGTCTTGTACCTTCTTGGTTTGTGCGTCTTGGTCATAATCATTGTGTTGTTGCATTTGGTCTTTGTATGTTATTGTGATTTTATGAATTGACTAATGTGGTGAATGGTTTTATGTTGTGTTTTAGATAATTAAGCAATTAATAAAATAAAACCATAGAATAATAAATATATTAAAACAATGGATAAATATGAGTAGTAGTAGTAGTAAAAAATATTACATTTATTTTAAATCCTACGATGGTTGATTTTAATTATTTTAATAAGAAAGTAATTATTTAATTAAGTAGTGTGGAGATGATGAATATATATATATATATATTATAAATAAAAGTTCATTTTGTGAATTTAAATTTATTTAATCAAATGCATGGTAAAAAAAAATGAATTATAAATGCATGAAAGGGAATTATAGGGATTAATAATTATTTTGATTTATTTCTGGAGATGTGACTTTTGGTATTCACGGGAAGAGGAAATTGAAAGGGTTTCCTGGATTTTGATTTTAAGGAGGGGTTTTCTTGTTTGAGGGGATGGTTCGAATGCTGGAGAAATTTTGCTTTCAATCATTTTTCTGTCCTTGGGTTCTCTTTTTCTGTTTGTTGGAGAAACTAGTGTAGAGGAAGAAAGACTTGGAGCTGTTGTTGGAAAGATCAGCAGCAAGGAATAAGCTTCTACAGTTTTTTTGCAAGTGAAGGACGCCAGGTTCTTTCCTTTTAATTATTTATTCTCTGTTAAAATAAGAATTGTTCTTTGTGAATGAAATTTTTATCTGGGGTTGAAAATCAAATAATTATAGGAAGAAAAATCTATTGGGATTATGGTTTAATCAAAGAATATGTAGCCAGGGATTGGGAATTGTTATTTGTTAAATGGAATTTCTAAGGGTTTCTAGGTTGTTGTTTATCGAAAAGGGGTTTTGTTGCAATCTGGAAATGAACAATAGCTTTGTTGTCTCATTTGTTTTAAAGAAATAAAATATACATATCTGTTTAAGGGAAATTTCCTTTCAATGAAATTCTGGGATTGTGATATTCTTGTTATAAAATATTTCCTTTGTACAGAGTACAGTGTTTATTTTGTTTCCTGATTTTGAAATGCCTAGATTCCAATAAATGTATATATATATACACACACACACACACACACACACACATATATATATATATATATATATATATATATATATATATATATATATATATATATATATATATATATATATATATATATATATATATATATATATATATATATATATATATTTATTCATGTGTAAATAGTGAATGAAAATTGAATTCATTAAATTGTCGTTATTTTTCCGTCGCACTATGCATAGTATTGAATTTTGGGTTTTATATATATTATGTTGGGGGCTATGTGGTGGTTCGGCCTCGGCAGTACCCACCACACCGCTGGCCGGTACCGTGACAGTCTGTGGACTGTCCATGGCAGTCCAAAGGACTGTCATGAGTAGTCCGTAGACTGCCCGCGGCCGGGCGTAGCTTACCGTGCCTGTGTGTTGGGATTAAAATCCCCATTTAAATTTGTATGTATTTAAAATTTTTGTTTTCAAAATAAAATGCGAATTTCTATTTGCTATGCGCATCTACTTTAATAAAGATATATATATATATATATATATATATATATATGTTTATATATATATATAGATATATATATATATATATGTATGTTTATATATATATATATATATATTTATAGTCGTATATATATTTAATTATTAATTCATTTATTCTGGTTGCACTGATATAACAGTTGCTATAATTTGTTTATATATTTAATTATTAATTCATTTATTCTGATTGCACTGATATAACAGTTGTTGTAACCATTTAATTTTGCCAGTCAATATTCTTTTTCTTTTCTAATTAAAATAAAGCAGAATCTATTATATTGGAAATAATATTAATATAGAAAGAAATTTGTTTTTTGTTTTTGTGATTGATTTATTAAATTACAAACTTTAAGAGGTTAATTTAGTAAGAAATTCAATTTATGATTATATGACAGCATTGATTATTTATTTTTGGTTTTTAAGAGTGAATATATTTTAGGAATGGAATTTATTGTGGAATCTATTTTGGAATTAAATAAGTTGTTTCTTTTATTTTTATTCTTGATGTTGAGTTTTGTTGAATTGTTGGGTTCAGGACATTGTTAATTTATTGATGTGGGAACCCTTTTTGTGTTAACACTTTAGTCTTCCAGAGGATCAAGATTTTATTGAATTGACATCTTTTCATCTTGAGTTATGTTAAGTTATGTGTTATATGTGGGGTGTACTGAATTTTGAGATTATGTTATGGTATTTAATTTGCGAGATGAGTTATGCCTCGTGTAATATTTTTTGTTGTATTTCTATGTTAAGATTGGAATGGTACAACCCCTGTTTTCTTTTGGCTTTGGTGGGTCTCTAGGGAGAGTGGCTCCTCGTGGGGGCCGACACCCTGTTTAAGGGGAAGGGCTCAGGATAACCCACGAGTGAGTTGGTAAACAAGTGAAAATATAATAATTAACTTAGGAGGGTGGGTAGTAACTTCATTACAAGATTTTTTTATAAAAAAGGATGCCTCGTCTTCATTAGTGCTTTCGCAGACTAATGGAAGGCTGAGAAGGCCGTAGTTGGCAAGGTCATGACCTCATATTCACGAGAGGTCTACGGCTCCGCATGAGTCACCCTATGGGCCGGTGCCTCCAGTTGGGAGGAAGGGCACAGGATAGCCATAGATGGGGGCTAGCGCCTCCAGTTGGGAGGAAGGGCCAGGATAACCCATGTAGGACTATGTGATGACACTCTCCCCTAGTTGCCCATGTGTTTTATTTTATTGTGTTCCTTTGGAAGGGGGTTATGGGAGTTGGATTTGGATTGTTGATTTAATGGATTTAAATTGATTTATGATTTAATGTCTTAATACATTTTTGGTGTACTTTATGATCTCATCTTGTACTCTTATGGTATTATTGTTCGATGCTATTATTTGTTTCATTGTAATTTGGAGTATTGTGTTATGGTTCTATGTTGGCACTTTTTGTATACTTGTACGTCAGTCTTGGTCAGTTGATATTCTTGGTCGGAGTTACTTCTCTATCACCTCTTAGCACGGGGGTGGTCAGGTGGAACATGCTCCGCACACCATTGGGTTCCCCATCAGCGTTCGTTGGCTCAGTCTCATCTAGTTGAAGATTTGTTCCAGTTGATCTCTTTGTATTTTGATAATCTTGTATATTGTATTCATCCCACATGATTGGGAATTATGATGTAACTATATGGATATGATGTAAAATTTGAAAGATGTTGTAATGTAGTTATCTACTTTGTAACTTTATTTGGCTATGTAATTTCTCATGGGTTTATCTTGTGATGGAATTTATGTATATATATATCTAATGTTGTCATTTATAGTTCCTTTTGATATCTTATGAGTTGATGTTTAGTAATGTATTTTTTCGATGTGACCTCGCGGGCCCCAAAGGACATAGTTGATTATGTTGTTGTGTATGCCTATGATCATTTAATATTTAGTATGTCGATTATTTGTTTTGCTTTTAAAAAAAAATATTTGCATTCTTTATTTGTTTGTTCTTTGGGGCTTGCACGGCGGGCATTACAGTTTGAGTTGGAAGGTGTATGTAAGTTTTTTATTTTAAAATTAGTGCTATTGTATTTTGAAAATGAAGGTTAGTGTAATGATTAAGTATTTTGTTAAGGGTTAGGGTTGTAATTGAAATGAATATGGTTAATGTGTTTACAATGACCTGTAGATTTGATGGAATCTTAAAGTTCTTGTAAAAAGGATTTGTTAAATGTCAGGATTATGTACGTGGTTAAGCTATATGGATTATAATTAGAGCAAAATTGATGATATTAAATATGTGTAAAGAAAAGGGTTATTTTATTACGATGTTGTTTTAATGGGTAGAATGTTATTTAAAAGTTCTTGTATTCCATTGCCTTAAATGGTGAATGGGAAATGTTGTTTGTTTTTCAGATTACAAGGAATAGATAAGGTTCATAAAAAAATTATATTGTTTAGAACTTATATGAATGGTTAAAAGATTAAGTATATGAGGCATATATGGACTTTGGTTCCTGTTTTATGAGAAAATATTGTTATGTTGAAATACATTATTAGTTATTTAAAGAACGTGTATTTATATGGTTGTTGGTTTAAGCGGATTCATATTGTTATTGTATGGGCAATATTTTTATGATTGTAATTTATGAGTTTACTTTGGTAGTTCTGAGTTTTGTTTTCAGAGGCTAGGGAACTCATTGATACAGTTGTTTATTCTTTTGGAGTTGCTTGTTATGTAAGTCTTCCACAAGGGGTTCAACTTTTGGGGTTGCATTATTATGTTAGTCAACCATTGTATTGCCTTGGGTAGGGTGTATAGTGTATCCTGTTGTATTATCCGGTATTCATGAGTGGGGATGTTTTGTGCCTCCCGTGGATTAGGGGTGGTGTTTGTGATTCGTGCCTCCTGTGGAAGGAGTGATTTATGACCTTTGTTGTCTCCAATGTTTAGAGAGGGTTTTGAATTGTGTTGTCTCCTATGTTTGGAGTGGGATTTAATTTTATGTTCCTCCTAGAGTTGGAGTGGTTTTATCATGTTGGTATGCACTTGAGATTCTCTTGGTGATTGGTTTTATTTAGTATGTTGTCAAGTAGAAGAGTGGCTTCTGTTAGGGGCTAGAGCCCAAAGAGGTAAACTAGGAAACCTTCAGAAGTGGATTAATCAAGTGATAACTAAATCAATGTACTTAGAAGTTAGGTAGTATTTCACATTAATTAATATAATTGAGCCTCGCTCATGGATGCAAGGGCTTGTATAGACTTGGGATGAGACGGGAAGGCCTGGAATGGCAAGATCATCTATCTTGTCCTTACAAGAGGTATTTGATTCCACATGAGTGAGTATGGGTGCCAGGATTCGGTAGAGGCCACCAGGATAACCCATGGTGGGGGTTGGAGCCTAGGAAGATTCCCAGAGGAGATCCCATGACGAGCTGTGTGATGAAACTCTTTCTATGACAATAGTTGGTATTTGGTTTTATGTGTATGGTCTTCTTATCATACTCGATCTATTTTATTTCTGGAAGTAATGTGACCTATTTCAGTGATTGTTGGAGTTGTACTTGTGTTATCCTTATGGTTGTATGGTTCATGTGATTGGTTGGGTCAATGTGAGTTATCTTGTGTCTAGAGGTGGATGGTCTTGTCTAGAATTCCTTATTACTATCTCCTAGCACGGGGGGTGAGCCTTCGGGTATCACATGGTTGGGGGGAACGTGCACCATAATCCATTGGGTTGTCTTCTTGTTTGTGTGGATGAGGTTTCCAGTTGGAGAGCTCATGGGATCCAGTCCTTTCCTACTTTATTCTTTCAGTTATTATTGTAATTTATTACCCCTCCTTGTATCAAGGTGGAAGTTGTAATTTGTAACCTTATTTATTGGAATTACCTCATTTGGGGAATGAGTGTTGTAATCTTATTGTAAGGTATATTTTTCGAATCATGTGGTATCTTTCATGCCTTGGTTGTAATTTTATCATGTATGGAATGTATGAGTATTTAATTTGTTAAGTAATTAAATGATATTTTTTTAATTCATGTTTCTTTATTGGGTTTTAAGTAATCTCAGTCTCATATCCTTAGAGGTTGTTGGCAATGGATAGTGATCTTGCATGTTATTTTCTCTTAAACAAACAAAAAAAATAGTATGTTTGAGTAGTAAATTGCAACTTCCTCTAGGG
Organism: Sequoia sempervirens; assembly: GCA_007258455.2. Taxonomy (NCBI): domain Eukaryota; kingdom Viridiplantae; phylum Streptophyta; class Pinopsida; order Cupressales; family Cupressaceae; genus Sequoia; species Sequoia sempervirens. The sequence continues at coordinate 205,367,612 of VDFB02379711.1, read as the reverse complement.
TTGTGTGCCGGGGCATTACATTATTGCTTAAATTGAATCTTATTTGATATTTATTTATGACTTTGGTTGCTAAACTAGTTTATCCTTATTATTTTTGAGGTCGGTCATGTGTCGTATTGTGATTCCTCTCCAAGGACGTATGAGGCAGATTTGGTGAGTGTATACGAGGAAGCAGATGCAAGGAACCTTGAGGATGGGGGTATGTGAGGCTGATTAACAGCTAGGACCTACTACCCACCTATGTGTGATGACTATCTCTTAGAGGTTAACCACCTTATACAGCAAGAGACAGGTCATTGTGGTCTTGCTTGGATGGTCTGACCATGTGTGTGTGGCCTAACACCATTAAACCACTGAGTGTGGTATGGATTATGTGAGATGGATATTGGATCTTGGCTCATGAATTATGTATCATGGATCGGTATGCTACTTTCTCTCATCTAGATGGACCCTTGTGTAGCCTTGTGATGTGATTCCCGGTGATGTGATTTTATGTGTATGTGAATAATTTATGTTAATCATGGATATAGTACTTAGATCCTTGAGATTTTGTTCCCTCCCCTTATGTTGTTCTCGCCTAATATCTGATACTTGTTTTATGGTGATGTTGTGTAGGATGATGCCTAGAGGTCATGATCTTGATAGGGGTCATGGTAGAGGTCAGGAAAGTGATCATGGGATTAGTCATCATAACACTCCTTTTCTGAGTTCCCATGAGGATAATAATGAGGAACACCTAGACCCTCAGTTATGTCCCTTGCTTGAGGAAATTCTTAATCAGCTTGGCCCAAGATAGGAGAGAAATCAACAGATGGTTAGGGAAAGAGAAAGGTTTCCTAAGAGAAGAGGTGTTTCAACTATAGCGCAACTTATGATGGACCTCTTGAGGGAGCATTCTCATACCTTCCATAGTCATAGTGGTGGTTTGGAGGATGAGACTTGGATGATTGGTGTCCAGATTGGTTGTTGTCTTTTGTCTAGGATTATTTGGAGTTGGTTGTGAGCCCAACTTTATCGACTTGACCAGTCAACTCAGAGCACTTAGACTATAGCTAGTAGGGGTTGGTTCCAATAGATTAGTGCACCCCCTCAAGGCAGAGGAAATGGTAGAAATAAATGATGTTTCTCTTGCGACCAACATGGCCACATAGTTGGACAATGTCCTCAGAGGAGCACACCTGAATTCAGTCAGAGACCAAAAGTCACATAGCCAATAGGGGATGATGCAGAAAAGTTCCACATAGCGATTGCAGCAGTTGATAACCGTCGGGTAGAGCATCAGGGTATAGATATGGAGACTATAGGTAGAGGATGGGTACCTGCCTTTGGAGCCCATGGCCATCATGCAACATAGGAGACTTGCCCTCAGGGGTCAAGATATTGAGTAGGTTAGGGTCCAGTTGGATCCGACAAATGATACTTTAACTACTTGGGAGGATGCGACCAAGATGAGAGAGCTCTATCCCTATTTGTTCACAGGCTTCCAGGAGTAAACCTGATCCTAGGGTGGAGGATGTAGCACCCCTCCAATTTGCTTATATTTTCAGACAATGCTTTTACTTTGATAGACCATGATGCTATGTTGTTATTTGATCACTGACATTGGAGTGATGATGGTTTTTATATTGTGATGTGATGGTACACTTTATGGATGATTACTATTTATGGCATGCTTTCTAGTTAGCATAGTTGTTTATTTGAGTTGATATTGTTATATGCTCATCTGTAATTAATTAATTTTTTAGTTTCATAAGTTTTGATTTGACACTGTATTGGTGAAGGGAATGAGATTGCATCACTCGCTTGCAAGTGCCTTGCGATTCCACAATTTTCTCTTCAAGGTGTGTTTGATTCATGATATATATACATATATATGTATGACATATGTTTTGATTGTAGGATTATAGGTATAGGACATCGACTCCACCTGGATTCACAGGTTTGAGTGTGTCCATTTCCCAATGGAATAGTTGATTGGGAGATAGTAATAGGGTTTCCTTGTCAATCCACAACCCTAGTCACAGTGTGTCGTCAGTCTTTGTTTCGATATGCTTTGTTTTTATGTTTTCCACGTTTGCCTTGTCGTTTATTTAATTTGCAAGCTATGTTTTGTGGAAAATTAATGTTAATTAATGTTTATAATGGTTTTTAGTGATTATTTAATTAAATCTTGATTAATATTGTTAGAAGCTTTATATTTGATTTAATTAATTAAATTAAATTTATTTTGTAAAGTGATTTAATCTTTGTGATTAAATTTATTTTATAAAGTGATTAAATTAATTAGGTTAAATTTAATTAGAAATTCATATGTGAATTATGAATTATTAAATGCATAAATATCTTGTAATTATCTTAGAGAAAATTTATATCTATGATTTGGTTGAAAAATTATTTTATTTGTGACATGTGTTAGAAAAATTAAACACTGTTGTTGGGAATTAATTTTTGGAGAGAATATTTGCATTAACTAAAAGAGGAAAGAGGCTACTTCATGACAATGAGAAAAGATATTTTTTGGGAGGGAGGTTGTTAAAAAATTGGAAGAAGTTGTTGAAAATTGGGGAAGAAGTTCTTGGAAAATTTTGGCTTTGGTTTTCTTTTCATCTTTTTGGAAAAGTAGATAATTTGGAAGAAGCTTTGGTAAATTGGAATCTAAAGGTGAAGCTCTACTTCAAACATCATTTCCTCAAGCATCTAGAAATAGGTTCTTTAAATTGTTTTTGTTTATATACAAATTGGAAAAAATGCATGTACAAGAAGAACATGTTATTTGTGTAGAAGATTTAATATATTTCATAAATTTCAAAGATTGTTTGTACAAGAAGAATATGTTATCTGTGTAGAAGCTTTAATATATTTTGTAAATTTGAAAGATTGTCGTGTTTGGAAAATTGTCGTGAAAATTTTAGAGCTTCTGTAGAAATTGATTTTTAAAAATATAATACCTAGAAAGATTTTATAGTGAAATCTGAGAGCCTCTGTAGGAAATTATTTTTAAACAAAAGATATCCCAGATGGAAAATAATAGAATATTTGGAAAATATTTGTAGGAATGGATTTAAAATTTTCCTATCAAAATTTATGGGAAATCTTGTTTGTATGGGAAAAGATCTTCATGTAGAAGATTATTGTTTTTCTTCTAATTAGTTTTATTTGGCTTGGGAAATCGAAAACCTCTGGAAGATTTTGTAAATATTTCTTGTAGAAAAATTTAGTTAAATTACACATTTGGAGCTAACGATATTGATATATGTGTGTGTGTGTGTGTGTGTGTGTGCATGTTTATTTATAAAGTACTTGATGAAATTTTATTTTAAAAAATTTGGAATCGTACGGTGAATTTAATCGCAGGTTTGAGAGATTTATAGACTTTAAATTTTATTTGTATGGGGTTGGGGTGGCTACCCCCACAACCATCCCCATAGGGGGAGGCAGACTATGGAGGCAGCACCTAGCGCTGTCTTCATAGGCCACGCACCCAATTCAATGGAGCCGATACTGTGAGGCAGCGCCAACGTTGCCCCACAATGGTCACGCCCATAGAATTTTTTGTCTGTCCTTTATTTAATTTGATGGTTTGTTTATTAAATGGTTTTTAAAATATATAAAATATATTTATATACATTATATGTGCATAAATATATTATATGTAAATATATATATGATATAATATATATTTATATATATATATGTATATATATGTATATATTTATATTTATATATATTATATTTATTATGTGTTTTGGAAAAATAAAATTAATTTAAATATTTAAATAATATGTATATTTGTATATATATAATTATGTATATATTCATATATACATATATATGAGTTTTATAATAGGTGCATGCAAATGAATGAATCAAATAATTTTAAAATGAAATTATTTAAAAGAGGAAATTGATTTTAATATAGTTGAAATTGGGAAATTGATTTAAACAATTAGATTTAATTACTTTATTGTTTGTAATTGAAATTGTAATAAGCTAGTTTATTTGGGCAATGTCTTACTATATTTTCTTGAAATAGAAATTGGATTTAGGGAATCCTAATGATAGTTTTATTTGTCTGAATTGCTTATTTAATTATGATGTTTTTTGTTCACGTAAGTTGGGGAAATTGGTTAGTTGTGTATGTAAGTCTTCCAGATGATGATTTTGTGTGAACCCCAATCCTAATACCTGCAAAACAATAAGAACAAACACATTAGATGGTGAAATGCAAGCAAGAACAAGGATTCCCCATGAAACCCATTAGCATAGTTTAAATTAGGAAAAAAGATGAAGAACGCAATAAGAAAACAATAAAAGAGAGATTGAATCATAATTAAACAAGCAAACTCTTGATCCCATGGGGGAATTGGTGCCCATTTGATGTGAAAATTGACCCTTTCCCAACTCCTATGATGAAAGCTTGATGAATGTTGATGAATGATCCACTTTTTTGATGCTTGATGAGTGCTCCAATGGAAAAATCTACATAATCTAGCTAAGATTCAATGATAATGGATGAAATTTGCTAATAATTTTAGCATAGTAAGTTTACTGAAATTGTGGATGATGAAATGAGAAGATTAGCCTCTTATTTATAGAATTCCAAGATGGATGAATTTCTAAAATAGAGCAATGTGGGACTAACATTCATCCAATGGCAAGATACCACTTGTCAACCTATGAGTGGATGGAGGATGTGCAAGTTTTGAGGATTGTGCCAATAAATGCCTATTTTTGAATTTTGAATTTGTTGAAATGACATGGAAGAGGGAAGAAAGAATGCATTGAATGCCACTTGGCTCAAGGTAAAGGACATGTAAGATGGAGTTAATGCCTTGTTGGATGTACATGTCAACTTGGATTTTGAATTCAAACTTGGAGAATATTCCCAAAAGATGCCTTGTTGAGGAAAATAGAGATTTAATAAATCAATTAAATCTATTTTCATGTGAAGTGGTAAAAGCTAGAGGATAGGACATGAGAGGAGATTAAATTAATCAAAGCTAATTAATTTAATGAAGGGGGTTAAATGATGTGACCTATTTGACTTAAATTTGTGGATTTATTTAAATCAAATATGAGAGGAATGTGATAAGAGATTAATTAAATAAAGATTCATGATTTATTTAATTAAAAGGGGTGATTATTAGATTAAAATAAATAAAGTTTTAATTTATTTAATTTAATAGATAGACTATAAGAGATTTAATCAAATAAAATTAATTATTTAATTAAATCAGATAATTAGATCAAAATGGTTAGATTAATTATAGAGAAGAGGTGACTTAATTAGATAACTGATTTATTCAATTAAGAGAGGAATATTGATGAATTTAATCAGATAAGGGTATTTAATTAAATGGTTAGACTGAAGGATGATTCAGGATGAAACGATGTTAGTGGTCAGGATCAAATACACAATGTCAATCGGTACATTTTACGTGTCTACATTTTTTCCCTCTTTGAAGCAATGCACTTGTTGCGTTGGTTCAAAGAATAAACGATCTCGATTAAAGTCAAAAAATTTCATTTTCAAAATATTGCCCCACTGCTGCCCGGTGAAAGAAAATATGCCAATATATTGCCCCCTCGAGAGATTGGACGAAAATTTAAATTTTTGAGTGATCTCATGAAAAAAGAGGACAAGGTGCCCGATAGGTCCAAAAAGGCTCCAAGAGGCCAAAAACATGTCTAAACACATTAAAACGATGTAAAACAGGCCTCAACTAGACAAAAATAGGTTCAAGGGTCCAAAACCCTACCAGGATAGCCAATTAGGGTGAAAAAACCCTAGTTTTCAAGCTTAAAAAGGCTTCGAGGGGTCACTTTCAATTCATTTTCACAGCCATCTAGCAACCTTGAGATTTGAGCTTTGACCTCTTGACGATATGGCACAATGATAGCTCCCGATGCATATTTTTGACCGAGCCCGAACATACCAATGGCCACCTGACATTGGGGCACCGATAAGTGATCCTTACTTGAGCTTTATTTTTTGTTTTTAGCATTCATTTATTGCTTTCAAAGTCAATCATTCTGTAGTGGCACTATATAGCGCTACTCAAAAATCAAACTATGCCACTCAGTGTCAGATTGCGCCATGGTGGTGGAGTTTGGAGTTTGAAAATAAATTCCAAAATTCGACATTGATGTCATGGATGGCGGGGTCATTTCCAAAGTGTGACGCGGCGGTGCCTTAGTGACAGGAATCTTTTCAAACTGCGTCGCTCGGAAGGAAAGTTCATTGCTACGGTGCACTTTTGGCATTTTGTGCCCCAGCATCATAGTTTGATAAAAAATCAAACTGTGACACCTTCATGGATTGCAACGCTGGAGTGGTTTCTTGGAAACCCAACAAAGAAAAAATCAATTTTTTTAACATGATGAGCCTTCCTGATGCAGGACACAGCGAGGAAGCTCTATTCTCGAGAGCGCGGGTCATGGGATCTCTTTGGTTACCTCAGTCCTTGGTGACAGAGATCAAGATCGATCATGAGACATGGGGTTGTGGTACATCGCCTATGTAGCACTCATGTGCACCCACCTTGGGATGATGTTAGCGCTTGCCGAGAGATGGCACATCGAGACCTCATCTTTCCACCTTCCCACTGACAAGGCCATCGTCATCTTGGAGGACATTTGGTACATCCTGAAATTGCTAATTCATGATCGACGCATTATTTTTGACATAAATGAGGGGTGGAATGCATGTCACATAGTCCTTTCCATAGAGGACATTATCATTTGCGAGGGGCAGATCAAGCTTGAGCATCACAGGGCTCTGGCCCCTCCCTTCCACTTGGTTTTTGTGGCATTATTTTAGCTTTTGTTGCCCCAAATTGATGAGGTCAGTACTTTAGTCCTAGTTGGGGACTCTGCTAGGAGCGCATGGTGATGCATGATAGACCTACTCATTTTGCTTGGGGGTTGGTTCTTCTTGCGTCACTGTATAGAGATCTTCACGAGTATGTCTACCTAGATGGAAAAGCACTCAGAGTAGGCATCACACTCCTCCACGTATGGGCATGGGAGCACATTGTTGTCTTTCAGCCACGAGTTGTTGCAGTTCTGATGGGGCCTAATGATCCCCTTGTATGGCATTACAGAGGTGGTGTGTCCTTCACACAAATGGGAAAGTATAGGATTCCCTATTGGAGGAGGGTCCTAGATGAGATGCAAGTGTTTATATGGTGTATGTACCTTGGTCGGCCCGAATGGGCCGATGATGCAAATTAGATCTTCTTTGCCCGCTAGGACCGCTTCATGCAGGGGTGAGAGCACATGATGATAGAGATATATCTGCCTAGGCGCATTCAACGTCAGTTTGGTAAGCCTCAGGATCGGTCAAATGATGATTATGTGGCTGTATTTTCCCACACCATGTCATAGGTTTCATGGGGGTGATACATTCCTACTTTTGAGGCTGTGGACAACTTTAGACATTTGGTGGCTCAGCGATGGGATTTTGATCAGGGGCCTGCGGATCCAAGTGTCACACAGGCATACAGGGATTGGTTCCAGCCTCCCCTATGTTTGACAGTTTCAAGAGTAGTCCCCGATTGGCGAAGGATGAGAGGCAAAGGGGGAGGATGAGGATGGAGAGATGGTGCACAACAGGACTAGCCGACCAGGGCTCCAGTTCAGCTAGCCCAACCAGGTCAAGCCAATGTTCCAATGCCAGATCGGGAGCAGGTTGCAGGCCGATAGTAGGTTTAGGCAGATGTACCACCATGAGTTGGGGGTGAGGACCAACCTC
>VDFB02379711.1:205346778-205359759 GCA_007258455.2 Sequoia sempervirens | reverse complement strand
AGGAGTGAATAAAAATATGTAAAAGATGATGGATTATGTCTAAACAACAACTTTCCATCTTATAGCTAATTAAATCCTTAATATTTGAATAGTTTAGAGCTCGAATAATGTTTGTATATTATACGCCATGCAACCCCAAAGAAAATAACATACAAGCATTTAAGGCACAATTTTTTTTTAAAAAAAAAAAGAAATAACATGCAACCACATACATCACATGAAATGAACAATATGAGTACAACATATAACAATGTTCCTTGGGGCCACATAGTTGCATCACTTTTCATAACTCTATCTTACATTACATGAGGGATAGACATACACCAAAACAAATGACCTGAACATGGATCATACATTAACAATACGAAGATACATTGCTTCAAGGTTAACATTGATACAATATTGTTCCCCAACATCTATGGGAAGAGTATAATAACATGTAAAGATAAATCTGAAATTGAAGGAATACAAAGCTATGAGCTGGATCGAACTCTGACATAACTTAGAATTCACTGCAACAGGTACAACTTTGTGCATCTCGACCTTCGAATGGGGACCCAATGGGGTGCGTAGCATGTTCCACCCGACCACCCCCGTGCTTGGAGTAAACAAGAAAGATCCTCACCCAAGAAGTCAAAAGAACCAAAGGTAGACAAGACTCCACAAGAGAGATAACAAATCACCAGATATTAACCCAAAACATTGCCAACACATAACCACAACAAGAGTAATGAAATAACCAACAAGAATCAATCGCCAATATTAAAGATCAACACTAAACAACTATAAGAGGTGCCAACAACAATAGAATCCAAGAACTCTCCAATTAAGATTGCAAAATCAACCAACAATAAATATCCAAGGTACCTTTCATCCACATCAATAAACAACAACAATAATAAACAACTATAAGAGACAACTCCAGAGGAAACAGAACAAGAGAGACAAAGGGCATAGTGGGAGAGTGTCATCGCATGGCCTTACATGAATTCACCAGACTACCTATCACAAGGTGCCGCCTCCATCTATACATGGATTATCCAGACAACCTAGCTCAAGGAGCCGCCTCCATCTATGGTTATCCAGACATCCTATTTCAAGGTGCCGCCCCATAGGGTTACTCATGCGGAGCCACTTACCTTTCACAAAGACAAGGTAGTGACCTTACCAACCAGGTCTTCCCACCCGTCCTTAGCCTTTGAAAGCACTAACGGTAGGGGTGAGGTGCATGTTTTAATCTTGTTATGTGTTAACTAACCCAACCCACTAGATACATTAATTAGGTTATCACTTATTTAAGGAAACTCTTTCAAGGGTGACCACTTGTACACTGGCCCCAAGAAGAGCCACTCTCCCCTACGGTTACTCTAAAATCAAAGAAACCAACAGGTGTACCTCATTCCTCAAGACATAAAGGCATTCTTAAAACATACACATGATGCATGACCATCTCGTGGCTATCCAAGCATCAAAATCCATAAACTAGGAGGTACCACCCACACATAAATTCCTGAGGTAAAAAGATAGAGAAAAAGGTGCAACAACAACAAACGTGCACACACACACCCCTTCCCCTAGCCTCTAGAGGTACATAAACATCTACCCAAGAACCAAAATAACTCGAAATGACCAAATCAAGTCATACTTCAAACTATACAAAAGCTCAACCTAACTAAACATAAAACATATCAAATACAAATTTCCATCATTCAAAGTCAAGTTAAATCAATTCATGAAATCGAAACAACTTCAATAAATAACGGTCATCTCTCCTACTAGCACAATGACAAAGTTCAGTCCCACTCGTGAGAACAACACATTACAATTAACGTTGCGACATGTGACTACACTTATTAACAATCCTACTATAACATAATTAAGAATGAAGTCTCTATTCAAAATACCATGTTTCATTTGTTTAAATTTACTAAGCTACCAAAATAAAATTATATAAAGATATTGATTACTCCAATTTTTCCCTATTGCTAACTTAATTATTCCACTTGTAACTAATTATATTAAAAATAAACCAATCCATCAATATTCACACAACTTATAAACAAATAAGATAAAACAATTTCCTCTCAACAATAAATGGTAACAAAATTTGTCTAAGTGAAATTCACAATCACAACTTAGCTAAACTAAACGTAAATAGTAGTGACAAAGTTTCAACCAAATGATAATATGTACAATGAATTTAATAGATATACCTTTCCAACTAAGAAGAAATTTCCAACTTTAAAATTCTTTAACTAAATACAATTTCCTACTCAACTAACTAACGTAGAATAGTTACAAATGGAGTTAGCATTTACTAAATACCTAATCCTCACATACTATCCAATAAATAATTTTATTTTTTTTTATTTTTTTTAAAAAGAAAGAAATTTCAATACAATATACCTACAGCGATTATATATATATAATAAAAAAAACAAACATTGATAATGATGGAATGAACTATATATATATATACTTCTTACTTAAACGTAATACGTAAACTTACACGAACATTATCGTTAAACTATATAAACCATTATCATTATCAATACAATCAAAATCAGAATAATAATCACTAGCATGTAAATCAGTATATAATTATCAAACAGCGAAAAATTTACTATATATCCGATTTAGCAAATCAGCCTTCTAATATTCTTCCAATCAAAATCATCTTACTAAATGGCATTTAAACACTTAAGGTCGCCCTCCAATAAAATATATCTTACAATAAACTATATATTTATAAGTAGAGTCATGTCGACCCAGAAATAATAAATACATATTTACATATCACCAATCTAAGGCAGCGTAATGAAGTAACGAAATAAAATAAGAATAACATATGTATAGCCCCCAACTCTCAGTCCAATCACCGTCGGTTCTGAAACTAGATAGACGTCCACAAGTTCTGACTCTCGGATTATGGTAGGTTGTCCTATAGCACTAAGGGGATAACGCATGGTTCAACTGGTAAAAACAATTCGACGAAGGATCCAGGATAATCGAGCACCCTGCTGAAGCTGAATTGATAGCTAAAAGATAGAACAACTTTAATGAAGAGACGGAACACCTACACAAACTTGCGGCGTAAGCAAGGCTGGAGAAATTGGCTTGGCGATTGAAAACAGCAAGATATTCCTGATTGAAAACTTTGGTTTAGTCCACAAGAATCGCTATCAGCCGCCCAAATGAAATACTAGCAACTACACAAGGATGATAACTGTGGTGAATGGTTTCAAAATGCCACGCTGCATCTAAATTCATCTCCAAATCTGTTGTAAGAGAGAAATCTTCTGAGAGATATGCATCTGGTTCCAGCGCATGAACTAGTTCAGCCCTCTGCGAGGAGAAAAATCGGTGATGCTAAAGAACAACTGAAAAGCAGGCTCGCTCTAAAATAAATATCAAGCAACAGCAATTGGCAGGTGAAAGACAGATTCTCGACCTTTGTCAGTTACCTCACTTGTTGGGCCACGATGGGAGTTTTGGGCCAGGCATGCGCCTCCCTAAAAGATAAATGGCAGAGAAAGTCTTGCAAGATAATGAAGTTGCTTAAGCACAAACAGACCTAAACAACCATGGGCGGATTACATGACAGTATGAAAATAAATAAAAAAGGGAAAACATATAGATCGCTTGCCAGAATGTAACAATGAGACATCATCTTACAAAGGATTAATAACAAAGACAACAAAGACTAAGGGCAGGCTATGCGCGCCTTTCAGAATCCAGTCAGTAAAACCATAACGCAAAAGATCAACGCTGTTAAAGGGCAGGACAACAGGGTGGACGCAATAAAGGGACATTATCCTGCGGCATGCAATGATTGCAGAAAACATTTGCTGAGAAGCTTAAGATTCTACAAAGGAGACGACTTCCCAACGTACATGGACGTGAAAAGGAAACAGCATAAAAATTGATTGTTAAAGCCTCTATAGTCTATGATTCTTTGGACAGGATCGAACTATCCATGCAAAACATCATTCAACAATTTACAGGCAATAAAGATCTCAAATGAACATAGCAGCAAAATATAAAGATTACCTATACAAGCAGTGATCGAATCCAATCGGGAACAGGTGAGATGATATCAAGATCCCATTATCAACAATACTCAAAATGGCCAAAACAAGATTATGATTCCTACCTGAATTTCCTACGCTCGTGTCTGGAGAGAATAAACTACCGGCCTCCACTGCCCAGCCACAGATTCTTCCCTTCCAACTTGATCCCCCCCCTTTCACCCGTTTCAACGCTTTCTTTTTAAATCAAAAACCCCCCAAATACCCTGATTTCTTTTTGTTTTGTTTTGTTTTGCTTTGTTTTTTTTCTTCAGACTAATTAGGCAATCTTTTCACATTTAAAACAAATTTCTTGATTACGTTCCTATCTCAAGCCATGAATGTGCACACTTTTTGCGTTTTTCCCTCTTTTCCCTGCTTTTACAAATCAGTTTGAAATCACATCCTTCTATTTCTTTAATTTCTTATTTTATTTTAAACAACCTTGAAATTTAATTTTAATTTAATTAATTATCTTAGAACAACCAATAAATTATTAATTATTCTTGGATACCAATAAAACAATATTTCCTTTAATTTTATTATTATTATTATTTTTTATTATTTTTTTTTTTTTACAAAACAAATTAATTTATTTATTTAATAATAAACTATTTACTTAAAGCTTCACAAAATTAATTTATTTAATTATCACTATAATCTTCAATTTTAGTAAATCAATGCTAATTTAATTAATAGAGTAAACAACACTATCAAAATATTACTTTTATCGCCTAAGCCCTTAACACACTAATCCACGATAACACAATTAGACACTTACCCATTTATCCAGACGGCCTACCATGGAGGGGCACTACATCCTCCCCCCCTAGACTTCGACTTACTCCTAGAAGTCGTACGGTGAAGCAAAATGTGTGCAAACAAAATCACAACCAAGCAATAACAACAACCATATCAACATGTAAATGTCATCAACTAAACAATTGAAATTCACTGACTCAAAAAGAAAAGAAACAATACCAAAATGATGACAGGGTTGCAAATAACCACATTAATAACCACAAGGACGGGTGACGAACAAGGGTGAGGAACTTTCTTGTCAACTCCAATTTTCCACATCATACCCATTGGGTGTTGATGATGCTCGCCCTGTCCTGACAATGCAGGTGGAATTGAGGCTTAATCCCTGCAATCCTGCATAAAAGAAAACATTGTGCACAATATATATATCGCAAACACACCGTGAGAGGAAATTGCAACGTAGTAGGGAACTCACAAGCGAGTGATACTACACTATCCCTCCCACCAGACCACACACAGTAATCAAAATAATTCTAATAATTTGTAACAATTTGCTATATACATCAATTAGAAGAACATTCACATAATGATCCTAACCATGGATTCATTTCATATGTTGTATCAAACAGACTATTACTTGACATTATAAATATCTATCTCTATAAATCCTAATTACATTACTTTATCACTGAATTTCCAAAGTCAATTACCTAAGAATTCACAAACTACAATAGAACATAACACATTAGTATCAATAATTCAAACTTTATTTTAACCTCAAAATACTGCACTTTCATATACACAGCATAATTATCCACACGAAAACACATTTTTGTTAAATCACATCATTTTCACACAAGCACTCCACTTTATCCATTATTCAACACAAAATCTTACAACATTTTCAGCAAGAGACCACAAGAAATACAATTCATTCCCCCATAAACACAACAACAAAACAAAGTATCACCATTATCCCAGTCACATACATTGACAACCAATCAAAACTAGAGGGTGCACAAGTATTAACAAAGTCTTAAGGTATCTAATACATATAAAAATTATTAATGTAAAGATAACCACACGAGAGAACTACATCTCGGTCTCCTATACCACGGGGTTTCCATCGACTCCCAAGTCATCTACCTGACCACTACCAACCATTTCCACGTTTACGCCCTGAAGTTCCACCTGGTGAATATCCTCTACTGAAGTCAAAATGTGGGACCTATCTACATCACCCCCTATTGGCTCTATGGCTACTGACCTCTGGCTGAAACTAGGTGCATTTCTGTATGAACATTGTCTAGCCAGGTGGCCTTGTTGGCTGCAAGAGTAACATCCTACATTACTACCATTTCCTCTACCTTGAGGAATTGCCCTGAGCTGTTGCAATCTACCTCTACTAGATGCAGTTCGTATACCCCGAGCTAACTGGTCAAGACGATAAAGTCTGGCTCGCAACCAATTTTGGATTCTCCTATATGAAGGACGACCACCAGTCTGGACACCAAACATCACAATCCCATCCTCCAAACTGCCTCTAAAACTAGGGAAGGTAGGAGAACGTTCCCTCACAAGGTCCATCATAAGTCCCACTATCACAGAAATATTCCTTCGCCTAAGGAGCTCTTCCGTTGCCCTAACCATCTGTTGATTTATTTCCTGTCTAGGGCCAAGTCGGATAATGATCTCTTCAAGAAAATAATAAATCTGAGGGCCCAAGTGTTCCTCATGATCATTCTCATGGGAACTCAAAGGAGTGTTCTGACGAATAACTCCAAGACCACCTCGCTGATCTACACCCTGACGCCAAGCTCGACCACGTCCTCTAGGCATTCTACACACACCACCAAGGAAAAAGGTCACAAGGATGAACAAGTTGATAGAAAGAAAACTAGCATAAAATACTCGACACTAGATAATGGAAGAAACACAAGTTACACCATGAAGATAACAGAAAGGTAAACTCTAGACTCAAGGGTATGAATGCAAGGTTACATAGTGAGCACACATAGTGTCCAGCGTATGAACCTAGGCTCTGATACCATGATGTAATACGCGCCATGCAACCCCAAAAGAAACTAACATACAAGCATTTAAGGCACAATTTTTTTTTTTTAAAAAAAAAGAAATAACATGCAACCACATTCATCACATGAAATGAACAATATGAGTACAACATATAACAATGTTCCTTGGGGCCACATAGTTGCATCACTTTTCCTAACTCTATCTTACATTACATGAGGGATAGACATACACCAAAACAAATGACCTGAACATGGATCATACATTAACAATACGAAGATACATTGCTTCAAGGTTAACATTGATACAATATTGTTCCCCAACATCTATGGGAAGAGTATAATAACATGTAAAGATAAATCTGAAATTGAAGGAATACAAAGCTATGAGCTGGATCGAACTCTGATATAACTTAGAATTCACTACAACAGGTACAACTTTGCGCATCTCGACCTTCGAATGGGGACCCAATGGGGTGTGTAGCACGTTCCACCCGACCACCCCCGTGCTTGGAGTAAACAAGAAAGATCCTCACCCAAGAAGTCAAAAGAACCAAAGATAGACAAGACTCCACAAAAGAGATAAAAAATCACCAGATATTAACCCAAAACATTGCCAACACATAACCACAACAAAAGTAATGAAATGACCAACAAGAATCAATCGCCAATATTAAAGATCAACACTAAACAACTATAAGAGGTGCCGACAACAATAGAATCCAAGAACTCTCCAATTGAGATTGCAAAATCAACCAACAATAAATATCCAAGGTACCTTTCATCCACATCAATAAACAACAACAATAATAAACAACTATAAGAGACAACTCCAGAGGCAACAGAACAAGAGAGACAAAGGGCATAGTGGGAGAGTGTCATCGCATGGCCTTATATGAATTCACCAGACTACCTATCACAAGGTGCCACCTCCATCTATACATGGATTATCTAGACAACCTAGCTCAAGGAGCCGCCTCCATCTATGGTTATCCAGACATCCTATTTCAAGGTGCCGCCCCATAGGGTTACTCATGCGGAGCCACTTACCTTTCACAGAGACAAGGTAGTGACCTTATCAACCAGGTCTTCCCACCTGTCCTTAGCCTTTGAAAGCACTAACGGCAGGGGTGAGGTGCATGTTTTAATCTTGTTATGTGTTAACTAACCCAACCCACTAGATACATTAATTAGGTTATCACTTATTTAAGGAAACTCTTTCAAGGGTGACCACTTGTACACTGGCCCCAAGAAGAGCCACTCTCCCCTACGGTTACTCTAAAATCAAAGAAACCAACAGGTGTACCTCATTCCTCAAGACATAAAGGCATTCTTAAAACATACACATGATGCATGACCATCTCGTGGCTATCCAAGCATCAAAATCCATAAACTAGGAGGTACCACCCACACATAAATTCCTGAGGTAAAAAGATAGAGAAAAAGGTGCAACAACAACAAACGTGCACACACACACCCCTTCCCCTAGCCTCTGGAGGTACATAAACATCTACCCAAGAACCAAAATAACTCGAAATGACCAAATCAAGTCATACTTCAAACTATACAAAAGCTCAACCTAACTAAACATAAAACATATCAAATACAAATTTCCATCATTCAAAGTCAAGTTAAATCAATTCATGAAATCGAAACAACTTCAATAAATAACGGTCATCTCTCCTACTAGCACAATGACAAAGTTCAGTCCCACTCGTGAGAACAACACATTACAATTAACGTTGCGACATGTGACTACACTTATTAACAATCCTACTATAACATAATTAAGAATGAAGTCTCTATTCAAAATACCATGTTTCATTTGTTTAAATTTACTAAGCTACCAAAATAAAATTATATAAAGATATTGATTACTCCAATTTTTCCCTATTACTAACTTAATTATTCCACTTGTAACTAATTATATTAAAAATAAACCAATCCATCAATATTCACACAACTTATAAACAAATAAGATAAAACAATTTCCTCTAAACAATAAATGGTAACAAAATTTGTCTAAGTGAAATTCACAATCACAACTTAGCTAAACTAAATGTAAATAGTAGTGACAAAGTTTCAACCAAATGATAATATGTACAATGAATTTAATAGATATACCTTTCCAACTAAGAAGAAATTTCCAACTTTAAAATTCTTTAACTAAATACAATTTCCTACTCAACTAACTAACGTAGAATAGTTACAAATAGAGTTAGCATTTACTAAATACCTAATTCTCACATACTGTCCAATAAATAATATATATATATTTTTTTTTAGAAAGAAATTTTAATACCACAAATATATATTATGATTACATGTGTATATATATATATATATATATATATACAATACAGTTAAAAGAATAAAGTTCCAATTCAAATTTTTTTTAATTACTAATATTTTCTTCCCACTATCTAAACACAAGCAAATCTGTTATTTTATTTCTGTTTCCTCTATTCATAGGCATTTTCACTTAAATATACACCTATTTACTTAATTTAGCTTCTAACTATTGAAAGCAATCACATTAAAAGAAATTCCAAATTTTAGAATACTTCATTTAACTAACATTTTATTTCAACCGCCTTCCACTTAAAATAGCACTCTTACAATTTGTATAATAATAATATACCTAAACTGCAAAACTTGGTAATCTGGTTTCTACTATGCCCAAATATGTAAATATAAATGAAATCTTGAAATCGCCACCCACTGGAGCTTGACAAGCAATACACAATACTTGATGACTTAAAGTGAACTAAGGGAAGGATAGGCTATGAATGTTTCAGTTATCATATAACAAAGTCGTAGCGAATTCTGGACATTATACATTGCAGCAGTAGTAACATAGGCAACACACACACTTTGCTCCACAGAAAACTTCAAGTACTGAGGTCATAGGGACAGCAATATACTAGAGACCAAGAAGGCGGACCAAAATACGCGACAGGAGAAGGGGAATGGCGATGTATACTTCACCACTGGTATCCCGTATGGCTAAACATACAGTTGATTATTTGGGCACGTATGATGGTGTGTGTAAAATGTGCAGACTTTAGTTAAGAACCAATCAATACCAGGTTTAAAGATAAAATAAAACTCTTTAAGCAAGACAATGAAAGATACGCATGGATATGGAAATCACTTTAAAACGCCCCACACACACTTCAAATTCAGCCTCTCCAAACCTAGCAAACATATAATAAAAGTATTCTCACCAAAAAACTCAAAGATGCATGGGTCAGAATTCCATCGAGTGCAAAAATATGTAGGCAAACAAGGCAGTGACAGGGAACACCATGCAGATTTTGCAAGAGCACATGAGTTTATTTTTCCAAAGAAGTAAAGTATACAACATTTCAAATCGGCTGTCAACAGAGAATAAAGTCTACAAGGGAAGCAAGAAAGCACGAAAAAGTGCCCTCTCCTCACAAAAATCGGTAGTTAGTAGAGGAAGGTGAATACAATAAGATGCTAAGAAATCCCCCAATAATGGTTCCAGCAGTAGAATGTCTCCCTAAAGTTTGAGCCCCATAATCAACCGCCTTATATAACCAACTAACAACCCTGAAGAAGAGCCGCCAACCAGAGGTGCTTAAACATAAAGAGACAACACGAGAAAATCAAGTACCTTACCATATGATGGGTGCCTATCATGGTTGATATCAAAGTCGACTTCACAAATGACTTACATCCTCCCAAAATATAGTGAATACAAGTATCAAATACATGGAGTTATGAATACCATTTAAAAGGAATCGATCCCATTCCTAATTGGAACTTTTTAATGCCAACATACGGGACAACATGTGCAGCGAACCATCATGTGGAAAATGCAACACAAACCAACTAATGGAGAAAGGCTGAATAACAAATCAAATATCATACATCGAACCATAATCATCAACTGGATTGGGTATGTAGTAAGGAGTATAAAAGCAATAATGAACCCAAAATTTCATAAACTACTTAAAATCAAAATGTTGAATAATAACTGCAAGGCAACGTATGCCTAAATTGGCTAAAAGATTAGACCAACTCCCTAAAACCAAAGCAATGAACATCCACCACTCTCTGGGTTGAATCAAAAGAAGGAAGAATGAGATTGATATCAAAATCAAATGCCCACTACCTTCAAAAATAGACAAAATAAAAAGAATCAAGTTTACCTACCTGAATTCCTACGCTTGTGACGAAGAGGACAAGTTGAAGACCTTTGTTTCACAGCCACCAATTCTCCCTTCAAGCTTGATCCCCTTTTTTTCCCCCATTTCAACGCTCTCTTCTTTTAAATCCAAAAACCCCTCGAATACTCTGATTCCTTTTGTTTTTGTTTTTTTTGTTTTGCTTTGTTTTTCTTCCAGATAGAAGTAGGCAATCTTTTCACGGTAAATAAATTTCTTGATCACGTTCCTATCTCCAGAAGCCATGCATGTGCTGCACTTTTTAGCGTTTTCCCTCTTTTCCTGCTTCATCCGGTTTGAAATGCATCCTTCTATTTCTTTAATTTTTTATTTTATTTTAAACAACCTTGAAATTTAATTTTAATTTAATTAATTATCTTAGAACAACCAATAAATTATTAACTATTCTTGGATACCAATAAAACAATATTTCCTTTAATTTTATTATTATTATTATTATTATTATTTTTTTAACAAAACAAATTAATTTATTTATTTAATAATAAACTATTTACTTAAAGCTTCACAAAACTAATTTATTTAATTATCACTATAATCTTCAATTTTAGTAAATCAATGCTAATTTAATTAATAGAGTAAACAACACTATCAAAATATTACTTTTATCGCCTAAGCCCTTAACACACTAATCCACGATAACACAATTAGACACTTACACATTTATCCAGACGGCCTACCATGGAGGGGCACTACACCTCTGCTCTAATACCAAGTTGTAACGTCCCACCGTGCTAATCCCAAAGGACAACTAAAACTAAAAAATTACCATATGATTTTCTTTTTTAAAGTAGAACATTACATAAGTGAACATGAACATACACTACATGTAAAGAAATTATGTAATAACAATGTCAATTGTGTCCTCTTGGGTACACGGGATGACATTATGAAACCTAAACTCATACCATAATGATAATGATAGAATTCCAAGATTACATTATAACCATGATATAGTATATGCTTACAATAATTCTATTGGTATGTGCAAGATCATCATGGAAAAAAAGGCCCTTAAGTGGCAAAAAATTTAGAAAAATTAGACTTAAGCAACTTGACGTAAAAATTTGAATAAGTTATCTATATTATTTCAAAAATATGTAAGAATAGAATCTATAGGAAATTGAATGTAGTTTCTAAACTACTAGGTTTATTTTAAAAAAATCTATTTGGTAAAATTTGAAATTTCAATGCGGTAGTACTTCAATTTCAGGGAAAAACTAAGAAGTAGGTGTCTGTCTAGTCATCCTAAGTAGGTGTCTTTCTAACCACCTTAACTTGGTCAAAACTTCATGATTTTTATTATTTTTATCCTATAGTAGTGAAGCATAGAATGTGACACATTTTTTGGATTAAAAAAATGTGATACCATTTCAAAGCTATAGATTGTTTTCAATCATCCTATGAATCAGGACTTTAGTCATAATTCAAATAGAAAATGAATAATAATTATTTATTAAATTCAAAGTAAATCATAATTTATATTGGTGGAAAGCTGAGAATCTCCTTTAAAAACCTATTTTATTTTATCAATTTTGGGTTAAAAAAAAGTTATCAGCCACATACCCTACACATACCCATCATATCGCCACTTTTTGGTCCATCATGATCCTGCATATACCCCTACATCATTATAATCCATCAATTAAGAAAACATCCACAAATGATAACTCAACATAAACAAAATTAATTTATTCCCAATAACTATAAACAAACTATCTTCATGAGAATTCTATGGAGCATATTTCCATAGATACAACACATCAAATAATGGTTGCCATGAATCATTAACCACATAAAGGCTACAAAGGTAAAATAATACATTACATCTATTTTAAGAGTACATTGCACTGTTTTAGGAGTACATCACATCATTTCAGGAGTACACATTGTTTTAGGAATACATATGCA
>VDFB02379711.1:205197239-205341141 GCA_007258455.2 Sequoia sempervirens | reverse complement strand
AGAGACCTAAGAGGGAGATGGAAGGTGTGAGTAAGAGAGGGATATGAGAGAAGAGAGAGAGGGAGTGGGAGAGCCCTGAGAGAGATAGAGAGAGAGGGGGAGAGAGAGAAGGAGGGGGTGGGAGAAACCTAAGAGAGAGAGATAGAGAGGGAGGGAGGGATGGAGGGAGACTTGAGAGGGAGAGAAATAAATAGAGGGAGGGAGGGGAGGGAGGAGGGAACTGAGAGGGAGAGGAGGAGAGAGGAGAGAGAGTGAGAGAGAGAGAGAGACCTAAGAGGGGAGACTTCAGAGAGATGGAGAGAGAGGGGGGAGGGAGAGGGAGGAGAGGGAGATGGAGAGGGAGTGGTAGGGACCTGAGAGATAGAGAGAGGGAGACTTGAATAGAGAGAGACAAAGAGACAGAGATAGAGAGAGACAGACAAACTTGAGAGGGAGAGAGGGAGAGAGATAGGAGGGAGAGAGAGACTTGAGAGGGAGAGAGGGAGAGAAGGGGAGGGAGAGAAAGATAGACTTGAGAGGGAGAGAGATAGGCAGAGAGAGAGAGACCTGAGAGGGAGAGAGTGTGAGTGTGAGTGAGAGATTGAGAGAGAGAGGGGGAGTGGGAGAGAACAAATAGAGAGGGAGTGGGAGAGAGGGAGTCAGAGAGACCTGAGAGAGAGAGAACTAAGAGGGAGAGAGACTTAAGAGGAAGAGAGGCTTCAAAGGGAGAGAGAGATGGAGAGGGGAGATGGAGAGTGAGAAGGAGATGGAGAGGGAGAGAGAGAGAGAGGGAGTGAGAGGGACCTAAGAGAGAGAGAGGTAGAGAGAGAGAGAGAAAGGATGGAGATAGAGGTAAAAATATAGGTCTAGAGCTCAAGGAGAGAGAGAGTGAGAAAGATAGGTATAAAGAGGGACAAAGAGAGAAGAAAGGAGGGAGGGATATGTCTAGAGCTTAAGGGGAGATAGTGATTTTTAGAGAGGTATAGAAAGGGATAGAGAGATATAATGATTTATGAAGATTTGTTCATATCCTTGCTAAAAAAATATAAATATTTCATTATTCATTACTATTTCTAATTTTTCAAGTATTTTGAGATGAGTGTTACAAAAAAAATCATGAAAAAAAAGACTTTGCATGTGAAAGTAGTGAGCATTTGATGTTTCAAAAATGAAATATGAAGTTCAAATGACTATAATTATTTTATTGTTTATAATATAGAAACACCACCTAGTCCATTGCGTATAGATCTCAATCACCTTTCCAATGCCTATAAAAAGTCAAAATTTTGATAAGAAACGCAAAAGTTATGCCCATTTTACTATAGAGGGTTTTTTAAGTCTTCAAAACGGATATCCATTTTGTTTTTCAAAAAAATGAGTTCCCGCTTTCCAAAACGGATATCTGTTTTGAAAAAAAAATGGATATCTATTTTGAAATGGATATCCATATCAAAACGGATAATGGATATCCGTTCAGGATTTGGTTTGGGATTTCCTGACCTGGAAAGTTAAACCAAAAAACGGATTTTTGAAAATTTGTTTAGTTTTCCGAAGTTCGCCCTTGTGGGTGACGACTTTTTTTTACCCAAATTTCATCAAATGAAAAGGGTTTATAGAAAAAAAAATTATCTTTCCACCAATATAACTTTTTCCCTATTTTGAATTAAATAAATAATTATTATTGATTTTCTACCTACATTACGTCTAAAGTCCTGATTGATAGGTTGATTGAAAAACTTTTATAACTTTCAAACTACTTAACATTTTTCAAATCTACATTTTTCAAATCTACAAGATGCACCACATTCTATGCTTTGCATACTATAGGATAAAAAAAAAGGAATTTCATAATTTTTTGATCAAGTTATGGTGGTCAGACATAGACATTTTAATAATTTTGAAAAGTTCTAGTAAAAAAATCATAACTAATTATTTAAGTGGAAAACTATTACAAAAAAAAATCAAGCACATCCAAACATGTGTCCTCTACTTATATTTAAAAAATTAGAAAAAAATATTATTTTTTTCTTGTACTTGTGGTAGTCAGACACACACCTGCTTCTTATCTTTTTCCTGAAAATTTAGTACCACGACATTGAAATTTCAAATTTTCTCAAAACAAATTTACTTTTTTCCAAAAAAGGACTAGTAGCCTAGAAACTACATTCAATTTTCTACAACGTTTGTTCTTACATATTTTTCAAATTATGTTAATAACCTATTCAAATTTTTATGTCAAGTTGCCTAACTCTGATTTTCTGAATTTTCATCGCCACTTAGAGGCCTAGTTTGGACCCCCATGATCCTGCACATACCCCCATCGCTCATCGCTAATTTGGAAATTAAGCTTGGAAATGAATTCATGATGAGTGATAAAACACAAGGCCATCATTCATTGTTAATTCTCATACAGTTTGTAAGCAATTAGCAATGGAAAGATTTACAAAGTTTAGAATATGTATCCTATATCGCTAATGTGGAACTTAGCATTTAAAACATATCTGCAATCACATGATGTGAAGGAAATTTCATCATATCGCTCATTGCTAGTACTAAATTTATCATCTTATGACTATCTGCAATGAGCAATAAGAACAAAAAAATTCAAGGCATCACTTTTCGCTATTACAAATTTGAAGGCTCAAAATCCATTAGTGATAAGCTATCCCTCAAGGAACATCACTCATTGTGCATTCTATTTAAGAGATCTGGCAGCTATCTATAATGAGCAATATCAAAGAAAACACCGCTTCATTTCTCATCATTAATTCAAAATATGTACTTATGAAGAAATCAGTGATTAGCGATAAAATAAGATGGCCATCAGGACTTAAGTGGAAACTTTGAGCACATGCACTTAAGTTGTTCTAATGAAGGGGATCCCCTAGGATGACATTTGAATAATAGGCTTGAGAACTTATGAGTCACAAAATGTAAAGGATGTTAAGGCCAAAAAGGCCCTCTACTTAACCTTATAATATGAGAAATTTAAACCTAGACATGAGGGACTGGTCACCTAATGACTGTGAATAACATAAAACATAACTTAGGCATCCAAATACTAGGAATACAAGTCACTGCAATAATACAACAATCTAGGGTTGCAACACTTGTAGATCACTTTTGCAAGGTTTTAATCAACTTAGAAACCCTAATACAATGATGGGGACATGACCAAATATCAGAAATGAGGACCCAAGCCAAATTGTTACAGACTTAAGGTAGAACCAAGAATTTTTTTGAAGGGTTCCATTAGTGGCTCCAATTGGGGACACATGCCTCTTGCAGGCATGGTGAGATCCTAGGATCTTGGGTGAAGTAGACTAGGCACAAGAACAAAACAAAAAGAAACAACATATGTACAAAATTACACAGGCTAGAAAGACCTGGGGATGGAGATCCAATCTCCACCCGACATGAAAAATATCCATAGAGGTGAAAATTGTAGTATACACTCCATGGTCTAACTAAGCTTTATTTCCTATTTAGTGGCACCAAGCCACAAAAGCCTTGGGAAAATTCCTGCCTCTGTCAAAAACCAGCCTCTTGAAAGAACTTATGTCCTTCCATCCACATTTCTCCCTATTATACCACTACAATAAGAGTGATTTTATTTTTGCCAAAATAAGTGTCAGGCCTCTTTTGAACAAGTGAGAATCTACCTGATTACAATCATTTCCATTAACATCTCTCACAACTTTTCTGAGCATAACATTCCCAATGTAATCTTTGTCATTCTTTATTGTATAATCAAGCATAAACTAAAAAATTTCATCATTACATGACACATATGTGGTATGTTTACTATATAAAACATGTGCATAGTGAAAGTAACATTCTTTGCTCCTCACCTCATTGTCATGTTCCATTAGGATACCTCCCCACTGAATTGGGAACTGGAAGTATTCATACTCCCCCAAGTAGTTGGCATCTTGACACTCAACCTTGTCTACAATATTTACACAAAATGTGAAACATTCATAGGCAATTCCCTCAAGGAGTACATCAATGTGTTGCTTCATTTGCATAAGGCCACACTCTAACTCTGTTTCAGATGTACCATTAATGTCCTCAACAAAAAGTGGATTATCTCTACACCAATAAGGATTATCATTTATCATATCTAGTGAAGATGGAGGCTCACCAAATAAGGAGTTTTCTATTACATTCATTTTTGACATAAAAGCCTCAACTTCATCAACATGAAGGTCTAATTCCTTCAAATTATTTCTGCATTCAAAATCATTGTAATCACTAGAAGAGTAGATAAACACATTTTCAACTTTATTTCTACCTTCAGATTATCCTGTATAGACATCAAAAATTCTTTTCTTTTCTACATGATTTGAAATATCATAGTCAGAAAACTCTTCCAATTTTGTATCATTATCAACCAGAACTAGTGGCTTCAAATTCTCATTACAATGCATAACATGATCATCTGAGAGTGAACCTATGTCATCAACATATTGTATACTAATGCTATCCTCATTTGAAATAAAACTTTCCAAATCCATTCCATAGAAACTATTGTGACTAGCAAAATAACAATCAACATGATCTACCTCCTAAGTTGAATATGCATGAATAGGTCCAATGATACCAAGCTAATTGTTTACAAAGCTTTCAATCCTATTAGTATTGTAATAAGTACTACATGGTTATTTCATCCTGAATGATGAGTACATTAGCTCATTATTGATCTTATCTTTAAACAAATTACCAGACTCATCTTAACCATAAGAGTACAAATAATCCCTTTCAGTGACCTCATCATTGTTACAGCTAGTGGTCTCCTTACAAGGCGAGATATGACAAATATATGAAACCATTTCCATATCTTTATCAGTACTATGGAATAGTGCATAAGCTAAAACATTAGAGATGTAAGCACTTTGATACTCATTTTTAATTTCTAACTTGCACCTTTCATCAACATTTGATATCTCAGGGCAGCAAATTCTTGTAGATAGATAACTTCTCTACATTCCATATTTCAAGTTATTTTCAATATTCATGGCTATCCCATATGTCTGATGCAAGGTTTTTGGATCCTTATCTCTCAGCAAATAGCTCATCTCATTATCAAAAGCTCCCAAATAAAAAACTAAACATACTCCATCACTTAGTCCCAAAACATCAGGAATATCCCTTAATGTTCTAACAAATCTTCAGTTAAATGTTGGGACTAGCTCACCCTCTTCTTTCTCAATGCTCATAAATTTATTGAGCAAAGAACTAACATTGGTTCTTTTACCAAACTGCTCCATGAACACTACTTTGAACTCATCCCAAGAACATATAGAGCATGTTGGTAAATTAGAGAACCAATCTCTTGAATCTCCTTTTAGAGACTAAACATATAACCTCATAATCATATCTTCATGATCAACTTTGTAATCTTCCATTAAATTGTTGAATTCTTGTAGATGCTTTCTTATTGATTCACTCTTTGTACCACTAAATTTTGGTAACTTATCTCTGATGTCTGAGGGAATGATATTTGGGTAACTATTAATACCACTGAAATTTATGGCTCTATGTCTTTTAATGCTAAAACTTCTCTTAGTACATGACAAGGGTTGAGCACTATGCATTGTTATATTTGGGTCCACACAAGGATGCATAGGTTGATGATACATTTTCTTGAACCTTTACAAGTCTTTTTGTATCAACTTTGCAGTTACACAAGGAAACTTAGACCTTTTTTATTTTACAACATAATCTTAAGCTCTTACACTACAAATTTCTATCTCTTCTTGCTTAAGACCTACTAAATGGGTTTCTTCAAGAATATCACATACTTATTTTTTATAATAAACACTACAATCTAGTAATACAAAAGTATGTAGAAAAATCAATAATATTCCCTTTCTTAGTGCAATTTTGTATATGAAAACTATATTTGTAAGACTGGAAAAAATTTGATGCTCTATTGAGGGAAAATCACAAATTGAAGAATACCCGGATATGTTGCAGTTGTTGCAAGTTCTTCCTGAATGGAAATAGTTGTAGATCTGAAACATTCTTCATATCTTCATCATGTTCTTTTGACATAGTTGCCACCTCTTTCATATAGGATTGAACTTCAAGCAATATGAAACTATTGAAAGATTAATTTCCTTCTGGATCTTCTTCCTCAGCAAAGTCACAGATAAATCCTTTCAAAATCGCTACAACAAACTAGTTCCAGGTCTGAGAATTTCTCAATATCTGAACTAGATGTTCAGATTCACCAAACTCTTGACTCTGAAAGTCTACAACTAGAGATTCCTCCCTAGTAGAGTCACCATTTCTGTTGGTGATTTTTCCAACAGAACCAAGTAATTCTCTAAAAGGTAGACAACTCTTATGGTCAAGAACTGTAGGGTTAGTGGCCAACACAATAAGTATAGGATTTTGTGGTCCTTACTCCTCTTAAGGCTCTATGACACCTAGGAGGGTGATCCCAATTGTGTTTCTATGAAGTATATTTGATTAGAAACACATTTATACACAAATTGATTCTTATTTATTGCAAATAGAGATCCTTTTCACTGAAGATTTGGCAGATCTTCGAATGAATGACTATCTATCTGCTAAGAATCAGGATATTATCAATCCACACTATCCTTGAAAATATTTTTGATTGAATACTGTCTTATCTTAAGTCCAAGGCCTAGAACACTATTTTTTCATTTTATGCAAGAGTTTCCAACAAAATGACCACTGTCTCATCAATTGGAGCAACGAAGTCAAATATGTAAGGATCAGTAATATACAAGCTACTCAATTTAGAGATAGGCAGACTATTTTCATATTTCTTTGCATTTATGAAAACTCACTATGCCTACAAAATTTACTTCTTACGAATCCTAAGCAATTCCTTACAAAGTTTATAACCCTATTCAAGCATTTTAATTAAGTCCTTGAATTAAAGTTGAAAACAGAATAATACATTCCAATGGAACATCTGAAGATAAATGATAACACCATTAGTATTTCTCGTTCATAACTTATAAGGAACACACATAGGAGAGTATTTTCTTCTAGACTAATATTTATTTTGATATCAGTAATTTCTATAAAACTTATTTAAGATCACTACATACAGGATTTCATATCCTAGACAAACTGCTGGCCTATTATCAGTATTCTATTCAAAGTTCCTTTTCTAAACTTAGCTTTCACCTTAAAAAAACCCTATTGATACTTCAAAATCCGACCTTTGTAATAAGCCCTGATATCCCTTTTATAGAAAAAGGGAGCAACAAGCATTGGGCTTAATTACATTTACATTTCATTTCATTTGTACCAGAATTTGAGACATTCTTAGTTAGTTACATGCAATCATTAAGGAAAATGGAAGAGTAAAAGACCACATTCCATATTCCCTGAATGAAGATACACCAACTCCTCAAAAGGCAGAGTTTGTTGCAACTATGTTGAATCCTCATCCTTGTTGACCAAAGAAGATTCTCCCATAGCAGCTCCAGCACAAACTTGTATATCATCTGGAAACAACATGCACGTTGCAAAGGTCATTTAGTCTGGCACTTCTCCTACACACCAACTTGAAAACTTTCCACATGAGCACTAGAAACAAGAAATCACATGAGTGTTGAATAGGACAATCCTAACAAAAGGGGCATAGTTTCATCAAAAACAAAAATAGGGCACAATCACCACTATGAGTCATTAACCCCAGAGGATACTCACCCACATTTTTCTCATGGTGGGATTGGAGAAATTGTCACCACCTCCTTGTCAGAATGCTTTGATGGTACCAAGGAGAGGGGATAATAATCACCCCCTAGATCAGTTTCACCCTCACTTTTTAAAAGGGTTATTAGGAACCTCACATGGAGAATTATTTCCTATCAGATAAGCCCTACAATGCTTACTCTCATTTTTTCCTTCTTTTTATATTCCACCATCCTCTTCTCTTTGTGTTTGACCAATTCTTCTGAAACAATTTGGCCCTATAGACGGTAGCTTCTCTCAACACCATATTTCATGAATTTCCTACATCCCATTCTACCTTTTGGATTATCAGGAGTATCTTCCTCAGACTCAAACAAACTCAATTTCTCACACTCTCAAACCACCATGGCATCTAGGACAAGAATGCTACTTCCTAACTCAAGAAAATTTAATACTCACACACTTCTTTACTAACCCACACCTCTCATTCACTACAAACTGAAATGTGATGAAGGAGAATAAAACACAATATGCATTAAATAGGAAATTTGAAGCATGAAGAATTAATAATCCAAGAACTCCTTGTGCGAGCAAGTTGATAACTTAATAGCTCAGTTTTGAATCTAGGTCGTTGATTTTAAAGCATTTAAAACTTCATCGATGGTGATCTGAGATTTTTTTTTATTCCTTTAACAACTTGCTCAAAGAAAATAGTGATTCCAGCTCAAGTGTTGTGATTTGTCAATAAACATGTATCGCCAACCTAATCCATGCTTTTTCATTAATATCGGCGAAGTACACAGGACTAGTTCTTCTTAGAGAGAAAATTTTCTTATACACTTCATTGTTCATCACTGATCTTCCCCAAATTTTTGGGTACAATCATGGATTAAGTATTTGTGCAATGATGTTTAGTCTATTGGATCATCCCGTTTTAAAACTACATCAACGGTTTTCCAATCTTTTCGCTTCTTTCCTTTTTTCTTTAGGTGAAATCCTTAGGATCCTGCCACATTGCTTGTTCCACCAATAGTCATCTCCTATCATGGATGCATCTCATCCTTCATCAGCCTCATTAGCGATGTAAACATCCCTGCTATGAAATCTCAACCCTTGGTTCCATGGCATGTTCCTTTATCTCGTCCATCCTTCCATCGTGCATCACTAATTTGAACTTTGCACCTAGGCTCCTATCAGTGGTGGGAGATGTAGTGAAAGCATCATATTTAGACATGTACACCTACATGAAAATAAATGGTACAAAAGTAATTGCACATAAGATCTTATCACATTAGTGAAAAAAAACCTTTCAAAGAATACCATCGCTCGTTTCTAATTTGGAAATTAAGCTTGGAAATGAATTCACAATGAGTGATAAAACATAAGGCCATCGCTCATCGCTAATTCTCCTCATACAGTTTGCAAGCAATTAGTGATGGGAGGATTTACAAAGTTTACAATATGTATTGTGTATCACTAATGTGAGACTTATCATTTAAAAAATATCCATGATCACGCGATGTGAAGGAAATTTCATCATATCGCTCATCGTTGTTACTAAATTTATCATCTTATGACTATTCATGATGAGTGATAAGAACAAAAAAAATAGGGGCATCGCTTATCGCTATTACAAATTTGAAGGCTCAAAAGCCATTATAAATAAGCGATCCCTTAAGGAACATCACTCATTGCACATTCTATTTAAGAGCTCTAGAAACTATCTGCAATGAACGATATCAAAGAAAACACCGCTTCATAGCTTGTCGTTAATTCAAAATATGTACTTTTGAAGAAATCAGCGATTAGCAATAAAGTAAGATGGCCATCAAGACTTAAGTGGAAACTTTGAGCACATGCACTTAAGTTGTTCTAATGAAGGGGACCCCCTAAGATGACATGAGAATAATAGGCTCAAGAACTTCTAAGTCACGAAATGTAAAGGATGTAAAGGCCAAAAAGGCCCTTTACTTAACCTTATAATATGAGAAATTTAGACCTAGACATGAGGGATTGGTCACCTGATGATAGTGAAAACATAAAACATTACTTAGGAAACCGGATACTAGGAATACAATTCACTACAATAATACAACAATCTAGGGTTGTAACACTTGTAGATCACTTCTGCAAGGTTTTAATCAGCATAGAAACCCTAATACAGTGATGGGGACACGACCGAATATTAGAAACAAGGACCCAAGCCAAATTTTTACAGACTTAAGGTGGAACCAAGAAATTTTTTGAGGGGTTCCATTAGCTTGTTTGTCAGGTTTTTGCCAAGGTACTTGCCCAAAGTGCCAACGAAGTGGTTTTCACTAGAGGAAGATTTTTTTCTTTACTTTTTCAATCCTTTTTTCTCTTTTTTTTTGTATTTTGATAATTTTTTATTTTTTTGGTATTTTCAGATTTACACCCTTCATGAGTAGGCATAAAACTTTTTAAGATGCAAGTTGTTAGTTGGTTCCTGCAAGGGTTCACCTTCAGGGGTTGACAGTTGGTATGATCCTGATCCATAGCTTGATGTGATGACAAAGGCACCCAACCAGTTAGGTTCAAACTTTCCCTTGCTATCTTGATCTGGCAGGTTCTTCTGATTCTACTTTAGGACAAGATCGCCTACTTGGAAAGACTGACATTTGATCCTCTTTTTAAACCAAG
Organism: Sequoia sempervirens; assembly: GCA_007258455.2. Lineage (NCBI taxonomy): Eukaryota > Viridiplantae > Streptophyta > Pinopsida > Cupressales > Cupressaceae > Sequoia > Sequoia sempervirens. Next base: position 205,330,818 of record VDFB02379711.1, on the reverse strand, counting down.
ACACTTTGTATTCTTCATCTGCGATCAAGTTCTATAGCGACACTTGCAATGATGGGAGCTCAACCTAAATAGGAAAGATGGATTTTGATTCGTAGACCAAGGAGAATGAAGTTGCACATGTAGGGGTGTAGATACTAGTTCAATAGGCCCAGAGACTGGGATTTAGCTACAAATTCCAATCACAACTAGCTCCATTGATTGTTTTCTTCAATATTTTAAGTATAGTTTTGTTTGTAGCCTCAGCTTGGTCATTGCTTTGGGGATAATACGAGGTAGAGAATCAGTGTTGGATATTGAATCTTTGGCACAACTCTTTCACATCCTGATTCTTAAAGGGGGTTCCATTATCTAAGAGGAGATTTTGTGGAATCCATAATGGAAAATTAGGTAATTTGAGATAAATTTAGCAATCTGCTTCCCCATTATGTAGGACATGGGAATGGCTTTGACCCACCTAGTAAAGTACTCAATGGCTATTATGATAAATTTATGGTCATTGGATGAGTTTGGGGTGATTTTTCCTATGAGGTCAAGTCCCCACTATGAGAAAGGCCAGGGTGTGATAATGGGTTGCAACTCTTGAGCAAGAGCATGAATTAGATCCCCATGTTGTTGAAATTGGACACACTTTTGCACATACTAATGAGCTTCCTTTTCCATGGTTGGAAAATACTACTATGTCCTCAACATTTTCTTAGCTAACATCATACTATTAGAATCAGACCCACATATGATATCATGTACCACTGTTAAAGTGGTCAAGGTTTCCTCTTGGTTAAGACATAGTAGCAATGTCCCCTCAATGCTTTGATGGTAAAGGGTATCACCTAAGATCATGAATTGGGATGCCTTTTTAACAAAGGTCTTTTTAAGGTTCGAGGTGATATCAGATGGGAGGGTTCCTCTGCTTAGGTAGATGAATATGTCATGATACCATGGGGATCTAGGAACAAAAATGACACACAAATTTAGATTCAAGGATCTCGAAAGTTGGTATGATAATTTTTTCTACCAAGAGTTCACATTGGAAGACGTTGTTCAGAATGTCTAGTAGTGATTTAATCGTGTCCATGTCGTATGCTGCTCTATTATTCATGTGAGGAATCTATTCAAAAGTTATGTCTATAAAAAGTTCCTTGAGATTTTCCACCATCTTTTTGTAAGGAGTAAGCTTATCATCCTTAGTTTGATATTCATCATTGACTTGGTTGATAACCAGCTACGAGTCTCCATAGACTTTCATTTCTTGTATTTTCCACTAAACTACTATCCTTAGACCTATGATTAGGGCTTCATACTTAGTAATGTTGTTAGTATAATGGAATGACAACCGGTATGAATTTGGGATACAATCACCTTGAGGGGTGATGAAAACAATTCCTACTCCTTATCCATGTTGAGTGAACAATCCATAAAAGTACATCTTTCATTGAGCTGTGAGATTGATTAGGAACACTAATTCATCAAGAAACTCAAATATCAAAGGGTTCTCAACATAGATAGGTAGTTTTTCTAGTTGCTTTGTGATCACTTGTCCTTTAATTGCCTTGCACTCTACATACTCTATGTCAAAATATGTTAACATATCACCCATTTGGAAATTCATCCTGTGAGAGTTGCTTTGGATAAAAGGTATTTTAGTGGGTCGATCTTAGCAATAAGTTTGATTTGATGTGACAACATGTAATGTCTAAATTTTTGTGAAGCAAAAACTACTTCTAGGAATGCTTTATCAATAGGCTAATAGTTCATTTCATAGCCCACCAAAGTTCTGTTGATGTAGTAAATAGCTCTTTCCTTTCCATTTTCATCATGTTGTGCCAAAAGAGCTCCTAGTGTTGTTGGTGTTGCTGTGATATACAAGATAAGTGGTTTGCTTAGTATTGGTGGCATGGGAACTGGAGGTGTTAGTAGATAGTCTTTGATCTATTGGAAAGCTTTATCACATTTCTCATCCCACTTGTAGGTTATCCCTTTATGGAGAAGATGCGAAAATGGGTGTATCTTGTCTGATAGTTGTGCTATGAACCTTCTCATGGACTACAATCTTCTTAGTAACCCTCTCATCTAATTTAGTGTTTCCGGTGGTTCCATTTATAGGATGGATTTTACCTTTGCTAGATCAATTTCTATCCCTTTTTGTGAGATGATGAAGCGAAGAATTTTCCTTGATGTGACCCCAAAGACACACTTTTTAGGATTTAACCTTACTTTGTATTCTTCTATCCTTTCAAAGATGGGTCCTAAGACTTGTATGTGCTCACTTATTTTCTTTGGTTTTTCCAAAATATCATCCACATAATATTTGACTATTTTTTGGATCATTTCGTGGAAGATGAGGGTCATTTCCCTTTGATAGGTTGCTCCTACATTCTTTAGTCCAAATGGCATCACATTCCAACAATAGGTTCTCCATGGACAAGTGAACATAGTTTTTTGTTGATCTTCCTTGGCGATTATCATTTGATTATAGTCTAGAAAACCATCCATGAGCGACAACATTTCATGCCCAGTTGTTAAGTCTACAATGAGGTCGATATTAGGAAGAGGGAAATCATCCTTTGGACATGCCTTGTTTAAGTCTCTGAAATCAATGCATATTCTAATGGTCCCAGTGGGTTTGAGACTAGTACTAGGTTTGAAACCCACTCAGGATAATCTATCAGTCAGATGAATCCAATGTCAAGAAGCTTTTGTAACTCAAGTTTGACCAAGAGTGTTATCTAAGGGTGCATCTTCCTTAATTTTTGCTTGACTAGCTTAACTTCAAGATAGAATTCTAAGTGATGCACAACCACTTTTGGGTCGAGCCTTGGCATATCTATGTATGACCATCCAAAGTAAACTCTATGCTCTTTCAAGAGTGTTTCCAGGGTTGTTTTCTCTTCCTCCAACAAGGATTCAACATAAAAAGTAATCTTAGGTGCTTCTTCGATACCCACATTGACTGGTGTGGCATTTTCTGATAGTATTGTTGACTTCTCTAGATGCATTGCACTAAGGGGGAGATTGAATCCTTCATCCTTGGGCACCTCAGAGAGGTTTTCACCATCAAATGCATCCTTTGTTTTTACTTTTTAGGATTAGAAAGTGCCACAATGTGGTTTTCACTTAAAGATCTACATGTTAGTTACATTTCATTTATTTTGCGATTGAAGGATTCAATCGTCTCCCCATAGTATGCCTCTTTATTTAGCTCTATGTCAAGACCTGATTTGTGATCTACCCATGGTAAGTTGTCATGGAGTCCCATGAATTTTGAGATCGCTTCATCGTTTTTGAATAAATCAAGAATTGGTGATCTTTGTTGGTCCATGTCAATGAGTTATGCGTAGACTAGGCATATTCCAGTTGGTGATTGCTTGGAGCAAAGGATTTAATAGATATCATGAAGAGGGAGTTTTTTTCAAATAGGTCAGCAACATCTAGGGGGAACTCATCTAAGTTCGTATCACATGATGTAGGTAACCAAGAGGAAGCCTTAGCTAATTTAGCGGAAGTACCTTTTCTAATAATAGTGCCCTTGCTAGTAGTACAACCTAGACCAAGATTCTTTAGTCGTTTCTCAGGAACAATGGGTTCTAGTAAACCATTATCATTCTATCCTAGCTTCTCATTCTTGTTATATCCCATTCCCTTCATGAGTTGCAAGCCCTTGTTATCATCTTCCATAGGAAGAGTAGGGATAGGTTGTTCATCTTGATAGAGGAGTTTAGAGATATCGTCCTCATTGAAATCTTATTGATTCAAATCCCCCCACTTGGTGAAGGTAGTAGTTGCTATCTTGATAGTTTCTAGATCTTTGTTGTTAGATGCAATTTTCCCATGAGATTGAGGAGAAGTAGGTAGCTCTCCTAAGACAAAGGTTTTCTTCATTAGCTTGTAGTTCCCACAACCATCATCTTGAATCACTGCTTTGATATCAGGTACATTTTGTAAAATGGGTGCCTTTGTTTCAGAAGTAGATGCAAGGGATGATGGGTCAAAAAATGAGGTGGAAGGTGTAGGCCCTTCGTCATTCTTAGGTATTTGGGGGATTTTATAGAACTTTTCTTCAAGAATTTTGCAATAGTAAAAATGCTCAAGATCTCCATGGATAGTAATCTCTCTACTAGAGCTTTTAAAGCATGGATCCAAGGTTGACCAAGCAATATGTTGTAAGGAAGATCGAGTTCCAACACTTGACTTGTAGTTTTTGCAATGAGGGCCTACTTGGATGTGAAGTGTAATGATACCTTGCGATACCCATTCTTGGTCATTGTATGCCCAGATGGTGGTACTCTTTGTCCTCTCAATAGTATCCTTTGAATAGCCCATATATTTGATCAGTTGAAGGGAGAAAATGTTCAATCCAACAACTCCATCTACTAAGACTCTTTTGACCTTTTTCTTATCAATGATATTTTCTTATGAATGATAAACTCAAGGTGTAAAGCATGGTTATGAGATGGTTGTGACGGTAGGTCTTGCTCAGAGAAGGTGAGAAGATGATTAGTGATATGGCCTACCATAGATTGAAACTGATCGGTATTAATATCCTTGGGAATGAATGACTCTAATAAATATTTATCCAAGATTTCCCTATGTGCAGGTGATAGCCTCAATAGTTCTAGGATTGATATATGTGGTGGGGTCTTTTGAGTTGTTCCAAGAGATTGTACTTGTTGGTACTTGATGTTGGAAGAGTAGGTTTTTCCCTAGATTGGGGTGGGACTCCTTGGATGGTGAGTTTACTATGTCATGTGGTGACTCCACACTCTTCACTATGCCCTTTAATGGTGACGAAAATGATGTCGCTATCATAGGAAGCAACTACATTGGAATAGGTATGTTGTATGTTTTTGTAATCCTTAGCTTTTCTAGTGTTGTTTTCTTTGTTATGATCTAGCATAGGGTTCTTGTATATCTTAAGATCTTGGTTCCCAGATGGTACCTCAATAGATATGGTATCATTCTCTATGAGGTCTTGGATAATGTTTTTGAGCCTCATGCAGTTTGTTGTTTTCTGTCCTTTGATCTTGTAAAAATACAAAGGTCCTCATTGTACTAGGATGGTTTATCTTGTGGTTCTTGGTAGTTTTCAAAGTTAGGAAGTGTGATTAGATTTGACTCTACCAACTTTTTCATGATAGTTTTGATGGGTTCAAATAGTTGTGTGTACTTGCGTTTAGGGTAGTTGTTCTTGTGAGGGGTTCACCTTTGTTGCATGTCGGTGTTGTTGATCTAATTTTTTTGTGGAGGTTTTGTTTGTTGCACAGTTGGTTGGATGTTAGCAACTTGATTGTTGTTTGTCCTTGGATCACTTAGGATTACCTTAGCATCTACCACACCATCAATTTTCATGTTCTTTTTCTTATCCTAGACACGAGGCTTGTCATTTGAACTAGTTAATGGGTGGTTGACTTTGTAAGCTTGAGTATTTCCCTGTGAGATTAGAGCTCTCTCAATGTTAAGGGATATAGGGACAAGCTCATCATATGATGTGATGCACTGAATTTTTAAGTGGAAGGATAGATCTGGATCTAGATTGGCGATAATGATTCCCACTTGTTGTTCATTGGGAAGAGGCCACTTTCTTTTACTAGCTCTCTGTCTCCACCATTATAATAAATTAGCAAAATTTTCTCCTTTGTTTTTCCTAAGAGTTTACAATTCCTCTAGAATGACATCCATGTCAAGATTGCAGGGGCAATGATTAATAAATTTATCAGTAATTTCTTGAAAAGTTTTAATGGTGAGAGGCAGATGAGAAAACCAATCCAAGGCAAGACCTATTAAAATTCGAGGGAAGAGGCACATTAAATAAGAATCGTTGTAAGCCACCTCCATGCACATGACATTAAATTCTTCGATATGGTCCAGAGGACTTCCTCTCCCTTTATATTTATCAAATTTTGGTATTTGAAAACTCAGAGGGAATGGTACCATTGTGATGTTTTAGTCGAATGGATATGGACACAAGTTCTATGTATGGGGCTTCTTTTCCTTGCCCATGCAAAGGTCTTGTATTTCTTTTGAGAGTGCCTTAAATTGCAATGCTATATTTTCTTGTGGGTTGGGTGGAGGAACATATGGTGGGATGATGGATGAATTGTATGGGGTGTATGGTGGTGTAAGATTCGGTGAAGGTGATTTGGGTATTGACATATATGTTCCTAATGTGTTTGGATTGATGATGTTCAATTGAGGATTATAAAATGAGCCTTGTTGTTGTTGTTGGGAATACTATTGAGCTAGTAAGGCTTGATGTTGAGTTGCTTGTTGTTTTTGCGCCACTAGGGCTTGCTGTTGGGCCTGTTGTTGTTGTTGTGCTACTAAAGTTGTTTGATGGGATTGATGTTGTTGTTGTGTTGCTAAGGATGCAAGTTGTTGTTGTTGTTGCTATTGTTGTTGTGCTAAGGCTACTTTTTGTGCTGTTGCTTGTTGTTTTTGTTATTGTTGTTCTTGTTGTTGGTGTGCCACTAGGGCTTGTTGATAGGCTTGTTGTGCTTGTTGTAAGGATAAGGCACACACTTGTAATGAGGGATCAAGTGGTTGTTGGGACATAAATGGAGGATTATGGATATTAATTTGTTGAGTGGGTAATGGATTGGTGATGAGATGTTGGGGATTCCCTTGGTTCAACATTCCTTGTAAGATAGTAGATTGGGGTGGAGAAATGTATGTTTGAGATCCTGTTTGATTTGGAATAGTAAAGGGGATTGTGGGAAAAGATGAGGATGGTTCCATTAAATTATGCAATGGAAATAACAAACTAGGACCTTGATTCCATTGATTAAAAATGTTTCCTTGTCCCATGTCTTGAGGATTTCCTTGTGTTAGGGATGTAGATAATGTATTACCTGTGTTGATAGGATTTGTTACCAAGGGATTTCTTTGAGATGGGTTTATAATGGATAGGATGGATGTTTTTTTTAAACCAATGGTATGGATGAACCAATTGGAGGATTGGGTAAGGATGTCCCTATTTTATTTAAGGGTTGACTCTGTGGTATGGTACTGATATACCCTTGCACAGTATTTTGAGATACTTTATCTCCACTGCTTTGGGTGATGGTAGGCACACTTGTGGTACTCATGGGTATGGATGAAGAGGGATTTCCTTGATATGTGGAAGCCATGGTGGAGTAATGAAGGTTGAAATGTGTGTATGGTTGTTTAGGATCTTTGGGAATAGGAGAAGCACCAAAGCTAGGTGTCCAAGTGGTCATGTGAGATGGGGAATTGGTTTCAAGGGTACCCACAAGTGTGCTTCTTTCAAATGAAAGAACATGACCAAAGTATTTGGCAAGGCTTGTTTCAATATCGGGAATGTCGGTTTGATGTAGCCCTAGTGATGGAGTTGCAGAGCCTTGTGTCAAATTCTATGCAAAAAATGATGGGGAGATAGGAGCTATGTTTTCAAAGGCTTGATGTTCCATGAGTTCTTCCCTAGTGAGTTCAAATTGATTATTTTTTATATCTTCTATCTCATATGGTCCTGATGGGGATGAAGGTTGTTGCGATGGTGTATCTTGACTTCTCAGATCAAATTCTAAAGGATTTGGATCACTTGAAGTAAATGTAACTTTGGTTTTCTCCATGATTCTCTTGTGTTGTGATCTTTTCTTTACCATAAATTTTGTGTCACTTGTGGAAGAGTTGTGTTGATATTTGTAATTTTTGAATTCTCTAGTTCAATAAAATCTAGGTAAAAGGGACACTCTAAGTATTTTGGGAGCAATGGTTATAATGTGGATGAAAATATGGGTGATGTGGGAAGTGATCTTTGTAAACATTTTGGGACAACACTTTTGGCTTGAATTTGATGTTTTGATGTTAGGATAAAGCATGTTTATGAACTCAAAAATCTTTAGGGTAGACTCATGACCTTCAAGATAAACTAGTTCAAAGATGATAACTAACTCCACTAAATTCATGGAAAAGGATACATTTCACATAAAAAATAGCCAAGTTAGGGGGGGTTGGTTTGATAGATGTTTTAAGCCAAAAGATGTTGGTTTATTCAAAAAAATTGCAAAGATAGGTGAGATGGAGGACAAAATTTTGATGAAGGGGTGAGTGAAATGTTTGACCCAATGTTGACTTAAAATGAACCTCTATTTTGACAAGACCAAGGTAGTGAGAATGATGCTAGACCTCTAAATTTTTCAAATCCTAAATAGTAATGTTGCTCTAAATGAGAGGATAGATGTGGGTATGTAAACCTGTTTGGTTCCTCCTAGTCTAAATGAGAGGATAGTTTCTTAACAAGAGGTTACAATTGTGATAAATTATTAAGGCCCACTTCCTACCAAACTTGGAATTATGATACCTATTTCTGTAATGGTGACTTGTAGATCTTCCCCTACAGATTTTGGTTGTGTGATAGATCATTTAGGGGAGTTCAAGATCATGATTATGTGAGAAATTGGAAATGTTGGAAAAGGCCAAGATTCTGACAGTAATAGAAGGAATACAAGTTTGGATTGTGTCTTGAAGCACATTTTTAAAAGTTGTATACCAACCCAGTTCTAGTTTCACCAAGTTCCCAAAGGTGTTTCTTGAGAGCTTTTGGACTAAGATGCCTAAGTCTAAAATGACAACCTGTAGACCTTACTTTAGGGATCTTGACTTTGTGTGAGATCATTTAGAAATAGTTCAAGTTTATGGAAGAAAGGAAGATATTTATTACCACATGGGTGGTGGTAATGTGGGCCTTCTAGCCTCAATATCAACTTGTTCCTCTTCTTCATCTAAAATGGTTGTTGTGTTTCTCCACTATGTAAGTGTTTCTTTGGTTTCAAAAGTGAAGCTTCTCAAACTGCTAATGAGATCAGTTTGTTCTCCATTAATGAGTTCAAAGTTTGGTTGAATTATAACACCTACAAGATTAGGTTGTTCAATGGGAGAAATCGATCTCCAAATAGTCATGTGGGGTTCATTTGTCAATTTATCTTGCTTAAGTGAATTTATTTTACCATAATCACTCATCTTAATTAAGTTTTCAAACCAAATGTTTATGTCCAAAACATCATAACTTCACAATGTCCATTTTTGTGAGAATCATGAGGTTGAAGCCATAATTTCCTATGTTGTCTTTGGAAAATATGGATTTGAGATATAATTCAAGATATTTAGAAATCTTTAAGGATAAAATCCTTAGGACAAGCAGTAATATCAGGGCTTTTTTCAAAAGATATCCATATTTAAGCCAAAGTGTTTGAAATTTTGAGGAAGATAGTGAATGTTTTTTTATAACGTTTGGAACCAAGCAATGTATTAAAATGGATCACAATCATTTACAACCCTAGGTTCGAAATGGCTATACTTGTTGAGTCCCCACTCGGATTTCTCCAAACACTAAGACATTGCGAACAGTTAGAGATTTGGGGACACTGGATCCCCTCCATGGCATACACTTCTTGAGACCACCAAATCTCAAAATCCTTAAAATCCAAAGATCAAAAGGATTTTTCTATTTCAACAATGAATAGTACAAATGTGGGGTAGCTTCAGAACAACCATTCTTGCACCAACAAGTATTAAGGATTTTGGATTCTAAAAAATGGTTCATAGTAAGTGCTTCTGGTTCAAGGAATACTATGATAAACTCCCTCAAGAGGTCTCCCAACCCTTAGAACAAACTTTTTTCAAATCATAAAGATACTAGGGGAGAGATATCATGTACTACTCGTTGATTGCAATTTTCATTGCAACCACACATTTATATAGCGGTTTGGAAGAGCTTGGATTTAGCTCGTTACCACTTGGGTCATTCCCTCCTTTCGAAGTGGGGAGGTAGGCCCTCTAAGGATAAACAATAGCAAGGAAGTACACTGTATTTTGATCATCTTTGTTCATATGAACAAAGAGAGAACACATGCCATGCCTTTTTCTCACACTCACAAGGGGTTCATTTTTAATCCAAATTGAAAGATGTAGATGAGTATACAAAGTGTTAAGGAATGTTTTTATTTCTCAAGGTCGCCAAATGGAACAAGAGAACTTCATTCACATTCAATAATAGAAGTGTAAATCACAAAACATAGCAAATAGTTGTAAATTTTAACCCCTAAGCTAAGATGACTTCTTTTTATGCACCAAATGAAATATGAATTTTCCTTGTTCAATTATAAACCCAAAAGATAATGATGAGATGAGGGTTCAATTTTACTCCCGTTTGAGCATTTGTTTTAAACCCAAATGAAATTTAGTGAGGTCCTAGAATAGAAAGTAAAAACCATAAGAAATTGGGTTATAAATTCCTCAAAGCGTCAAATGCTTATTACAATCATGAAATCTTCAGATGAAAATTCTTTCTTCACTTTAGCTCCATGTCATCCAACCTACAAAACCCTATTAGTATAACAACCAGAACAATGTTAGAAATGTGTTAGTAAACTAACAAATAGAAAAAATTAAAGCACATATTAAAAAACGATCGTAAAAATTCTTACCTAAGTTGGGCATCGCTGCACACAATAGTGTCATGATTTGTCATTTGGGCATCGCTCTGGTGAATTTAGGCATTGCTCTGCAATAAAAATAGAGAGCATGACATCATCACAATTTGATCAGGCATCGTTCTAGTGAATTTGGGGCATCACTGTTTGAAATCTTTGATACCTCGATATTAAATTAGCATCACCATTTTTAAATTAGCGTCAGTGCATTTAATAAGCGTCATTGTTTCATATCGGGATAGCGTCACTATATGGCGACGCTCTACAAAGTGCATCGTTGTTTCCTATGAAAAAGCAAACGAATGAAATTCTAGATAGAAACTAGTTAAATTATTAGTTTTCCCTCCTTCTAATTCCAGAATGTGACTAAGGATTATCAATGTGGGTTGATTATTCTTGATCCATGATGAATCGAAGCATAACGTAGCCACTAATACTCAAACTTCAAACAAGATAATTCAAATTAAAGATAAACTAAACATTTATTGAAATGAAGCATTCTGAATATAAAAACATTGAAATGTCTATTCTACCCCATTTGAAACTCATCTTGTTTTGGAATCAATGTCGTGTTGATGTGGAACAATGAACCTTTCCCAATCCCATGATCAGTGAGCTTGTTTCAATTGATTCTATTGAAGAGAATCAATGAAACCATTGTGATAAAGGGATGAAAACATGATTTATACTAAATTGAACATGATGCAAGATAAAGTAACATGATTTTATGCTAAAATTGATTTAAATATGCAATTTTTAAGCTAATCTAAGTGATATTTAAGCTAAAATATTCAAACCCTAATTTGTAAACAAGCTAAGATGGATGCATGTAAGCTATTAATGGAAGCTTAAAACTAATATGCAACTAAAAATGAACTAAAATATGCTAAAAGTGAGTAAAATATGAGTGTGAGTGTGAGTAAATTCAACAACATAAGTTTGCAATTGAAAGATTCCACCATTTTTCTCCAAATAGTGTTCTATTTATAGGAAAGCAAATGAGAAATGGAGGGTTGAGATCAAATAGATCAATCAATAGTCAAGGATGAAAGGAAGAAGAGGCATGGATCATAGATTCTCGTCAATGGGTGAGAATGAAAGATGAGAATTTAATCAAGGGTTCTCATTTGTTCCAAACAAAAACACTTTTGACCTGCACACACAGGTCACCAGGTGACTTGCTCAAGAGTTCATAAGTTTAGCTTGTTCAAGAAGCCAAGTGAGAATATCCCTTGTTCAAATGATTGGAGGAGAGAAAATATTCTTTGAAATATTCATGGGTGAGGAAATAGATATTTTTATAATTAAAAAAAGTGTAATTGTGGAAAAGGGGAGGGAATATTCCATGGGAATTCCCCTTTTGGAGGAAAATTAGATTAATTGTTAATTAAACAAGTTTTAATTACACAATTAGGGTATTTTTTGAGGAATAAAGTGATATTCATTAAATTAAATGATTTAATGAAAGGGGGGAAGGTGAGATATTTAATTAAATAACTTAGGGTTAATTAATTAAATAATATGACATGGGGAATTAAATTAAATAGTTTGATTTATTTAATTTACTGAGACAAAATGTTAGCATGAAAGGGGGTGAATTAACCCGATTAAATGTGTTCGATTAATAGACGAAAATGATGCAATTGAATAAATAACTAGGATAATTTAATCAATTAAGCGAAAAGAGGATAGGTTTCAAGAGGAAATGATGATAGTATACCTAATCCGAGTGTATGATATCATCTAGGACATTTTTTAGTGTCTGCAATTTGAATTTTTTGAGTTTTTGAGGATTTTGCAAATATTTAAGGTTTTGATTGGTTTACAACATAGTTCAACTGACTCCAAACCAATGACCATTTATTGATGACATATGAACGTTGATGAATTGTTAGTTTATTATAATGGACTCCTAAAGAATGACCTAATGCCTCAAGGGTGCATTGATGATGGCATTGCCTACGTAAGCACAAAGACACCATAGTTTGAAAAGTGTTTCTATCTTTTTTGATGTTTTAGACCTACTTAGGGATTTTAATATGATTTGGATGCTTTTGGAATTTTTCAAGATGATTTGAATTTTTTTGGATTTTTGGGATGTTTTGGATGTTTTTGGATTTTTAAGATATTTTGGTTGTTTTTGGATTTTGGAGATGATTTGAATGTTTTTGGGATTTTGAACTTTACAAGTTCTTGGATTTTTGACTTTACAAGTTTTTTGATGCTTCTGGAATTTTGAGAATGATTTGGATGTTTTTGGACTTTGACCTTTACAAATTTTTTGATGTTTTTGGACTTTTAACTTTACAAGTGTTTCATTTTTTTAGGGATTTTGATGATTTTGCAAATCTAAAATCTGACTGAATGATTTGATGTGACATTTAAGTACAAGTTAGATGCAACTGATATTGATTGCTTGGATCAATATTTGACAAAAGATATAGCTGGATAAGGAACATATTATTTGTCAAGATGTACCATGGGCTATTGATTTGGATATTTTCTTATGAATGTTTCAACCAATTTAATTTTGTGTTTGGAAATGTCTAGATCAAAACATGAGTTAAATTATATAGATCAAGACTTATTCCCGAAGCAAGATTTAAGTATCTACCCCTAGTGTCTAGCAATGTGTGAAATTATATGGGTGGATGCATGGATAGATGGTGGATGGATGGATGAAGGGTATGTGAAGGATGCCAAGGATTATCTTGTAATAAGATAGCATATTCAAATTGTGGATGCTCATTTGGATAATGCTTAATGGCTTAGATAATGATAGATTGCATAGGATCATTGGTAAGGACCCATGTCAAGATTTTTCCAAATGCAAGTTTGAAACCAAATATTTGTCAAGATCAAGATAATTCAAAAGATGAATGAAAATAAATTGGATAATGGATCATGTATGAATGACATGCTATATTTATTATGGATGGGATGAGATTCTTCCACTTGAAATGGTGTATGTAGATGCTTGATTCAACTCATGACGCCCATTTTCTAGGTTTTCATCATGGTACTTTCCCAAAGCACCACCATAGTGGTTTTCACTGGAGGATGATTTTTTCCTTGATTATTTTCTTGATTTTTTTAATTTTTGAAGGTTTATTCTCATGTTGAACCAAACAGTGATGCTAATATAGATGTTTTTTTGTTGATATAGATGTTGTTTTTGTCATGATATGCCAATGATACCCTTCTTGGAAAAGTTACTTTGCTAAGATACGAGTGCTTGAATGTAACCCCTAGATTTTCTTGTCTTCTTTATTGATACTGGAGTTAACCTTACCTAGATGTGCACATTGTGATAGAGTTCCCTTAGATTCCTTATGATCAAGAGTTGTTGTCAAGACACGGTCAATACAAAATTTGGATATCATGGATGTCAAAGTGGATGGTGAAATGTGATGAGGGATATGAGATATGGATGGATTGGTTGACAATTTGGAAGCTTTGACTCTCCAAACTTGGGATGATGAGAAATGATGGGTGGATATGAAGATTTGATTAGGACCAGCGTCTTGATATACCTTGTAGGTCACTCTTGAAGATTTCTTTTGTATCGATGGAAATTTTTGATGGATGAACTTCCCTTTTTTATTTTTCACCATAGTTTCTTTGACTAATGGAGTGTGATAAGGATTATTTTATTTATTTTTCTTTGGTATCTATTTGAATTTTTCTTGTTCATTTTTCTTTTTCAATTCTTTTGCTTCAATAATTTTCTCTTTTCTTTGATATAGACATTTTTCTTGTGGTTGGTCCCAATTAGTGGATGGAAATATGTGTGGATGATGGTTCATGATATGAATGGTTGGAGTTTTGGTAGAAATTTCATCATAAGGACTCTTTATGCTCCCCATGTTGGTGTTTGCATTAGAAAATGTTTCGCCAATATTATAGAGGTATCATTAACATGATCAAATTCTATAACTGTTGTATAATCAACACTTTGTTGCTCAATTTTGTTGATAATCTTCATTGATTCCAATATAATATGTTATTGTAAACATAATACTTTTCTCTGATAGTGCTCAACATCCTCATACTCAATACCTTCAATCTGAATTTGGTATGTGTCAGATTTTAATGCTTCTTCAAGAGGTGTCGATGATTCATAGTCCACATAAAACTCTTCCTCATGATACATTTTGTATATGTCTTCATAGGATGTTTATTATTCACAATCCATGTAGAAGTCTTCCTCATGATCTATTTTTGATATGTTTGTGGATTCTTATTCCTTGATCATGTGTAAGGATGTTAAGAGTACAAGAATCTTCTTCATTGGTAATGAAGTTGAGAGTAAGAGACTATTGTTCCTTGGTAATGATGTCAAGAGTATGAGACTCTTGTTTTGGATGAAGATCATCTACATGTCCATTAGGAGTAAGCATCTCATGGGTAGATATAGGAGTGGGTGATATATAGATATGATCATTGTTTATAAAATCTTGTATGGATTTGATGCAAAGCACCTTGTTCCTCCATTTGGTCAATTTGGTCTAGATAGGTTGTTTGAGTCAATTTATTTTCAAATAAGGCCATGTTAGGCCATCATGTAATTTTTGTTTTATTTTTTGAGTCAAGGTGGGGTAATGATGCAAAAAATGTAATGTTGCAAAAAATGTTGTCATCCAAAAACTAAAAAAGTGCAAAAATGTAAGGTTGTAGAATGCCAACGGACATTGGTTTAAAAAGGTCATTGGAGGAAGTTAAATCAGTTATATTTTGGAGGGAAACAAGTTTAAATATGAAGGAAATTCATTGTAATTCTCTCTTGAAGAACTTGAAAGGAGAAATAAAACAATTATCCCTGTTTTACTGTATTTTTTGTATTTTTCATTTTTTGTAGCCTATGTACGGCCCGTACAGGAAACTCTTGATACAAGTTTGTGTAGAACCCATTAGAGGGTTGAACTATCTTTAATTTGGTTATAATTTTAAGGGATCTCATCAAGTTTAAATCTTTTTGTGGCCATATTTATGAAAGCAAGTCTGCATACCCTATTGAAGGGTTTTGAGGGTCAAAATGTATAATTAAAAAGGCCATTCCAACTATTGTACACACTATAGTTTAGTGGAATGGGCTTGGTTAGAGTAGATTTAGGTATAGGAATAAGTATTTAAGCTTGGAAAGGTCATTTGGTGGAGTTCTCCATGCTTCCCCAGTGGAAATGCATGTATTTAGGCCTAAAAGGCATGGTTTGAAATAGCAGTTTGAAGAAGTTGAATTGAAGAAGGATAGATTGAGATAGTTTTGGTGGAATTGGGTGTAGTTTGATGTATTGGAAGGTTTTCAAGGGCAACATAGGTCAATTGGTTGTTTGGGCATGAATCCCTAATTGAAAAAAGAGGGTTTGTGAGTGGAAAAGTGAGGTTTTAGGTTGGAAAAGTGGGTAAAGTTTTGGGGTAGCATTTTATAATGTTCTTTTATGCATGTGCTAGCTTAAATAAGTGTGTTTGAAGTTGTTTCAAGGTTGCATGAAGTTAGGAGATGGGGTTTTTAATAAACCCTTGTTTATTTGATGGCTTAAAGAGTGTTTCATTGTCAAAGAGTGGAGGAATTGGAGGTTTGGAGTCTTGATTTAAGACTGTTTGGTGGAATTTAAGGCTGGAAACAAATTTAAAGGAATGTTTCTTTATAAAAATGGGCTAATTGGAGCCCTTTTCAGCGTTGAAACTCAATTTGAGAGGAGTTGGTCCAAAGAGACCTATGGTGATTTCTTGGTATGTTTTAGTTGGGTGTAATGGGTGCACAAAATGGTGCATGGTTGGTGGATTTTTCAAAGTGGTTGAGTGATAAGACCTAAAAAATAGGTTTGGTTTCCTACTAGGAAAGTAGGGTGGTTGCAAGGAAGATAACCCTAGAGAGGGTTTTGAAGAGTTCAAAGGTGGTTGAAACATCTAAGAAGGTGTTGATTAGATCACTGGCCTCCCTGTCATTGCATTAGTTGGTATCAAAGCACAGTACTGATCTAAGGAAGGAAGATTTGTATTGGAGAAAGGACAAGATGAATGCCCTGGTTAGAGAATTGACTAAGGAGAAGGATATGTAACAAAGAAAAGCACTTTTCAAAACCACCTGCAAGTGTAATGGCAAGGTATGTATTGTAATGGTAGATTCTGGTAGCTTAGATAATGTGATATCACAAGAAATGGTTGATAAGTTTCATTTAGCAAGGATACCTCATGAAACACCATACTATGTTTCTTGGTTGAATAATGAACATTCTCTTTTGGTTAAGGACCAATCTTGGGTTGAGTTCCAAATAGGTGGTTATAAAGATTGAATCTTATGTGATGTGGTACTAGTGAGTATATGCCATTTATTATTAGGGATACCATGGCAGTATGAGAGATTTGCTTTGAATGATGGAAGGAATAATAGTTATAAGATTATGAAGGATGGAGTTTCTTTTACATTGATTCCATTGGTGGAAAAGGATCAGGGATAGAGAAAGAAAGCAAGAGTGATTATATAGGGCAAAAAAGAGTTAATAATGTGTGATGAAGACAAGTACAGTGAGGGTGCAACCACTACAAAGAAAGAAAATGTTGAGATACCAAGTATATATAAGGATGCAATGATAGAAAGGAACGAGTAAGAGTTAGTAATGAAAGTTGAGATAGAAGAGATAAGGAATGAATTACTTGTGGAGATTCAAAACAAGTTTGATGAATACAAGAGAGGGACTGAGTTTTGTCAATGGAAAAAAAAAGAGGTTGTAGGACAGTCAAGTACTGTCAAAATAGAGGTGTGTAGATCTGATATATTGGTTTGTGAGAAAAATATTATTGGGGCAGAGACCCTGATAAGAGGAAGAGATAAGAGGAGTGCAAGTGAGTTTCCAAAGGAAAGGCAAGATTGGCCTAGTAAGGTCATAGTGGGAGAAGTATATTTTCCATTGATTGGACTAGAGGATAAAGTCTAGCAAATGTTTGATAGCAAAGAAAATGGTAGACCTAATAGCAAAGAGGTCTTAGAGGCAGAGAGAATGAAGATAGAGGAAACAGATAAGGACAAAGAGAATGAATGGACTATGGAAAGCCAATATGGGCTTCTGAAGAGTGAAAAGATCATGGTGGGGGCAGTGTTATGTCCCTTGAAAGTAAATGTGGACAATGGGAAGTTAGGCACTACTAAAACATAGGTAAATGAGTCTGAAAATACAATGATCATGGAGGAAAAAAATCTGATACAAGATATGAGAGTGAAAGTTGCAAAGAGCCAAGGTAAATGGAAAATGGAGGAGTGTAAGATAGTTGAAGAGAAGCAATGTGGGAGCATGGTGTTTAAAAAGGCTAGTGGACAGTTAGATTGTGTTAAAAAATGAGGTTCATAGACTTGATAGGACATAGGTCCTTGAGGTAGAATATCAAATGCAAAGTGTGGATAGTCAAGACAAAGAAGTGCAAGGTGAGAAGAAAGGGAGTGTGGCCAAATTAGAGTACACACAGAGAGTTAAGAGGAAGGGTGCAGTCACCCCAAGAGGTGAAGAGGTAAGGATAATGAGTTTGGAAAATGTCTCAATGATGGAAGGGACCAAAGGTGTGAAGTTGATAGTGATAGGCCAAGAGAAGGCCAAGGAAAGGTTGATTGTGAAGTATCCTAATGAAGTGGAGAAGAGAGATAGTGTTGTGGTAAGGACAGAGAGTTGTCCTTGGATGACAAGAGTAGTTGGTAGGCAGTCATATGCTGCCATGAAAGAGGTTCCAAGAATGGAGAAACACAAGTTGGTTGTGAAGAGAAATGGTAAGAGGAAAAAAGTGAAGAAAGTCCTTTATTACTTTCTTGTTTTGATAATCATTTTGATGGGAGTCAAACCAAGGGTCAAGATGAAAGAGGAAAGAAAAAGTGAGGACTATTTTGCAATAAATGAAGTTGAAGAACAAAGTGGAAGCAGATGGATGACAAATCAGAACAAGAAGGTGCAAATTCAAGATGATAAAGCAAGAAGAGGACTACTTTGCATGGAAAATTTCAAGCCAAAGGTGAAGATGAAGATCTAGATGGATTTGTTGCAAGAACAAAAAGGATCATAAAAGAGTTGGAGATCAAAGAGTTATTACAGGTCAAGAGTTGAAAACTTCCAAGGGACTTGGAATGATTTCATGGTCGGGTGAATGGTGTAGAGCACCTTATTCCTCCATTTGGTGAATTTGGTCCAGATAGGTTGTTTTAGTCAAGTTATTATAAAATAAGGCCATGTTAGTCCATCATGTAATGTTTGTTTTAGTTTTTGAGTCAAGGTGGGGTCATGATACAAATAATGTAATGTTGCAAAAACTATTGTCATGCAAAGACTGAAAAAGTGCAAAAATGTAAGGTTTTAGAATGCCAATGGTCATTGGATTCAAAAGGTCATTAGAGGAAGTTGAATCACTTAGATTTTGGAGGGAAAAAATTTTAAATATGAAGGAAACTTTTTGTAATGCTCTCTTGAAGAACTTGGAAGTAGAAATAAAACAATTATCCCTGTTTTACTGTATTTTGTGCATTTTTCATTGTTTGCAGCCTATGTACAACCCGTACAAGCAAATATTGATACAATTTTGTGTAGAATCCATTGGAGGGTTGAACTAGCTTTTATTTTGTTCTAATTTGAAGGGATCTCATCAAGTTTAAAGCTTTTTCTAGCCATATTTCTGAAAGCGGGTTTGCATACCCTGTTTAAGGGTTTTGAGGGTTAGAATGTATTAAAAAGGCCATTCCACCTATTGTACATACTATAGCTCAGTGGAATGGCCCTGGTTAGAGTAGATTTAGGTGTAGGAATAAGTATTTAAGCTTGGAAAGGTCATTTGGTGGAGTTCTCCATGCTTCCCTAGTGGAAATGCATGTATTTAGGCCTAAAAGGCATGGTTTGAAATAGTAGTTTGAAGAAGTTGAATCGAAGAAGGATAGATTGAGATAGTGTTGGTGGAATTGGGTGTATTCTTATGTATTGGAAATTTTTCAAGGGTAGGAGAGGTCAATTTGTTGTTTGGGCATGAAGCCCTAATTGACAAAAGAGGGTTTGTGAGTGGAAAAGTGAGGTTTTAGGTTGGAAAAGTGGGTAAAGTTTGGGGGCAGAATTTTATAATGTTCTTTTATGCATGTGTTGGCTTAAACAAGTGTGTTTGAAGTGTTTTCAAGGTTGCATGAAGGAGATGGGGTTTTCAATAAACCCTTGTTTATTTGATGAAAAAGGAGGCTTTCTTGTTTTGATGGCTTAAAGAGTGTTTCATTGTCAAAGAGTGGAGTAATTGGAGGTTTGGAGTCTTGATTTAAGACTATTTGGTGGAATTTAGGTCTGGAATCAAATTTGAAGGAGTGTTTCTTTGTAAAAACGGGCTAATTGGAGCCCTTTTCAGCATTGAAACTTAGTTTGAGAGGAGTTGGTCCAAAGAGACCTATGGTAATTTCTTGAAATGTTTTGGTTGGGCATAATGGGTGCACAAAATGGTGCATGGTTGGTGGATTTTTTAGAGTGGTTGAGTGATAAGACCTAAAAACAAGGTTTGGTTGCCTACTAGGTAAGTAGGGTGGTTGCGAGGAAGATAACCCTAAAGAGGGTTTTGAAGAGTTCAAAGGTGGTTGAAACATCTGAGAAGGTGTTGATTAGATCATTGGCCACCCTATCATTACATCAGGATTGGAAGATACCCATCAAATAATTGTAGTATCTTGGAGATGTGGATCCTTGATCTTGGATTTTATTGGAGTTATCTTCAGTATTGGATTGGAATAGACCTCTTAGGTCTCAAGAAGACATGGATCCTTGATCTTGATTGATTTTGGAATTGCTTTTGATATGATTTGGATCAAGTTCTTGACATGGGTCAATTTCAAAGGATGGATTGTTTGGAAAGGGTTCTTGAATGTCTTCATTATGCATGGGTATTGGTTTAAGTTTCTCTTGATTGTCAAGTGAATTTGGATCAAATTGTGTGTTAATAATTTTTTCAATATTGGCAACCATGAGGTTGAATGATGTTAATATATCTTGGAATGGACATTTCTAAACAATGGTGGAAGATGTGGATCATGATTTTAAAAAGAGTCTTGATGTATGTCATCTTCCTCATTGGATGATGTAGAGATATTATCAATCTAATCATTTATGGATAGATCTTGAATGTTATCCTCAATAATTGAGGTAGAGACCATGTCAATGTTTTCAACTATGAGATCAAATAATGTTAAGATTTCCTGAAATGGATCATTGTTATATTTTGGTAAGGGATTTTGATCATCTTTAGGAAATGACTCTTGATGTATGTTAACTTTCTGATTGGATGAGGTAGAGACATCTTCAATTTGATAATTTATGGTTAAATCTTGATCATTGTCTTCAACAATTATTTTTCTTAGATCAATAAGGTCTTGGATGAGATTTTTGAGTTGAATGCAACTTGATGTTTCATGACCTTTTCTCTATGATACTCTCAATAAGATTTGTCCTTATTCCATGAGAGGTTAATGATAAAGTTGCAAGAACTTATTCTTGGAAGAGTGATGAGTTTTCATGAACTATCTTGTTTAACACCAATTTGATTGGCTCCCCTAAAGGAGTGTATTCACATTTGGTGATGGCATTGTTATCTTGCAAAATTTGTGATTGTTGTGGTGATGTTTGAGATTAATATTATTGTAGGGATAAATCTTGTTGTTGATGTTGATTTTATTGATATCCTATGTCTTGATGTTGGGGATGCGGTTGATGTTGTTGTTCATGCAAATCAATGTTTTGATGATTTTGATGAGGAATGTATTGATTCGAATATTGAGATGTTTGTTGGAGAAGTGTATCAATTATTTTGGTAAGAGAATTTAGGGTAATTTGATGTTGTAGATTTTGAACTTGATTTTTATTTTGAAACCCTTGATGTAGTTGATTTTGGTATGGATTTGTATGATGTAGTTGATGTTGTGGATATTCAATGATGTTTTGAGGTGTGAATGTATCCATCCCATAGTTTACCAACTGCAGATTTGGCATGTTCATATTTGATATGTTTATGCTTGGTATGTTCATTTTTTACGTTTGTGAGATAAAGTTTTTTTGGTGAAGACTCATACTTTGATCATTTGATTGATAAACTTGTAATTTTTGACCTTGATTTAAATATACCATGTGAAAAGATGTTCTAAGGTTTTGACCATGCATACCCATATTTGTTGTGTCATTAAAGTTTGTAGGATATGTTGACCCTATGTTTGAATGGTATAGATTTGAGTTTGGATAAGTGATTGGAATTTTCATGCTTTCAAGTTTGAATTATCAAGACCTCTAAGATAAAGTTCTGGATGATGTGAGACTATGTCAATCCTAGAAGGTGTTTGATGCATCTATCCTTGTTGAAATGTCCTTGATTTATTTCCAATGATAACACTTTGACAAGTTTTTTAGGATCAATGTTGAATATTTATGTGGATGGGTGAATGATGTGAAACTTTCAATTTTGACAAAATCTAGACTCAAGTTAGATGTTTTTTTGGATGATGTCTATGAACTAGTTGATGTTGATGAAAACTTAGTGTAAGGGATTTTTTGTCACAATTTCAAGTTGTTTTGTGAAGTGAAATGTTTGGATGGTTTGATGGTTGACATCAACTTGATGTTGATGTTTGATTTTATTTATCCTAATGTGAGACCTAAGAGGAAATTTTAACAAGAACAAGCTGTTGAAAAACTTGCATTTCCTTTTGAGTGTTTTGAGAACCTAGAAGACCAAATGATTTTGATAAATAATTTTGTATGATGTTTTGATGTTTGATACCCAAGATTGTTTTGATAAAAACAACTTTAAGAATGAATTTCATTCTTTTTTTTGTTGTTTGAAACCAAGTAACCATTTTTTTTTAATCAAGTATCCAAGGGAAGCTTGCTTTGGGGATTCAATTCTTAAAATCTGATTTAGCATGAATTATTTTTACCACATAGAAGTCTTGATTATGAATTGTTTAATACAAAGATGTCTACAAAAAATCAAGTTGGTTTCCAAAAAAGCTCAAAATTAATGAAAATTAAAGTGTTAAATTATAGTTCCCTAGGTTTAGTTTGACATAATGAGCAAAGATATGGAAAAACATACTAGGAAGCACACTAAGATATTGTTTCAGTAAAAAAAATTATACGTAGATGCATGCAATAGTATAACGTCCTTCAAGTGCAATTAATTATGTTCAAAGGGTTTGAATTTTTAGTCATAACCATGTTAATCTTTGTTTTGAGTGTTTGAATGATAAGCAATGTATTCACTGACTTAATAGGTAAGGGGGATATTTCATAAGCTTTCTTCCATAAAGCTTAATAAAAAAAATTTGATAACATAAATCAAGCACATTCCTAGAAAGTAGTAAACGGACATCTCCTCACAATAGGCTTACCACCTGAAGGTTAATCTATATCCAAGGAGTGGGCGAATAGGGTATGCCAAGGTCATATACCACCTTGAAACCCCTATCCTTGAAAAAATATGAACTCTAGAAAGACACCTTACACCTCAACCATGTACCATACATGGTAAGTAACTTCTCATGATGATGCAATCGTGATGCACTACTATGACTCAACACAATGGCCAATTGTTCTTAGGCTTCTAAATATAATAGATTATAGTGACTCAGTGAAGACTCATGGTATAACATCAAACATGAGACACTAAAGCCTCTATTCAACCCCAATGTGGTCTATACACTAACATCTAAATTGATAGGTGTGGTATACATCATAGGTTAGTACTACTAGATTTCACTTTCACACCTTTTATATAGCCCACCTAAACACATGCTTCAAGGAGGTCACCTTGAGTTCTCCATTGTAGGATATGTCTTAAGGAAATCCCTCTCTACCAAAATTAAAAGAAGGAATGCTATTTCTCTTCACCCAAGATCGCATGAAGCGTAAGGGGAGAGGATATGTATCAAGCCCTGGGTTACAATGAAAAAATAGTGAAAACTAGAAGTGTTTCTCCTCACCCAAGATCACACAAAGCGCAAGGGGAGAGGATACACACCACTAGTATACCAAGCATAGAAGACAGAACGCACATTTTTCATTTTAGGTGTACCAAAAGATAAGTGTAAATGAATTTTAAGGAACCAAAAAGAAGAGTGAGATTTGTTTTGTTCAATTTTAAAACCCAAACCAAGGTGAGATTGTATGGTTCAATTTTAACTCCAAATTAAAAAAGAAAGTTCAATTTTTCATTGTTAAGCGCACCAAATTCAAATGTGAGATGCATAAAATAAAGCTAACTCTAAGATTAATTCCAAATGTGTGTTGATAAAAAAAATATATGAAATGCATAAAGTAAAGGTTAGCATCACTTTCCAATGAGTTTTTAATAAACACTTTTCAAATTCTTCATGCTGCAAATGTTTTATGAAATCAAGAAAACAAGAAGATATTATGGTTAGAAAAATGATTAAGCATAAAATCCCTACAACCTAGACCAAATTGCAATGTGAATCAAATTTAGGTGCACCAAGGGAAAATTTAACTCTAAAAAAACTGAAAATAACATGCACCATTGTGAATACCATGAAATTCTACCCCATTTCAAAAAAAAATCTCTAAAAAATACCACCATATGACCAAGATATGACCGTTTGAAGATGGAGTGAAAAAGTAGGAATGCAAGTGCATGGTTCTTTCATTTGCAAGTGGGTTATTATTTGCAAGTGCACCACTCTGTGCCATGCAAGTGCGTCAGGCTATCTCTTCAAGTGCGTCACAATTTTCAAATGTGTTGCTTTGTGTCATGTAAGTGTGTTGTACTATCTTTGCAAGTGCATCACAATTTTCAAATGCATCGCTCTGTGTCATGTAAGTGTGTTAGACTATCTATGCAAGTGTGCCACAATTTGTGAATACGTCACTTCATTTCTTGTACCTACAAAGCACAAAAATATCTAGAAGAATTGATTAACTAGGGACATGGGGTCCCACTAGGCATGCAAAATATGTGAACATAAATAATATGTAGATCAAATACACCTAGAACCAACTAAGAAACTAATAGTTTAACCTAATTAACCCACATTCACAATGAAATTCTTTAAATTTTAACTAAGAATCCATTATAAACATGAAATAACATGAAATTGATCAAGGAAACCTAATTAAACACTCAAACCTCATCCCATTGGGGGATTAGTGTTGACTTGATGTAGAAGGATCATCTATTTCCTAACCCCATTCATGCAAAGCTTTGATTTGATATGTTGATGAAGATTAAACCACAAAATTGTTCACAAATGATGAAAATGGATATGAATTCCTGCAACATAAGAGTACTCAAATGATTTTTGGATGAATTACTCATAGAAATGAGGGCTACATATAGGATTTTTTGGTGAATCAATGGCTAGGATCAATTTGGCTAATCAATGGATAGAAATGGATTAGAGGGAATGACATGGATCAATGATCAAATGAAGGATCCAGATTACTCAATGTCATGGATCAAGGGAATTGATCAAAGGCTCAAATTGATTGAGACAAACATAAATCCCATGATTTTAGGAAGAACATTGGAAGGTATTTCCATTTGGTGGGAAATATTTGAATTTGAATTGGAGGAATATTCTTGAGAATATTCTCTTGCAAGTGGGAGAAGTTAGAGGAATTAGAATATATTAATCAATTAAATAATTAAGATATTATTTAATTGTGCAAGATGAAAGAATTTATGATTGTAATTAAACAATTAGCTCATTTAATTAAAAGGGCGGGTTTAATGGCAATCAAATAATTAAGATTATTTAATCAAATGAGAGGAATTAGGGGATTATCCAAATAATTTGCATTATTTAATAAAATATGATGAAAATTAGCATGAAAGAGGTGAATTAATCCAATAATGTTGATTATCTGATTAATAGAAGAAACATGATGAATTTAATTAAACAATTAGGATTATTAAATTAAATAGATGAAAGTGATCAAATCAGGACAAAAATGGTTTTAGTAAATCAAACCAAATGCTTGATATTGATTAGGAAAATTTTAAGTGACTACAACTAGTAACAAAATATGTTCACTAAATACATTCATATAGTGATTTATCCATTCAGATATGAACATAAAAAAAAATGTTTATATACAAGAATTTTCAATAGACTATTCAACATCTTGGATGGTTAAATCTACCCTTAAAATTTTTTAGGTGCCATAATATACTAGTTTAATATTTATATTATTATTGTAGTCTATTTTTATAGTCATTGACAATTATTTAAGTGTTTGGGTTAGTGATATTTCTTTTTCTTGAGTTAGTCCCCTTAGAAGGCATGATCTTTTCTCCCAAGTTAAAATTAAAGGAAATTTTTTAATTAATTATTTTTTAAGTCTTATATCCACATCCAAAGGAAAAAAGAGAAAACTTCACGAGCATGCAAACAGAGTAATTTTTTTTTTAAGTATAAGTTCAAGAAGAAGCCAAACCCCTAGGGTTTCAAACCTTGTTAACATCACTCACACAATAGTTACAAGGTTACCATGGTAGCTAGGAATACATACATAGACATGCATATGCACACAATAAGTTTTACATTCATCATTTTCAATTTTGTTCAATGAAACCAACATGCTTGAGATAGAGAGGGAAGAGTAGAAATGGTGATGAAGTCTTGTAAAAAAAAATTGTTTTTAGATTTGGAGTTGAGAAGACAAGGATATGTACATGGGATGATAAAGAGGTAGCTCCTAACCATGTTTAAACCCTTTTATTTCATAGTTTCATCTAAGGGATAGCTATTTCAGATTCTTGTAGTATTCTTTGTAAGATCTTTTATATAACTTCACTTTGTTATTACATTTAGAAAGTATTTGAAGAAGCAAGTTTTAGAGTTTTCAAACAAGAAGGAGCATAAATGTAACAACTATCTTTAAACTCTACAACCATATCTCAAATCAAGTACAAAGGGCCATCAAAGCTCAAAATATTTCCCTATCACAAACTCTCGCCTAAACCTTGTCATGGTTGGGTAGGCTTATATAAAACAATCATGATAAGGTTCCAAAATATTAGTGTGATCTTTATGAATAGTCATATGAATATAATAACATGTGAGTATATTGATGACATTAAAGGGTAGTTTCACACATCTAATCATCATTCATAGTCAAGAGGATTTCAAAACCTTTGATATAGTTTGGGTTCTTTAAAGGGAAAGAAAACAATCACCATGGGCTATGTAAAGGTGCAAGGACAGTTAACAATGGATGGCAATCATGATAATAGAGGATGAACTTTATCAAGGTAGGACAGTCTTTTCAAAGGGACAGTCAAGATGTTATTGCAATAACCATGATAAGGATTCATCAAAAAATCTTAGGGTAGTGAAACATGACAAGAGCAATGTTGAGAAAATTCCTCCAAATGGAAAATTATAGTCAAACAAAATAATGAGGGTTGTGACTTTATTTAAAAGATATTCCTATAATAAAAACCATTATAGACTAAAAAAAATGAAATGAATGAACAAGGTATTGAGTGAGCAGTCATCTAGCTATCTTTAGTTACCTCCATGAAAATCCTCGGAAAAAGAATTTCACTTTTGATATGGATAGTCCTTACTAACATTGTATGGAAACCACTAAGAAGTCAAGAAATTAGCTCGAACAGTGAAAAAAGCATAAATAATTATAGTCACATGGTAGAGAAATCCTATACAACAGAGCTATTCAAAATGATAAACATGACAGTCACCTTACAATAGAAAGGACAATGAAAAATGATAAGTCAATATTAATATGCATGACAATATTATGACTATGGTCATGAGACAAAAGGGAAATGGATTGTGCAAAGACAAAGAAGGGCGATATGCGAATAAGAGTTCATTGTGGATAGAATTTAGAAAAGGGATAGAAACCATGGCTTACAATGACAATCCATACAAGAGCCATATGGAAATGAAGTAAAATGATGAACATACCAATTAGGGAGAGAAAGGATAGTCACGTGATATGATGAAGTGTCATGAATAAAGGATAACATTTAATGAGTAACACCTATCACTAAAGAAGTCATAAAGAGTAGGGTTTAGAAAGGATAGTCACAAGCACAAAATGGGTAGAGTTTGTATCATGCTAATGTCATCTTGGTTATTCATGTTTTTTCACCCTTGAAACCCTCTCATAATGCAAGATGCTACAAGATTGTCCTTAGCGAGCTTTGTATTTTCTTGAAGTGACTATCTTCTTTTGTAGTTTTGGCAATGTTGATTGTCTTTTTGTTACTCAATTTAAATGACTTGCCATTTCCATGATAGATAAATGATCATATGTATATGAAGAACTTATTTCATGTTTTTCTTCTTAAAATTGTGGCTTCTCCTTATGAAACGATAGTCACAATTTTAAATATTAAATATATGGTATAGTGACATAGAGGCAATGTCTGTAAACAGGGAAATAGTCTTTTGATAGTATTGAGAGATTTCTTGATAAAAAAAAAGGGTAGTAACTTCATGATAGAGGGCAGCCACATATGAAAGCATTTAAAGAATAATATTTTCCCCTAATACCTCATGCAAAAAGCTCAATCAAGAAACAATAAAGATAACTATTGAAAGGTGATCAAGAGATATCACGAGTGAAAAAAACCTTCTCAAAACAAAGACACAAAAATCAAATATTATTAGGTTGTCTACACAAATGCATAGAGGGATAGCGATATTCAAAATGTCAAAAGCCATTGGTATGATAGTGTAGACATGGAAAATGTACTAATTATCACTGCACATCTGATCCTGACTACTAACACCGCTTCATCCTAAATCATCCCTCGGTCTAACCATTTAATCAGATACCCTTATGTGATTAAATTCATCAATCATCCTCTCTTAATAAAATAAATCATCTTATTTGATTAAGTCATTCCATTCTGTTAATTAAATCAATCAACCTGATCTAATTATCTCTATTTAATTAAATAATTCATTTTATTTGATTAAATCTCTAAAGTCATCCTATTAAATTAAATAAATTAATATTTATTTAATTTAATCTAACTTTCACCCTCTCTAGTTAAATAAACCAAAAATATTTATTTAACTATCTCTAAAACCTTTTCTTCTCATATTTGATTTAAATAAACCCATAAATCTAAATCAATATGTCACATCATTTTAATCCTCATTAAATTAATTAACCCTTAATTAATTTAATCCTAATCCATGTCCCATCCTCTAGCTTTTGCAACTTGCACATGAAAATAGATTTAATTCATTTATTAAATCTCTATTTTCTCTCAAAAGGCATAATAAAGGAATATTCCTCAAATTTGAATTCAAAATCCAAGTGAACTTTGTCCTTCCGACAAGGCATTTACTCCACCTAATAAGTACTTTTTCCTTGATCCAAGTGTCATTCAATGCATTTTCTTTCCCTCTTACATGTTATTTTAACAATTTCAAATTCCACCTAATTGCATTTATTGACAAATTCTCCAAAACTTGCACATCCCTCATCCATTCACATGTTGACAAGTGGCATCTTGCCATTGGTTGATTCTTAGTCCCACATTGCTCTCTTTTGGGAATTGTTCCAACTTGACATTCTGTAAATAAGAGGTATTATTCCTCATTTCATCATCCACAATCCAAGTAGAATTATTATAGTCATTTTTAGTTCATCCACAATTTGAGAAAAGTTATTATACTCAAATCCATATCAATCTATCATCAATTTCATCCAAGCATAGTTAGGTTTTTTGCAGATTTTCAACATGGATCTCCATTGAAGTCATCACCACAAGAATTCATCCTTGATCAATCATCTTCATCACATCATTGAAGTTGGGAAAGGGCCAATTTTCACATCAAATTGGCACCAATTCCCCCATGAGATCAAGAGTTTGCATTGCTTTCAATAGGATTTAGCTTACTTTCTTGTTCTTTCATTTTATTCTTGTTTTCTTTCCTATTTGGAGCTTTTCTAATGGATTTCATGGGGAATCCTTGTTCTTACTTGCATATGATCTTCTAATGTGTTCCTTTATTGTGTTTTGCAAGTATTTGGATTGGGGTTCTACAAATAGTAAAAGGGGTGGGGGTTTCAAATGAAGATAGGACAGTCACAAAAGACCAAGGGAATATTTTTCAAATATGATAGTGACCTTTGATCTTAGTCACAAATACAACCACCTCGTAATAAATAGGTTGGTCCATATTGAAGGCTGAAAGGATAGTCAACATAAAGATTCATCCAAGGATATTGTTTTAGGCTTAAGATAGTCCTTATTATAGAAGGATAGATAAAGTAATAAAGTTTCAAAGGTTGAATGAAAGAGGAAAGATTATTCATGAGAAGTTTCAAAAGATAAAGGGACAGTCACCATTGGAGAAGACTATCAAGAGAAGTTGTCAAAGATTGCAATCACTGTGAAATATCGAAAGGAAATCAATACAAACCAAGTCAAGGACAGGGTTATGTGGAAAAGATAGTGAGTAGATTGAAATGACAGTCAACATGAAGAATTGTAAGGATGGCCACCAAACTTCATAGAAAGCCATAGTAAATGGAACCTCCTTGTATCAAATCATGAGTTTTGACAAACCCAATCAAGATAAAGTTGCAAAGGATAATACTAAGCAGGGATGAAGGTGGCATTGATTTATGCTAGTTGACATAGGACAATTTTGAAGGCACGTGTCGGTTAATACCCCTAAAGTTTCTCCCACACCACCTTGAAGAACTAGCTATTTGCAAGTAACTCCAAATGATACATCATCATGTAGAAGAATTCACAAGTTGAGGCTAGAAGGGCCAGTTTTGAAGCACTTGCAATGATTTTTAAGCTTACTATGAAGCCTACATGGATATAACTTGAGTTAAGTGAAGTTTGAAGACATAAGCATGTAGTTTAGAGTAATTTTGGGCCCTAAAATAAATAAAAATTTGTCTTCTATGCCCAACAACCTTATCATGCAACTTGATTGAAGGAAACGATTCCAATCAGTATCATGTATATATTTTAAGACCTATTCAAGTTTAGTTAGGGCACATTTCAAGGGGTATGCAAAGGTAAAGAGCTCAAGAGGTCAAAGTCAACTCTCTTTCATAAAGCTTTGTATGGTTTGCAACCAGTCCAAAGGGAGTT
Organism: Sequoia sempervirens; assembly: GCA_007258455.2. Classification (NCBI taxonomy): domain Eukaryota; kingdom Viridiplantae; phylum Streptophyta; class Pinopsida; order Cupressales; family Cupressaceae; genus Sequoia; species Sequoia sempervirens. The sequence goes on along the minus strand of VDFB02379711.1, from coordinate 205,300,270 downwards.
CCACATCTAGACAACTCTCAATTAGCATGAATTCTCAACCTCTTCCTTGAAGACAACTCCATTCATGTAAGAGGTAGCTTTTCATTCAAAACTAGGCACCCTAGTTGTTTTCAATCAGTTCTTTCTATTCTTCTTTTTACTGTATTCAAAAGAAAGATATTGTAACTCAATTTTTGAGATATTTTTTAATTTAGAGCAGAAAATTCATGTATTTTCAAGTATTTTATTAAATTTTTATAATAAAAACTCCTATTTTAAATAAAATCAATATGTTTCCTTCTCAAAGTTCATGTGTTAAGTTTTATTACAAATCATCTAATCCAATTTCTATGATTATTGAATATTGAATCCTTGAATTGTGTCTCATTTAGAAAAAAAATTATACATAAATAGAAAAAACTCATATAGATCATAGGTTGTGTGAATACTTTCAATAGTTATAGTTTTGAAAACATATAGTTATCATTTAATAAAACCTAAAATATAACTTTCCTTTGAAACACTAGTGTGTGAGCTTGTTCAAAATTGAGTTGTGCATAGAGGAGGGTAGATTTTGAGGGAAATTTTGAGTTGAAATAATAGGTATAGGACATTTAAATTTTGGTGCATCATCTCTGAGGATAAAATATTTTTGGTTTTAGTTCTTCTATACCTTTTCCTTGTCAAACATTAGTTTATAGTAGGTTCATCAAGGGAACCAACCCTCTTTGGAGGTTCATCTTCACCATAAGCAACCCATAGCTTGAAGATGATTCCATGTTTCATAGGATAGCTAAGATTTACACTTAGCTAGGGCGCAATCCTCATGAAAACAATTACAATAGTTTAGGTTCCATTCAACACATCTAATCAACAAATATTGATCAATGTCAAAAATAGCTTCAAATAAAAAGTATCACTAAACCTTCAACTAGCAAAGAGTGACCATCAACAAGTCAAAAATAATATAATTTTGTATATACTAGGAGGAAGAATATTACATCAGAATCATCTTCCATTAACTAGAGTCTATACATTGTTGGAACTGTGACATAAGGGGAAAGGAAATTTATAAAAGCCTCACCTTTCCCACAAAAACATTCATACACTTATCACATGTATTCACCTTCAGTAGAAAATAATCCTCCAACAATTCATTTGAATATTCATCATCACAATATTCTTAAAAATTTAGCTTTAGCATTAGAGGGTAGAATCGCATTAGTAACTTGATAATTTCATCAATACCTCATTGCATCCATTGTTGTCATTTTCTAATGGCATGAAGTTAGTTTATGGAAAAATAGAAGTAAACTTCTCATAGATGATATATGTCTTAAACATTGGTTTAAATGGGAAAAGGGATCTAAGTCCTAAATCACACTTCTCCCAACTGGGGTGGATTAAAAATGATCTCAATACCCACTTGGCTAAAAAATTTAATGGAAGAGTCAGAATGGTTGATCAAGGTTTTAATCTAGTGATGTGAATGTGTGTGGATGATTGGATTTATTATTAGTTGACTAGTTTTTAGGATGTAATGATGTTTCTAGGTAAACTATGAAAATGTAGCAAACTGAGATGATTTCTAAGAAATGTAAAATAGAAAGATAGAAATTAATTCCAAAAATGTAAAGGGAATACACAAAGGAACATGGAATGTAAATTTAATGTTGAATTGGATGGTCAAGGGTATGGGACACCCTAGACTGGCTTCCTACTTTTTAGGTTTTGATTTCACAAGCTTGTAACTCCATATTTTCAATTATTGTTCTCCCGAAGTCACTATCAGAACATTGTTTGTTACTAAGAAAATCCACTTTCCATGTCTTGACAACTTCTATGGCTTGAATTCATGAATGAGAAATTAGTCCTAAATATTCCTCCAATTTTCTTCAATTCAGAAAACTTACACACATCAAAGAGGGGAAACAGTTGTACCATATAGGGGCTTGCCTAAGTCAAACCCTATTTTGGTATTTCTACCTCCACAATGACTATGATGATATATAAAAGAGATCTCACCCTTAGTTAGGTAGAGGATAAATGATAAACAAGTGATGAATTGACTAATGCTACAACTCACCATTCAAATCTACATTCCTTTATGGGTCATTGAAGTCATATACTCATCACCTTCAAGGAAAAATTGTTGCTTGATTTGATGTTCTACAAGTGTTAGTACTCACAAAATAAATGAACACAAAACATGAAAAAAATTATATAAAAACATGATGAATGATTTTCATGATGCTTGATTGAAATAAATGTTACAATAATGTTGATAATTCTACTCTTGACCACTCTTGATTTCTCAATAATAATCTTAATTGTCTTCTACAAAATTGCTAGGATTAAAATGTTGAAAATACTTTGTATTATATGCAATTCCTCTAATTCTTGTAAATCAAATGTCAATAGCTGAAAAATGAATTCAAATTTTTAAATAATAAAATACAGACGACGATATATCCAAAATGGAGTGAAAATGGGTTGGTCAAGGGTGTGGGGTGCCTTAAATTAGATACATCCTTTATGGGGCCTCAAGTATCAGGGGTAAATATTAAATTCTTACTTTCATTTCCCATTTTTCAAGATTTTTTTAAAATATTTATAAAATGGGTAATTAAATGCATAATTAGGTCTTATCACATGGGGGGGATAAACCTAGTGTGAAATTGTCAAGGATGATATTTTTTGATGCTACAACATTGTTGTGCAATATATAGGAACTCACGATATTTGATTATATTAATGCATAGCTCAAGTATTGAGCCACATTGAAGATATTTTCCACCACTTTACTATTGTGGGTCTAATAGAGTATTTTTCATGGCCACTTATCCTAACATAGGGAACACCATCAAATTATTTTTCCAACTCCCAAATTCTCAATATCCATGACCTATAATTAGGATTTCATATTTCCTACTATAGGTAAGCTATGAAGACCTCAATCATTGCACCAATAGTTACCCTTTGCTTCCTCAACCTGGTCTTCTCCTTTCTCTCAAGCAATCTCTCCTTCTCCTTCTCCCATCACTCCTAGCTACACTATTTCCCCTCCTATCTACTAAAGAGGATTCCATCAAAACCATGATAGAAAAATCCATCAAAGATAGACAAGTCCCCTTACCAAATCATACCAAAGATTGTAAATAATTTTTTTTTAGATATCTAGTACCACCTTGAGGTATAATTTTAAATCATTATACTCCCCTATATAGTCTCTTGAATTTGTGTGTATTCATCAATCAATAACACCACTAGTTCTATTGTCTAACATATAACATATTACAATACTAGGAGGGAGTATGGATCTAAATCAAAAAAAAATATTTGGCTAACCTATCATAAGTTGTTACTTGTCTATTCTATCAAATTTATCCAATGATTAAAATTGGCCTAATCAAACCCCCAAGGGATATGAATCATGGTGGATGATTTAATCAAATACTATACCATCATCCTCACTAATTGATCTTGACCAATCAATCTATAAGGTTCCTTTTAAACAAGTTATTTATTTTAGAAACATAGTATATTATAATTTTATTCTAATTATTAAATTAAGAAGATAAAATTTACAAAGAAATGAGAAAAAGAAAGTTAAAAAAAGTGTATTAATTTATAAAATTAATGGTTAACTAGTTCCTCAATAATTCACACCCCAAATCCTTGACCTCGCTTATAACTAAACTTTTCTTGAGATTCTTCACAAACCTTCTTTCAAAGAATTGCATTCTCAGCTTGAAACCCTAACAAAACGTGTTTCCTTCATCACAGGTTCATAAAGAAAGAACTTGAGAACCTTCCCTTCAAGGCGGAAGTAGCTTTGACCTTCTCCTTGCATGGGGGAATTTTTCTTCCTTTCAAATTCCTTGATGAAGTGAAAATATTTCAAAAGGATTCCTTGATGATGAATCGATTCAAGAAAGAAACATCTCTTTTGTACTTCCAAACAGTGTGTCCCTTGAGTGGACCCCTTCTCTTTTCATGCCAGTTCCTAAGGGACCACTTTGAAAGTTTTCCAATCCATCGATGATCTATGTGACTATCCACTTATTTGCCTACATGGCCTCTTTTTGACATGTTCTATCTACAGGTAAACATGTTTCTTTGTAGGTGCACCTATGAAGCCACTTCTCGACTCTGCAAAGTCCACTTTCTTCTAGTTTCCTCCATGTGAGAGATCTTGAGGGATACCTCCCTACAGGTCTATGGGCCTGTAAGGCACTTCCTTTGAGCTTCCTCCATGTGAGAGATCTTGGGGGTCACTCCCCTACAGGTCTACGAGTCTGTAAGTGCTTCTTTGGGTTTCCTTCATGTGAAAGATCTTGGAGGACACCTTCCCTGCATGTTTGTGGGTATGTAGGTCACTTTTCTGGGTTTCCTCCATGTGAGAGATCTTGGGGGACGCTTCCTTGTAGGTCTACAAGTATGTAAGGTGCTTCTTTGGGTTTCCTTCATGTGAGAGATCTTGGGGGATTCCTCCTTGCAGGTTTGTGGATCTATAAGGAATTTTTTTGGGTTTCCTCCATGTGAGAGTGAACCATTGATTTTTGGTTTCTTAGGACTTCTCTAGCTCTTCTAGGGTTTTTCACCTAAAAGGAGAGAGGTAGGGCCAAAAATGCTAAGGGTTCATTCAAATTAATGTTATGTATGTTGTTGTCTAAAATAAATGAATTAAACTAAATGCAATTGGGTAATATAAATGAATGAATTTGAATGCAAAAGAAAGATTTAAACTATGGTAGAAAACACACTGTGATATGCAAACAATGAACTAAATGATGAAATAATGCAGAACATAAAGAAATGAGATGAAATAGAGCACACCTAGGTAATGTTTGATGATTTTGGAATGTTGTGGATGCTGACTGAAATCATTCAAATTTCACAGTGGGACTCATTCGCCCAAGGTGGCAAATTAGTCCTCCTACCGGTGAAAAAGTGTCAAAAACTGGTTTCTGACTATCGAGATCTAGAATCTGATGAAATTCATATTTTCAGTCCTAAGGTGGGACTGATTCTCCACTGGTGGTGAATCAGTCCTCTACCAAAATTCTAAAAAAATAGGAGACAACTCTGCGACACCAGATCTGGAAATCTCTGATTGTTAGGTTGTCGAAGTCAATTCTCCAAGAAAAGGACAGAAAACCTTCTACAAGCTTAAAATATGAATGAGTTGACTTGAAGCACCTAGTTGACTTGTTTACCAATCTTCAACACCAAAAAGCTTGTTAAATCTACATACCTAGGTCTGCAAACACACATGCAATAGGGGAAAAATGGTTGAGGGTTAGCAAATACGGGTTTGCCTTGGTCAAACCCCACTTTTGGTAATCAAACCCTTAATGAAACAATGAAATGAAATATAGAATGATAAAATAACAACATGCAATTGCTATTAACTTACCAAACCCTTGATAATGCAAATATGAAGTAAAGTCAATGGATGCTTCAAAGTGCTTGAGTATTGCTTGATAAGATATTGTAAGGTGCTTGAATGCTTAAGATTGCTTCAATATGATGTGGGAATGTTGGAGGATTGTAAAATGAGGTGAAAATCACTTACTTATACAATATTGTGCCTTAGTTAACTATTCATTCCTCATCATAGGCCAACATCAAGTGCTTTTGAATAAAAACCCGAAAGGAAATTTTAAATTTTTTGAATTTGGAGCCAAGGGGGACTCATTCGCCACCCATGGTGGGGTATGTGCAGGATCATCATGGAAAAAAAAGGCCCTTAAGTGGTGAAAAATTCAAGAAAATTAGAGTTAGGCAACTTGACGTAAAAATTTGAATAAGTTATCTATATTCTTTCAAAAATACGTAAGAATAGAATTTGTAGCAAATTGAATGTAGTTTCTAAACTAATAGGTTTTTTTTTTTTTAAATCTAGTTGGTGAAAATTTGAAATTTCAATGCAATAGTACTTAAATTTCAGAGAAAAATAAGAAGTAGGCTTTTGTCTGACCACCCTAACCACAATAAAATGATAATATTTGTTTATAATATTTTAGATATAAGTAGAGGACTCATGTTCTGATGTGATGCATATTTTTTTAATTTTTTCCAAGTAAATAATTAATTATGAATTTTTATTACAAATTTTAAAAAATATAAAAACTATGTCTAACCACCTTAACTTGGTCAAAACTTCATGAAATTCATTTTTTTAAATCCTATAGTATGTAAAGCATAGAATGTATGCATGTTTTGGATTCAAAAATTTGATACCATTTGAAAGCTATATATGTTTTTCAATCACCTATGAATCAGGACTTTAGACGTAATTCAAATAGAAAATGAATAATAATTATTTATTAAATTCAAAGTAAAGCATAATTGAAATTTGTGGAAAGCTGAGAATCTCCTTTAAAAACCCTTTTCATTTCATCAATTTTGGGTAAAAAAAAATCCATCAACCACATACCCTACACATACCCATCATGTCACCACTTTTTGGCCCATCATGATCCTACACATACCTGGCGAATGGGTCCAACCTAGGACTTGAAAATGGGTGTTGGGAATTAAGTTATGTTTAATGTTGTTTGTCGGGCTTACATTCAAAAATACACTTAATTAAAGCATATGAGGGCATAAAGGGACCAAATAAAGCATGAGAAAGGGATAAATAGTGAAGTTGTGCCTAGAAAAGCTTGAAATCTTATTACAAGACTTTACAACACTTCAAAATAGGACATGTTTAGTGATGAAAAGGTGATTTTTAGGTGAATTGTAATGAATAGAGTCTAGAAGAATGTATAAATGTCTTACAACACTTCACAACACCTTCACAAGATGCCATTATTTGAATTTTAGCACATAAATATGCATGTTCAAGCCATGTTACAACATAAAATCAAAGAAAAATATATCAAACACCATGAAACAAGACCTAAAAGGCCATGAAAATTACAAGGGGCCATTTTTCTACGACAAATTTAGCCCCCAATTTAGTGAGAGGATGAACCTACTTCAAACTCAGACTAAAGTAGCCATGAACATCGAGGAGAGGGTTTAAATGCACTTACACTAGCAAGATGGAATGACGACAATCAAGAGGGATGATCAAGTCCCTGGGATGAACATCCCATGGAAAACTAAGCATAAGATCAAAGGAACACACAAGTGTTGAGAATCAGATGAAGCTTCAATCATTAGTCCAACTAGTTGTGGATTAGATCTAGGCTGATTGTTTGAAAAAGAGAATGTGTACTCACCTTGGGGTGACAAAACTCATAACAGTTCGCCAGGTGAGAAGGCCCAAATGTACTCACTCTGGGGCCACAAAACTTATGATCATCCATGGGGTGAGAAAGCCCAAAAGGTAAGATACATACACTAGTTGATATACACTCACAAACACAAAGGTGGCTATGGGAAAAAGTCATGCTGCTAGGTGGGATTCCCGCTCAACCATATTAAAGTTATGCCTCCTAGTAACTTTAACAAGGTGACACAAGGAAAAATGTCATGAACAAAAAGAAAGGTACCACAGTCATGCACGTTGTGTTATGCAAGGTGGAAAAAGATGCAAAAATGTAAAGTGCAAAATGTAAAGTGTTAAGTGTAAAATGTTCAAAGGAGTTTTGTTTAGTTTATGCAAGGTCAATCACTTAGGGAACATTGTGTCTAATGTATCCAAGAGAGGACCAATCAAAGAATAGTATATTCTCAACTTAGGGGATGTAGTGTGTCACATCAGGCCACCAAGAGGAATGCAATATGCTAAGATAGATCACAATTATGAAAGACATCACACCCAATGTCATCCAAAAAGTGACGAAAACATCATATAAATGACAAGGCTACACTAGGAACCAAGAATGCAAATTAATTAATGGTAATGTATGCCCCTCACTTTAAAGGAATTCCTACACATCGTTCTGTGAGCAATTACTTTAAAGTAGCGTTTAGGAAAGAAAAAGAAAAAAGAAAAAAGAAAACAAGACATGAGATCCAACTTGGAAAGCCCTATACCAAGTCATATGTTTCGAAGTTAGGTTGTGTCATGTCAAGGAAAAATGAAAAAAAATATAGAGAGTTTCCCCCAAAAAAAGAAAGCACACCAAACACATAAGGGATCTATGGATTTGGGGTCAATATGTTCATTGATGCAATGATTTTATGAAAGAGCTCAGAACTGTCATCATTCCCCAAAGCACATAGAACTAGAAGAATGACACAAAGAGAATGAAAACAAAGGAAAAATAAAGTCTGTTTTGGGTCAACATGGAAGAGACATTGCGGTCTCAATGCTTTTCATCGTCCCCAAAAGGAAAACACAAGTGAAACAAAAGAAAATTAAAAGGTGAAAGAAAAGGAAAAATCTTTTGGGTCAACATGCAGGAGACATTTCGGTCTTGATGCCTTGTGTCATCCCCAAAAGGAAAACACAAAACAAAAGTGAAAAAGACAAGAAACTTTTGGGTCAACATGGAAGAGACATAGGACGTCTCTACACTTTGTGTCATCTCCAAAAGGAGAACACAAAACAAAAGGAAAAAGACAAGGACCTTTTGGGTCAACATGGAAGAGACATAGGGAATCTCTACTCTTTGCATCATCCCCAAAAGGAGAACAAAAAATAAAAGGAAAAAAATACAATGCACGACGAATAGAAGAATAAAGATATGAATAAAAGAAGTGTACTAAGAGAGGGAACATCAAACACACGATACGGGGGAGCACAATACAAACATGGAAAGGAAAAAGAAAAGGATCAAGTAATGCAAATGTAAGTCAACTATTAACTAAGTTATTGGTTTCTCAATCTTAAATGGTTAAGCGAAAAAGCAATAATGGAGTTAAGAGACAAAGGAAAATGCATTACAAGGACAAGGCTAACAACTTCTTGCACCCCACAAACTATAAAGGCAAGAATGAGACGAGGTGGGTGATGGGAAAGGATCATGCAATAGTGAGAATAGGGAATTCTACAACTATGGCATGATGAAGGGGTTTATATTGTTTTAAGGTATGACAAGGAAGTAATTGGTATTAGTGAAGTGATACTTATCCAGTATATCCTTCAATTTCTGACATTCTTTCATTCGATGTCTAAGAATACGATGATATTTACAAAATATTATGTTAGTCTTTCAGATGAATAACCAATCTATTCATAGGTGGTAAAAGTATAAGACCTTTGTTTAAAAATAGTTGAAGTCTCCTTTCACATTCAGGTGGAGGATGTGTAGATAACTTGAGCTTCTTTAATTTATATGGTCATTTTTCATTTGCTAGATTATCCTTGTTCATGAATAGAAGGAAGAAGAGGACCCATTGGGATCCTAACATCCTTGTCATTAGAAGGAGAGAATGGCTGTTCATGTGGAAGGAGAATGTTTAAGTCAGGAGGAGCATCCAAGATCACTGTACTAGCATCATGAAGTCTCCTAGGTTGAAAAGGATGTCTATTAGGATGAGAAGGATCTTGGTATCCTAATCCTAATGTGTTTGCATTGGTTGACTATTGTTCAAGAAGTTGATGGATGTCATTTTCATGTTTTGTGTCACAACCTTGTTTACTTAACATAGTGAATCCTTTACCATATGTTTCTTCAAAATTGATAGGAGTGTTTGTGACTTTTTTATTGTAAAAGGGTTGTGAGTGTGTTAGGTTAGATGAACTAGGTCCACTTGAGGGAGGAACCTTAGGTTCTTGATTGATTTCAGGATGTAAATATGCAAAGTGATCAGGAGGTGCCACAGTAGGAATATCTTGTGACTTCATGGAGGGATAAAAGGGTGCATTGGCTTTTAGGTTGTCAAAGCAGTCATTGTAGAACTTGTTCATGCTAGCATCATCTTCTCCAATGATGTCTACATCATGAGGAGTACAATCATGAGGAGTTGGAGGAGTGTGTGTGAGTTCAAGGTCATTAGGGTCATAGCCAAAGGCACAATTGGACATGTCTACCAATGATTTTAATGAATTACAAAACTTATTGAAAGAAAATGCCATGATGCAAGTAAACTAAGATGCAATAAACAATTAAAAACAAAGATTCTAGAAATTAAAATAGAATGCAAGAACAGGAAACTGTAATGCAGAAAAATGCCAAAAAGATGTCAGAAATGTTGTTTAAAAAGTGCAGAGGGACTAATTCGCCTAGGATGGCGATTGAGTCCTAGTATGATGTTTTTTTGTGTTTTTCAAAAAATTTAAGATGATTTTAATGCTCTACAGAATGCAATCAAGGATGCAGAATGCAATTTTTTAATTTTTTCAATGAGATACAATGCAACAATGAAATCTAAATGAAGTTTTCACTAATGCAATATGAAAAGTCCTAGAATGCAAAAAAAAAACAATGTCCTAATTGAATGTTAATGTAAATGTAATCTAGGATGCAATATGAAAATGAAATAAAAAATGAGAAGTGTTCAAAAGTTGGGTTCAGGGCCAAAAATGCTAAGGGTTCATTAAAATTAATGTTATGTATGATGTTTTCTAAGCCAAATGAATTAAAATAAATACAATTGAGTGATATAAATGAAAGAATTTGAATGCAAAAAAAAGATTTAAACTATGATGGAAAATACATTGGGATATGCAAACAATGAACTAAATGATGAAATAATGCAAAACAGAAAGAAATGAGATGAAATAGAGTGCACCTGGGAAATTCTTGATGACTCTTGAATGTTGTGGATGCTGACTAAAATCACTAAAATTTCACAGTGGGACTCATTCGCCCAGGGTGGCGAATTAGTCCTCCAACTAGTGAAAAAGTGTCGAAAACTGGTTTATGGCTGTCAGGATCTAGAATCTGACGAAACTCATATTTTCAATCCTAAGGTGGGACTCATTCTCCACTAGTGGTGAATCAGTCCTCTCCCAAAATTTTGAAAAACTAGGAGGCAACTCTAAAACACCAAATCTGGAAATCTTTTATTGTTAGGTTGTCGAAGTCAATTCTGCAAGAAATGGACAAAAAACCTTCTCCAAGCTTAAAATATGAATGAGTTAACTTGAAGAACCTAGTTGACTTGTTTACCAATCTTCAACACCAAAAAGCTTGTTAAATTTTCATACCTAGGTCTGCAAACACATATGCAATAGGGGAAAAATGGTTGAGGGTTAGCAAATAGGGGTTTGCCTTGGTCAAACCCCACTTTTTGTAATCAAACCCTTAATGAAACAATGAAATGAGAGAGAATGATAAAATAACAACATGCAATTGCTATTAACTTACCAAACCCTTGATAATGAAAATCTGAAGTAATGCCAACAGATGCTTCAAAGTGCTTGAGTATTGCTTGATAAGATATTGTAAGATGCTTGAATTCTTAAGATTGCTTGAATATGATGTGGGAATGTTGGAGGATTGCAAAATGAGGTGAAAATCACTTATTTATACAATATTGTGCCTTAGTTAACTATCCATACCTCATCATAGGCTGACATCAAGTGGTTTTGAATAAAAACCTGAAAGGAAGTTTTAAAAAATTTGAATTTGGAGCCAAGGGGTCTCATTCACCACCCATGGGTCCCACCTAGGACCTGAAAATGGGTGTCGGGAATTAAGTTGTATTTAATGTTGTTTGTCAAGCTTACATTAAAAAATACACTTAATTAAAGCATATGAGGGCATAAAGGGACCAAATAAAGCATGAGAAAGGGATAAATAGTGAAGTTGTGCCTAGAAAAGCATGAAATCTTATTACAAGACTTTACAAAAATTCAAAATAGGACTTGTTTACTGATGAAAAGGTGATTTTTAGGTGAATTTTAATGAATATAGTCTAGAAGAATGTAGAAATGTCTTACAACACTTCACAACACCTTCAAAAGACGTCATTATTTGAATTTTAGCACCTAAATATGCATGTTCAAGCCATGTTAAAACATAAAATCAAAGAAAAATATATCAAACACCATGAAACAAGACCTAAAAGGCAATGAAAATGACAAGGGGCCATTTTTCTATGGAACAGAGAGATCTTGGAGGATACCTTCCTTGTAGGTCTATGGGCTTGTGAGACACTTACTTCTCGGGGCTTCCTTCATGTGAGAGATCTTGGGGGTCACCTCCTTGTAGGTCTACGGACCTATAAGACACTTTCATTCTTCAGCTTCGTAGTTCTACGAGGCTATGAAGTCCTTTTTCTACCCTGCACTTTTGAGCTCACTAGATTGTGGTCTGCCTCCTCAACGGTTCAAGTATAAATTTCTATCCCTATTCACTCTTCAATCTACTTTACCAAAGCACTCATCAATATTCATGCTCGCTAAAGTGTGGGAAAAATGTATAGGGGAAAATTTTCACCCCTTACACAAATTCCCCTTTTACATTTCCTCACCTTAGAAAACCAAATCCAAAGGAAAAATTCCACATCAGCAAGCTTTTTTTCATTCCACTTGGCTTTTGTTTATTGCATCGCTAGAAGAATAAATGTCAGGGATTCCTATGTGATGTGTAGACGTCTGTGTGGCACACTTACGTCCCTAATGGATTCATGTGTCTAAATTTGGTAGAGGCATTACACTTCCTATTGGGAACAATTTGTAATGTCCCTCTTCGACCAACTGACCTAAAAATGCCTTATTCTTGCTCATTCTCCCTTCAAATTCCTCCATTCTTCATTTGACTCATCTCTTTTTGCATCCTCTAAGCATTCAAGTACTCTCAGCCTTCATTTTCACTCTCAAGCAGCACTTCAACACTCCATAGCAGTAGCAATAACACACCATCAACTCTGTAGAGCAAGTGTGGAACAAACCATTGCAGTAGGGGATCGAGTCCTCTTTTATCCTTCATTAGCTAGTGAGCTCTTGGTAGAGGTGGTAAGCATTTTCACTCCTCTCCTCTATGATTTGGTTGAGTAGCACTTTACTATTTTGTAGTGTTTATTGTGTTCTCTACTCTCCTTTCCCCTTTATCATACATTTCTCTATCATAGCTATCTTGGTTGTCCATGGAGGTGGAAACACCAAAACATGGGTCTAACTAAGGTAGGCCCCTATACAACCTCCAACAATTTTCCCTCTTTCTTGTGTGTAGTGAATGTGCATTTAGAGCTAACTAATGAACATGTACCTTTGTGAGATCATTCTTGTTGCCTTAACCCTCATATATTTACTTTATCATATTCATTTGTATCTATCCTACTTCATAGCTTTGTTTTGTCCCTTTGGAAGTGACTAGCTAGGCTATTAGGCTATTTTCTAGTGGTTCATACTATCTTTTTTGTCCTCTTTTCATACGAATTCCAGTGCATTGCACTGTCGTCTTAGAACCACGCTTCCATCCTCAGGTAGAGAGCTACTTGAAGTACAGTGTTGAACTCAAAAATTGGCTTTCCTAGCCCCATTCTGGATTTTAGGTCTACAAAGTGATTGAAGGACCTTACAGTCCTCATCATTATCATCCCTCATTTCATGACACCCCTTTAAAGTGAGGTAAGTTAGGGCAGCCTTCCGCTCTTGGCTCTCTGTGACCTGGGGCCTTGAACGTGGTTGGTCCACCTCTCTTACAACCTATATGCCCTTGGTCTACTTTATCAACTCCAAGGCCTCGCTTATCAACAGGTTTTCTATGTCTACATCTATTACCGTACAAATGCCTTGTCCTTGGGACCTCAAACCACCACCTTCATAACCCATTTTTTTTGCTATGGCTACTCTTGAAGTATATGCTTCTTTTGTGGCCTCACTTAAACCAAGTTTGAAATTGACATAGCTTTGTTCTTCCCTACCATCATTATATTCATCATTAGTTTCTTGATCTTCATGATCATTGGGATGCTCTATATTCCACAATTTGCTAAAATCGTGATCTTCTTCGATATCTCCAAAGTCTGCAAGAGTTCTTAGTTCATCTAGATCCTTCCTCATAGACCAAAAGGGAGTGTTTTTTTTATCAAGACTAATTTTTATCTATAACTTCCTTTTCTAGAGAATCTGGCATTTTTACTCTACTAGATGGTTTATCACATTTTCATAAAAAATTGTTGTACCTCCTGATTGTCTTTTGATGCAATGTCATAATTTCTGCTGAGAATTGTTCAAAAGAAATACCTTTCTCAGTAGCACTTTTGTCCATTTCTATTTTGACCTCATCCCAACAATCCTTGTTTCTCAATTTTTCAAGCAAGGGTTTACTTTGATGTTGAATTCTACTTGCAATATTCCTATTGGCCACAATCATTGATTTAATGGTGTCACATGGATCATACTGCTAGTGACAGACAACATCAAAAATTTAAAAAAAAATCAAAAGATCATGTGTAACACTAAATGCTTTTCTCTCAAATGTGAACCCTCCACATGAAAAATGTAAAGAAGGAAATAAGGTCTTCTTTTGTTGAATGACAAAGTATAGTTCATTAGTACTCTACATCTGTCTTACATATTCCAATGCAAAAACCCTTTCTGTCACATGTATTGGAAGTTTGTATGGCTCTACTCCCGTTCCATAAAATCTTAGCACAATATATTCTTCCATTAAGTACCAATCATCCAATTGTATTTCTTTTCCTAGTTTAATAAAATTTCTACATGACATTGGCAATCCAAGCATTGGAGTATTTGTAATTGCTTGATGCAATAGAGAAAAAAATTAGTCTACAAAATGATTTTAGTTCCTTCGAGAATCATGTATCCTTATCTTAGTGGTCCAATCATATACTGGAGCCATTTTCTTTTCCTCAACATTACTATAGGGTTGAACCTGAAGCTTGTTGGTCTGAAACATTCCACTAAATTTTGAATAGAAAAAATAGCACAAGTAGGTTGTGAACCTAAATTTCTTAGTGGACTTTGAGTGTGCACATCCTTTAATCATTAAAAATTGTTCATGCATGGATTCTAAAATGTGCTCAATATTTAGTTATATTTTACAGGTTGAGATGGAAAAGAAAAATGGATATTATATACCATTTCAAGGAGGCTTCCACCCACTTCACAATTGCTATCCAGTTTGAGGCAAAATGTTAGCATGGAAATAGTATCCTGAACCCATGGTCTAAAAATATCAAAATCATAAGGAGGCTTATGATTACCTTTCAATTTGTTTCTAATTTGTATGTTATCTTGAACTATTTTATTTATGAAAGAATATTTTTCCTTTTCATCCACTGCTTCATAATCACTAGCAAGCTTTTCTAGGTCAATGTTGACATTTCCAAATTCTTCGGTTGTAAACCCCAACACTTTTCCAAGTTCTTATACATTAATGGATAAAAATTCTTCTTTGCTATCTTTATTAAAAAATTATCTTTTGTTATCATCATAATTTTGGGCACAAACCATGATAAATTTTAGGCAAGGGAAAACCTCATGTAACATCATCCACCCTAATCCACTTACCCATGATGCACTAGAAATATTAACTTCCATTTGGTTTGTAGCCTTATTCTCATATGAAAATCTAAGTTTTGAGGTACGCCTACCATAGATTTCAAGATCATAAATATCATGCTATTCATTAGTGAAATCTAGGGTTTTAAGCAATCTGGCATAGTGTATTTTTTTATCTAATTTTTTTCTACCTTTTGCATTCCCAACAACTTTCTTTGATTTTCTAGTGGTACTAGTGGTAAACATGCTTATACAATGTGAAATTATGAATTCCATCTTAGTCCTCCTTAATTTTTCTTAAGTCTCTCAACCCTAAACCCAAACTTCAAAGTTTGATAAAATAATATTTTAAGAAACAATGAAACGTAGCTATAGGAATTTTGTCTTTCACTTACCTAGATTTTGATTCTTGAAAAGATTAATATTGATTGGCTTTGTTGAAACCTAAAATCTCCCTAGTGCACTGCAATGAGCAATCTGAAATCTCCCTGTGTGTTGACTCTATCACTTAAAAATAAAATCACTTAGCAGTAGAAAGTTCACTTTTTTTTTAATATTAAAGTGAATGAAACGTCAATGTGTTGCCACCAGACTACACAATTAGTACATTACATTTTCGTAATGGCACTTAGAAATAAATTCTCAAACAAATTCTCAACTATTGATCTTTGTAAATCTAACGGTTATAGGGTGATTCTGAAGGTTTGAGTTTGCAAGCCTAACGCTTTGTGCATTTCATTTTGGAATGCAACTACAACCATACATAAAATGTTCATCAAATGGTTGAGTAATTTAAGATATAAACAATAAACATGTGCTTTAAATTTGTTTTAAACTTTAGTGAGCTAGGATTGACATCAAGGCCAAGGGACCAATAACTTAACATTGCAAAGGACTTAATAAAATGAATAATGATATCGAGAACTAGGGGAGAAGGTCAATGACAAATTAGAAATCAATATTTAGGTAAACCCTAGCAAGAGTGAAAAATTTTAGTGTTTATAATGTTTTTTTTCAATTTGATGGCAACTTTCTTTTTACATTTATATTGCTTTATGTTTTAAATCTGCATGCAAATATTTCATAAATAGATAATACTTAATTTCTTAAAGGAAAAAAAAAATTGATTTGAATAGAGTCATAGACATTGAACTCAAAACATAACTATTTACTATAAATGAATAACGAAGAATAATACAACCATTCATTTTAATACAACTGAATTACAATGTTACATTATTCCATATCTTTTTAAATATGAGTAGATGTAGCTTGCATGCAAGCTCCTATTTTTTATAAATAGAATATATGTCACTTTACATAGACACAATTGATTCCATGCTTCTATTAGTGACAATGTAATACAAATGTGGCTCTCAAAATAAATGCATGGGATTTTTTTGGTCAACCATGTTGAGGAAATGGGAGTTATGAAGATACAAAATGCACTTATCCCCTTTGAGAACTAGAGTCATGTAGAAGATGAGGGGTAGTAAATCTACTCCCATATTTTTCTCCCAGCTTCCATGCACTGGGATAGCACTTATCTCAATCAGAGCTCTTCATTTTGTTTCAAAACCTATCTAAGAAGTCAGGTCAACCAGATCAACTTCTTTCCAATTCCACCCATTTTGAACTAGAAGGAAATTGGTCTTTTACTTTGTAACTACATAACTGGAGGTAGGAGAATTTAGAGTATCCCCAATAATACCACATCATCTTCTTCCTTATTAACCTTACAAAATGAAAACCCTTATGACAATTCAGAACATTGCACTCAATAGTAAAGTTGTTAGCCTTCAATGAATGATTTTATTTGTGCTCAATATCCCTATTCATGGGCCACTAGTGCCACTACCAACCAAATCCCTGTTTACTTGTGATTCATGTTACGTGTGAGGTTGGGTATAATGATAATTGTGCAAACCAAAAAATAAACTTAATAGATTCACATAACTTAATCCTTACATTTACAATTAAAATATTTAATTTGATTGATGTCTGGCTACATGCAAACTATACCTCAAGCTGAAAAGCTATCAAAATCACCACTCAAACAATATGAATTCATTACAAATCTTGTTTCAATTGTTCACTAGATTAATGACATCATCATCTACAGTATGTCGTGTAGTTTTCAATATCAATCTATCCAATCAATCGCTTTGGATGTACATATGGCATTAATCTGTGTTGCCACCCACGGTACCGCAACTACACTTTCTTCAAAAATATTGATAATTAAATGAAAGGTAGAGTACTTTGAGGCACTAAAAAGAGAGAATTAAATGGCTTGTTTAACCTTAATCATTATCAATGTCCATTAATAAGTCATAATAAAATTTTCTCACTTATGATTAGAACTATATGTTGATAATTACTATTAGTTTTAAAAGCTGCATTTTTATATTGAACAAAGAAAAAAGGATTTACCAGAATGGAGGCATGAAAATTATTTTAAGTAGCTAAAGACTGAAGTACATACTACATATTGATAATTACTATAAGTTTTAAAATCCACGTTTTTATACTAAACAAAGAAAAAAGGATTTACAAGAATGGAGCCATGAAAAAGTATTTTAATTTATGTAGCTAAAGACTGAAGTACATACTACATAGCCAACCTACCCAAAAAGCCACTAACCGTGACAAAACTAGTCACAAAATACATATTACAAGAACTATTATGCTATACAATAAAATATAGACACATGACACGTTGCACAATTCATTATTAAAAAAAATTGTAATAATATCTAAGGACCTCAACTGAGTGTTTGAGTAGAAGGTGAATCGAATTTAACAAAGTATCGGTAGAGAAGAAAGCAAATCACCCAAAACCTTCCTCTAAAACTCTAGACTTTTTAATGATTCATTTTTTGTATCACATAGCAGACCACATCTCATATTAACTAGGGCAAGAGCATGCATTGTAGAAGCATGCAATTCCACTTTTCGGAAGATTCCACCAACAGGGGCTAACCCACTTTAAAAATTGTAATTCTCTAGTGCCAACTCCAATGAAGAAATAGAGTAAATGAAAACCTACAAATAATGTATTGCTAGTGTCTTCACCAAATCTTTATCGAGCAAAATTTCCATGCAATTGGACAAGAAAGTCAAAGCTACCTTAGAATATGGAGCATAGGGTTGTTCTGAAGCCATTCCCTACCCACAATTATTCTTATAGCATCCTCAACCTACACACAAGAAATTATAAAAACCATACCCAACTTTTGTTTATTGAATGCATCGTCGCTTCTTTTCTCCCTTTTTAATGGGGAAAATAGGGTTTCCATCAACAAGATGATGAACCAATAATCTTCCACCATAAAATATGTAATTATGTGTTATAAGATGCAAATAACAATCATGAACTAATCCTAACTATTATAGCAACCATGAGGGAAGCTTTGAGAGCTTGAAATGATGTGTACCTTGTTGCAAGAAGCTTATTTTTAGGGAACAAAGGACTCATTCGCCTTTAGTGGTGAATGGGTCCTTGTTAGGGTTTCTAAAACTGATATCTGGGTTATTTTCCTTGATGTCTACAGTAACACATTTCTAGTTTTTAGCTCCTGAAAACCAGTAATAAATTTTGTACCTTCAATTTCGTGTTCTTGCACTATAAAGGTCAACTTTGCAACTTGACAAGTTTTGTAATCTTTCGTCAAACTTCTTCTCCACTTGATCTTCAACCTATAAAATTCCAAATACACATTCAAGAGGAGAAAAACTTGTTGATTGTTAGTGAATAGGGGTTTTCCTTGGTCAAAACCCTTTTAGGAAATTAAACCAAATGATGAAATAATGAAATTGAAGCATGAACATGGAACTTCAAGTGGTGTTGATACCTTGGATGTTGTCTTGGAATGTAAATCTGCAAACTAACATAAATTTTCCATGAAGAATGTAGATCTTGATCCTTGAATAAGATGTGAAACAATTCTTGCAAGTAGATATTCAATGCTACATCAACTATCTTAGCTCAACAACATGCATGAATTCACCATGCCTTAGACATGATGAAGTGATCTTGAATTGTTGCAATAACCTTGAAATTCCTTTGAATTGTTCTTGTAAACTCTTGTGAACTCAAAATTTCTATAATGCATGAATGCTTGGAAGTCTAGGATGAAATTATGTGGATTAACCCCCTATTTATACTAAATCTAGAGATTAACCCCAAAATTCAAATAATTCAAGCCGAAACCAGATCTAGAAATGAATATTATCAAAATCTCATCATAATTAAATTCAAAAAGGGGTTCCTTATTAAGGGAGGACACATTCGCCATCTAGGGTGAATGGGTCTTGGCACAAGTTTCTAGGACCTTACTCTAGGAGGGTAAAACAACATCAAAAACCCATGTCAAATATGTAAAGAAAGGGGGGTCCTATTGAGGGAGGACCCATTCGCCACCTAGGGTTCAAGTGGGTTCTAGCACCAATTTCTAGGACCTTAAATTTTTCAAATTAAATGTTTTACAATTTGAATATTGGGTGTTGGGATGGATCCTTCTGAAGGTTTCATAAATAAGGCTTAAATTTGAATTAAAGGGGCTAACTAACTCTAATTAACCACATATAATTAATGATACCCTAGATAAGTGTGAAAGTGTGTTACAACAATTTACAACACCATAAATAAGGTAGAACCTAGGTACATTTTATTTGAAAATAGGACCATTAGGCTCAATTAATTAAAGAAACCCTAGAAAAGTGTGAAAGTGTGTTACAACACTTTAAGTACATTTAGTTAAAAGGGGCCCTAGATTAATGTGAATGTGTACAACACATTACAACATTAATCCAAGACACAATTAAGTCAATTATTAGGATAATTATATGCCAATTATTCCCAAATTAAGTGAGGAAAATGGATACCTTTTCCGTCACTACATTTCCTCCCACTTTAGTGAGAGGATGGTCCCATGTCAAACTCACACTAAAGTAGACATTCAAGACACTTAATTATGCAACAATTTAATTATGCAACAATAACAAAGATACATAATCATATCGCATCAAAGGCCAAGAAAAGCAAAGAAAAATAAAAGGTTCAAGCACAACCATTCCAACGTGATGTGGAATGGGTTTGTTTGTCCATAATATGTGCTTCTCACTCTGGGGTAGTGGAACCTCAGTCTTTCCACTAGGTGATTTATCCAAAAATATGTGTATGCTCACTCTGGGTTAGTGGAACCTCAGTCTTTCAACTATGTGAGTTATCCCAACAAGGTGGTTTAATGAGGAAGTCATGCCAGTGTGTCAGCTTCTCACCATACAATGAGAAATTCATCCATCCCAGTGTGTTAGCTTCTCATCATACTAACTGTACCAAATCTATCCTATTGATAACTTCAATAAGGCAATGCCACAATGCTATGCTTTTGTAAATGCTTTTGAACATATGTAAAATTTTGTTAAGGGGGAATTTTCTTTGTTCATGTAAGGTCTTCTTCTTAGGGAGAATTGTGCCTAATGTCTTCAAGAGAGAATAAGTCAAGGATATCAAATCTCCACTTATGGGATGCCTTGTTCACATCATGCCACAAAGGGAGATTGTATGCTTAGACATATCGCACTCTTGGAGGACATCCAACCCAATGACACCACCAAGAAAAGGACATGTCACAAGAAAAAAAGAAAATCATGCAATCGAATATACCAAAATATGTCATCGATGTATGCCCCCACTTTAAAGTGGTTGTAAACACCATTGCTATGAGAAATTGCTTTAAAGTAGCCATTTTTTTCCCTAAGAAATGAGAGATTTCCTTGGAAAAATCTATGCCAAGTCATATGTTTCTAAAATAAGCTATTCCATGAAATAGGAAGGAAGGGTTTCCCCCACAAATACATAAGGGATCTATGGATTCGAGGTCAGTATGTCTTTGCTACAATGTTGTCATAGAGCACAAAATTGTTACCATTCCCTAAATAATCATAGAACTGGAAGAATGACACATAGAGAGTGAAAACAAAGAAAAATCCTTTTGGGTCAACATGGAAGAGAGATAAATGTCTCGATGCCTTGCTTCATCCCCAAAAGGAAAACACAAGACAAATGAAAAATATAAGAGAAAATATTTTGCTTCAACATGGAAGAGACATGAATATCTCGAAACCTTGCGTCATCTCCAAAAGGAAAACACAAGACAAATGAAAAATGATTACGACATAGAGAGGAATGAAGATACATATAGAGGAATTCACAAAAAGAGAGAGATACATCAAATGAAACATCACAGGGGATCACATTATGCACATGCAATCAAATAAAGAAACATGAAAAAGAAAAAGACTAGTAAGGCACATGCAAGTCAACCTAAAGTAGGTCATATGCATCCTAATCTTGTTTTGTATAAAATGAAGGTGAAAAGATAGCCAAAGGGACAAGATCAAGTGTCGAACTAGGGGAAGTAACATGTTCAACACTCTTTTTAGGAGATTTGTCATCTAGGCTCATAGAAGAAGAAAATAGTGTATTCAACTCATCATGCACTTGTTCATCAATCTTTGTAATATCAATTTCATCATCTAGATTAATCACAATAGGAGGTCAAATTACAATTTCCATGGAATGTTCTTGTTTATGTTGTGGCAAGGGTATAGATTCATCATGTATTGCTTCAAGTAAGTTTGGATTTTTATTTTCTATGTTGTTTTATTCTTTTTTTTGTAATCTATGAGCAATAGCATGTCGTCTATGCCTACACTCTCTAGTACTTCGATTGTGTTTTAGTCTATTTTATTTCTTTTTTGTGTAAGAGTAGGTTTGTCAATCATAGGTTCATTCTCTTCCTTGGGAGGAATAGAAGAAACAACAAGTGGTTGCTCAATTGCTTTCTCTTTAACTTTGTAAACTTGTTTGACTCTAGGAGGGACAATGGGATTGTTTGTGTTATCTCATGGTCTCTTGCAGGAAATGGTGGGAGGACTTGTATGTTTAGAATGGCTTTCAGATCAATCATTTTTTCATCAAGGATAGGTGTTTCATTCATAGGTTGAGGCATGTTTCGAAGGGATAGTTTTGCTATTTTCTTTTCCTTGAACTATTGATATAATTTGAAAAAGAAGTCCTTAGGCTCAGGCAAAAATAAATCTAATGAAAAATTCCCTCGAGCCAAGGCATGGTTAAATCCACTATGATGCACAATAACGATATCATTTCCAAATGGAAACTTAAGACATTTATGCACAACCAAAGGGAAGGTATTCATGGAGCAAATCCATGGATAGCCTAGCTTCACATGAAATTGGTCTGATTGTAGAATGATGGAAAATGAGACATTTAGTGTTTTCGGTCCAAATTTTAAAGAGAGATCTATCGAGCCTATCGTAGGGAAAGAAAATCCATTATGCATTTTGATCCATGCTTTCAGTTTGTCATTTTTTTCTTGATATAGTTCATGCACATATAAGAATTCTTCGGTGATCACATTCTCTCCACAAACAAGATCAATTAATATCCCATTAGTGGGCTTGTCATTGATTCGCATAGCTATGTAATGAGGACCATCAAGTGCATGCTTAAGTATGTAATTTTGTGAGAAAGAAATATCAAGAGGCTTTTTAGTTGAGCCCTTACGAGGTCTAGTTTCAACAAATGCTACCACAGTATCTGCAGGATGTTGCTCAACATTATGCATATTGTCATCATCTATGTCAACATTCATCACATCATTCTTAGTTTCACTAGAAAGATTGACTGTGGCATGTATATCATTATTTTTTTCCTTATTCCAATACTCATGAATGAAGTGACTAAGAATATAGAAAATTTGTGTTATGTTTCTAGTTTTAAGCACTTTCCTTAGATTTTGTATAATGGGAACTAGGATAATGTTTATGCATTCACTAAGGATATGGACTTGTAAGTTTTTGAATGTGTCATCTAGTTTTTTTATTTCATCTTGTGAGATTTGAACATGCGGTGAAGTCATGGGAAATGAAGTATTCAAACTATGAGCTATAGAAGGTTGATTATCAACACTATCAGAAAGAGAGATAGAAAACCCAAGATCCACAACGAGTGAGATGTCGTGGGATGACATGAGCCTCGAACTATGTCTTACAATAGTATTGCTAATAGGACACTAGGTTTTAAAGCTCATACAAGTTTTACAACCCCAGTGTGCAAACCCTAAAATAAAGAAGGGGTAATGCAATAACCTAGAATGAAATGCAATTTTCATATTCTAAGCAATGCAATTTATTGATTACACAATGCAATAAACTGAAAATGAAATGTTGTAAATACAATTTTGAATTTTGACAATGCACTAAATGAAGCAATTTAACCTATATGCAATGAATTTTATGAAACAACAAATCAGAAAATTGAAATAGGAAAGTAATAGCAACAAACAAAAGCCTAAAATTGAGACTTTAATTTCTAGAAAATGCAGATCAGGATCTAATAGGAACTCATTTTCCAGTAAGGGAAAATGGGTCCTAGTTAGGTACTTTTGACATGTTTTTTTACTAATTTTAGAGTGATTTTTACTACTTTCTCAAATGCCAGAGAGTTCAAGTTTGACCTAATCAGAGGATCATTCACCAGTAAAGGTGAATGGGTCCTTGATTATGGTTTTGAAACTATTTTTGAATGATTTTCAAGATTTTAGTAATGTCTTTTAGTTCCAGGTCTAAGACAAAAAGTTTCAATTTCAGATTTTCTAGAAATGCAATGAAATAATGTATGCAAAGACCTAGGTTGAGATGTAATTTTATTTTGATTTTCAAATGCAATTGTCTAAGATATAAATGATATGCACAATGACTAATTTTTTTTTGTATTTTTTAGATTTAGAGAGATGCAAAATAATGCAAATCTAAACCCTAAATGAGATGAAATTTTGAATGCAAAGCAAGAAACCCTAAATGAGATCTAATTCAATGTGAATGAGATGAAAAGTAATGTAAGATCTAACCTAGGATGCAATTAAAGACTTCAAAATCAGAAAATTGCAATATTCAATGAGTCAGGTTCACCAAAATGTTTAATGGGGAAAATAGGGTTTGCATCAACAAGATGATGAACCACTAATCTTCTACCATAAAACATACAATTATGTGTGTGATAAGATGAAAATAAAAATCAAAAACTAATCTTAACTGTTATAGCAACCATGAGGGAAGTTATGAGAGGTTGAAATGATGTGTACCTTGCTGCAAGAAGCCTATTTTTAGGGCACAATGGACTCATTCGCCTTTAGTGGCTAATGGGTCCCTATTAGGGTTTCTGAAACTGAGATCTGGGTTATTTTCCTTGATGTTTGTACTCTCATATTCCTGGTTGTTAGCTCCTAAAAACTTGTAATAATTTTTTTAGCTTCAATTCTGTCTTCCTGCACTATAAAGGTCAACTTTGCAGCTTGACAACTTTTGTAATCTTGCCTCAAACTTCTTCTCCACTTGATCTTCAACTTGTAAATTTGCAAATATACATTCAAGAGGAGAAAAACTTGTTGATTTTTAGTGAATAGGGGTTTTCCTTGGTCAAAACCCTTTTAGTTAATTAAACCAAATGATGAAATAATGAAATTGAAGCATGAACATGAAACTTCAAGTGGTGTTGATACCTTGGATGTTGTCTTGGAATGTAAATTTTCAAACTAACATGAAGTTTCCACGAAGAATGTAGATCTTGATCCTTGAATAAGATGTGAAACAATTCTTGCAAGTAGATATTCAATGCTACATCAACTATCTTAGCTCAACAACATACATGAATTCACCATGCCTTAGACATGATGAAGTGATCTTGAATTGTTGCAATAATACTTCACTAATTTTCCTTGAAATGTCTTTGAATTGTTCTTGTAAACTCTTGTGAACTCAAACTTTCTATAATGCATGAATCCTTGGAAGTCTGGGATGAAACTATGTGAATTAACCCCTTATTTACACTAAATTTAGAGATTAACCCCAAAATTCAAATAATTCAAGCCGACACCAAATCTAGAAATGAATTTTATTAAAATCCCACTAGAATTAAATTAAAAAAGGGGGTCCTTATTAATGGGGGACCCATTTTCTACCTAGGGTGAATGGGTCTTGGCACAAGTTTCTAGGACCTTGCTTCGAGAGGGTGAAATAACATCAAAAACCCATTCAAATATGTAAAGAGAGGGGGTCCTATTGAGGAAGGACCAAATTCACCACCTAGGGAAAATGGGTGCTAACACCAATTTCTAGGACCTCAAATTTTCCAAATTAAATGTTTTACAATTTGAATATTGGGTGTTGGGATGGATCCTTCGAAAGGTGTCATAAATAAGGCTTAAATTTGAATTAAAGGGGCTAATTAACTCTAATTAACCATAATTAATTAATGAGACCCTAGATAAGTGTACATATGAGGCAATGCCCTATATTGATCAAAAAGAGTTTGTACATATGCTTGGAGTTCTACAATTCTTCACACACACCTATCTACCCACCACCTATTAATTTACAGTCATCCATTGTCTACCACTAAATCCCACTTGCAGCCAAAACATTACCAAAATGCCCTGACTGGCCATAGAAAAACAACCAAAAACTACAGTAAACCCAACTACCAGACACTTTCATACTTTAAGTATATTTGATTAAAGATTACAAAAAAAATAGACCAAAGGAACCCCACCAACACCTGTGGCTCTATTCTTCATTGTCACCAGTTGCATGCATCTTCCTTGTTTCAATTGCATTCAGGACAACCGGGCACTTCGTGCCACAATCACTATGTGTAGGGTGATTATCCCGCTCCTCCATGTCCTTGTAGTCATTCTCACACCACTCTTCTCTTGCACCCACCTCCCAATCCTCATCATCCACAACCCACACTTTTCCTTCCAGACCTTTTTCCTTCAAAAATTCCTGCACCTAGCATGTTGGTCGATTCTTGGAAATTTCCACAACACACATCAGGAAAGTGTTGTTCGTTACAATCTCCCCCTAGCACTTTTCAAGCTCTATAGGTTTCAGTGTTCACACCATGGGGAATTTTGGAACCTCCAGCTCATACCCCTCAAACATGTAGTAATTTTGCAAGATTGGGATGAGAAAGTTACCATCTACATTGTCTAGTGCCTCATTGATTTCTCCCAGCAATGAGTGAGAAAAGACCATTTGGCAGAGCTTCTTCCCCTTTGCTTTTGAAACCCCCATGTAAAGAAGCATCTCCAAAAACATGGTCACAATCTCAGTGTTAGCCCTAAATTTGTGGTGCACCAATAGGAATTCCAGACCCAGTATCTTCTTGACCACCCAAAGCACTAACGGATGTGCAGACACCACTATCCCTTTCAGCCGCTTATCAGTAATTTTTCCATAGAAATCTTGTTGTTGCTTGGTGGTGTTGAAGAAGATCAGCGTATCCATTTCTCTCAAACTTGTGAGAAGTTATGAAGTAGACAACTTTGTGAAACAATGCAACCACCTTCCCCTATTTCAATGAAATTTCCTTACCACGTCACGATAGATGTATCAAGAAACGTACCACCCAAGACCATTCGCCACTTGCACTAATGGATGTGACAATATTATTTCAATAAATTGTGATAATATTATTCCAAGTTACCCGTGGGATCCACCATCTTCATGAACATTGAGATAATCCATGTTTCGGCCTGCTTAACCATTGGGTTTAACCTGTGTGCAACTTTTAGCAATGGTGAGGCAAAGAGGGGCCCAAATTAAATCTAGCACTTCACATTTGTGTGTTATTTACCTTAAGACCATTCACCTATCCATAACCCTCAGACTAGATGGACGGCCCAAATTAATATGTATTTTTTACCTTTAAAACATGTGCTTAAAAGGATCCTTTAGTAGCCCAGGGTTTAACACTACTCAACCTTATGTTGAAATATTTCCTTAATATTTCTCACCTTGCTATAGTTCCTTCGACAGTTTTGATCATTCCACGTGGCACTTCTCTGCCTCCTCATTGAGGGACATGAGATGTAGGTGGGTCCCATGCAGGCTGGCAAGGAGTGGTCAAGGTTGACCAATGTCACCCTATCTTGACCATTCATTTCTCAAACCCATCATTTTCCTAGGTCGAGGGGTCGGTCACCATGATGACTCCAAATGTTTAAGTCATAACTTAAGTGACCTTCAACTGTCGATAGCCAGTCAACGATAAAATATTATTTTGGTTGTCATGAATTTAAGTGATTTAATAAGTAATAAAATGTCAACCATTGATTTTTGGAAATCTAATGGTTCTAGTGTTATTTTGAAAGTTTGAATTTGTAAGCTAGTGCTTCAAAAGTTTGCTTCCTAAATACATCTACAACCATCCATTGAAAATTCATTGAACGGTCATGGGTTGTATTGATTTGTGCTAACATTTGGCTTCAGACATAATGAATATGTTGACACTTGTCCCCATTCCAAACACTTTATGAAGGAATTTGGATGTGTGGAAAAATTTTCTCAGAATAGAACAATATATGTAGCTATTGTGCCTATAGCACACATGCCCCATTCAGACCGAGGACCCCCCTCTTTCCTTTTCACCTTTGTTGGGTCGTTTCTCCTTTGCCTCATTTCATGTGCCCCTAATTTTGAGCTCAAAGTGGTCAAGTGCGTTAAAGACACCAAATTTTAGTGACCAAAATTAATCACCCTAAAATTCCCTAAGTCTTTGGTCCTTGCAAAAATTCCTCTGTGGGTTTCCCTAGCGGGTTGTTGTCATCCCTTCGCAGCTCACTAGCAGCCAACCTTGGACATCCACCTACATGGAGGGTCCCACACCCTCTTTCGCCGTCACCTCTTAGCCATTTTTTAACGGAAAAACCCATGGTTTCCCCCACATTGCTGGCTTCACATTGCTCTCTGTCGATTGGTTGAATTCCCATGCTTTAGCTACCCTGCTGCCTATCATTCCCAACATTTATTATGGGTCATAAATGCACCCTTTCCTATAAATAGATGCCTGCACCTGTCATTTTCACGTTGGAAAATTTGAATTTTGGAGAAAGGAAGATGGAAAAGGGGAGTCTACACCCGCATCACTTCTTGGTGGAACAAAAGCCAAGTCTTCGTCCAATTTTTGCACTAATCTCAGGTACGTTGGCCTTCAAAACCTTAAACCATGTATGGTTTTGTGATTAGGGATTGTAAATTAATAGTAAAATCTTAAAACCAACCTTGAAACTTCTCGGTAGTTGTCGCAACAACTGGTCCCGCATGAAAACTCACCCCGCTGGCACTTTTAACTCCATCAAAATTTCTTGAACGATTCACTAAAAAAATATGGAACCATGTGTTTCCCTGCCCATTCTCCGCGCAACATGAACTCCTTTGCGGCTTGCACCCTCTCTATCACTGCTCTGTCAAACTAAACTTTAACTTAAATGAAAATTCTTAAGACCTTGGCGCATTGTAGGTTTGTTCATGTAAACCACCACTCAAAGGTGGTCATCTCCCTATGGTTGTTGGTTAATGGTGAAACCTTATTAGCCTTTCATATCGCAGGACCCACTAAAATAATTTCCACCAAGTGATAAACTGTTGAGTCCCAAGGACTTGGGGCCATATCCTATGGACCACCATCCATGGATTTTCGTTGCCCAAACATTTTCATTTTTCAACGAAGCTATCCCTTCTGCCTACATTGTGGACTCTAACACCATTCCCACCATTCTAGCTTGCTTAGTGCCAAAATGACTAAGTCAAAAGAGATTTGTGGGATGACTCATGCAGAAAGCCAAATGTGGATGGGTGCTTCTCCATGGTTCACCCTTTCACCCATGTCCATCTACGTGGCGGGTTCCTCAAGGGGGCTTTCCCTTGCCAAAATCCAAGAATTTCTAACACATACACCCAGTCCGCGAGCTCACTGTGGGTCTGCCTATGTGGACCACTGCTTGCAGACCATCATCCCTTTAACATTGCTCCTAACACCAACACATGGCAGTGGCCTGATAGCTCACGTCCACATTCCTCAAATGGTCAAACTTCAATACGTGGCATTTGATATCTGAGCTACCCGCAAATCCCATAGCACAGACTTCCTCCTATTGGATGTCATGCTCTGATTGTCGTTGCTTAATGGTGAAGTTCCTAAATGTCCTTCAACCTTCCTACATCCACATGCCCTGAACTTGCAAATGTATCAAAGCTAAATCAAGCAACTTCAAGTGCCTCCCAGCCAATTTTCGCATGTGCCAAGCCGCCCCATGCAAAATTTCATTACCATATTCCTAAGGCAGAAATTTTGTTGTGGGTGGATGCCTACAGGTCTCTATTGCCTCGGCGTTGTCCTACTCCCAATCTCTCCCAATGGCTTCCAGCCTAGGGAAACCCAATCCCTAGGCCTACATTTCTATATATGATCCAAAGGAGATTTAAATGGTTGATGTTTATGAATTTTGTGATCTTCTAATGATATATTATTGGATCTAACCCTCGTTTTGTAGAATTTAACTAGCACTTACCCCGATTTCTATATGAATGCACTTACTACTTCTTTGCATGTAGAATTTATGAAACCTATTGCAGATCCATCGAGGAAGTTTATCGAGAAATAAAAAGGAAAGAAACCTACACGCATTCCAAGAGGAAATGAAGAGAAAGATCAAATGAAGTATCAGTTTCACAGAGTTGAATGTACCTCCAAGATTACTTCTACCTGGGATTCCGTGTCAGATACAAACCTAGGGCACATGGATATTTATTAGTTCTAAAAAAGGGTAATGATCAATCTCACAATAGAGAATGCACGAAGGATCAGAGCAAGTGGTCTCACTAAGGCAGCCAGTTTCCCTCCCACACTCATTGCCTCGAAGTTGGTCATGGTCTATAGGGAATGCTACCACAATAACAAGAAAATTATTGATTATGATGGCAGGGTATTAGTAGACTTGTCTGCTAAGTCTATTGGCAAGACATTCCACATTCCCATGCTTGATGTAATGGAAGAAATAGGCAAAGGATATGTTGAAAACACATGGAAAGTGGACCCTCTAACATGCAAAAGAATAATTAACCAACACTAGTTGAAGGAAAAGAGGGGCAGTGTTGTCAAAGTGCCTCAAGAACTATTCAGAAATTAATTTTATGAGGAATATCATGACTTGGTCACCCTACTGAACAGGGTAATGGGTCTTCCTACTGCCAATTTCTTTAAAGACTGGATGTTCTACTTCATCGAGGAGATCATCCGAGGAAAAACGAAGTTCCACTAGGAAAAAATAATCAATGATAACATGCACAACCAGCTCATGGCTATAAAAAAGACTTCCAAATTCTATATGACCTCATATCTAGTGTACCTCCTGGCTGAAAAGTTCCCATATAAAGGACTCTTTGTTGCACACAACCTGGAAAAAAATAAAGGAGACCTCAAGGTATACAATCACTACCCTTAGTTGCAATACTAAAACTTCAAAAGGGAATACAAGAGTGTGAATGATTCCTTCATTGCACACATCATCAGACTCTTGGGAGGAGACTTTGAGAGAAGGGTTTTGCATAGTGCCAAAGCCTTCATCCTACGGTTTGTGTATCTGTTCATACAGTTCCCAAAGTTTACATATATCAAAACTGAAGGATTCTCGGGGAGACCATATTGGCTTCCATGCTATCCCAACGATCACATGATCCTGCTGGAAGACTCTCGACAATTGTAAAATGTCCACACTTGTTGAGCAACAAACATATTCCTGGGATCCCTTATACCCTAACCTTTAGGCAAGGAATGTATTCTTGTCCTGCCTCCCAATGCATGAAATATTTAGAGAAGGAATTGGTAGAATATCACTTGGATTTCCACACCGACCAAGGAAGAATGGACCCTTATGGAAAATTGAAGAAGTGGGTTGGAAGACAGTATGCTCATCGACCTCAAGTCAAGGACTTCTAGGCCACTTGTGTAGATGATAAAGAAGAGAAAATGAGGTACTACATGATAATGACATCCTAATTCATGAATTTGGTGAATCTATTCCCTGTTCCCAACCAGATAGTAGAATAAGACAATAATATTATTGATGATAGATACAACGATGTGACTAGTTTTCCCTTTCCTATGATAGACTGGAATGAAGAAGAGGTCACTAACCTCGATATATTAACATGACCTATTAAGAATAGAACAAGGTAGTGGATAGATGCCCATATTTCCCAACTCAAAATATAGAGCAGTGAATTGACATATGTTGAGCTCGAGGATGAGCTTGAAAGTGAAATAGATAGTGGAGCAGCTACTCCCACCACATTAGAAGAGGCACCTAAATCCCCACCAATGACAAGGTCCAAGAAAAGGAATGATGCACCCGAGCGTAATCCTAAACATAAGGTATACTCAAGAAAGCTCACAAAGGGAGAATCATCTAAGAAAGCAAAGAAGACAAGAGGATTCATGAGTGACATGCCTACCATAGAGGAGGACCCCCAGTATGAAGGAGAAGAATAAACTAAGCAGCCACACTCATCACCTATTGCTTCCATTCCCATTATCATTTCTATTGTTGCCACTCCTCCACCAACCACCTCTCAGTCACTGCTCGTCTCATCTCCATTAACTATGGATATCTTAGTCCACCTCACCTCCACCTCACCAATCGCTCTAGTAATGGTCCTTGACTCCTCCTCCCCCACTACATCCCTGCTTTCATATGCTTCATTACCTCCTCCACTACCCACTCTTTCTTCTCCATTTCCTGTAGTGACCATTTTCTCTATGTCGCCTCTTATCCTAGTGCATGCTTTCGAGGCATATATGAAAAACATACCCACCAAATTTTTTGTGGTAATCCTCAACCCCAAGGTCCAAGCTTGGATGGCCCAATTTTTTTTTGCATTACCTTTCCCTCCGCCACCCACAAAGACACCAAAAATGGAAGCCACTATGCAAATATTAGAGGATATGGAGATGTGACGTAAGGAACAACAAGAAGAATCTGTGAAGGATGTCACTGATGAATTTGGGGATTCTGATAAAGATGATTACTTTGAACACCCCAAGGGTGGGCTAAGCATAAATTTGGATAAAGTGGCATCTGATGAGGAAAGATCACATTCTTCAAAAGAAGACATTGAGTCTCTCAATGAGCAGTATAGAATAAAGACATCAAACCAAGAGTTGGAAGGAGAACCGCCTCAACAGTCCAAGGATGTCAATGAAGGGACCAATCTTGAAGGAGGTGTCTTTGGGGGAATGACTGATATAGATATAGATGTGGAGATCCATGAGGAACCTCCATCAATTGGCCAATATGAGGGCCTGATTCAAGAGGAAGAAGTACCTCCTAAAAAGGAGGAAGGAAAAGAAAAGGATGAAGAAGAAAAAATATGTTAAGAAAGAGCCTCAAGCTTGAGAATCATGTTGAGCTCAGGGATGCAGAAGAGAATCTTCCCCAAGAAGAGGACATTGCTGAGGAAAATATAACTTTGATCGAGTCATACCAAGGAAAGATAGTACAAATAGAAGACTCAGATAAAGGGGAAAGGATTGATCAAGAAGCTCCTAGAAATGAAGAAGAATAGCCTCAAAGTGAATAAAGAGAAGAAGGTGATCATGAATCACCCAAGGAGAAAACTAAGGTTCTTGGTTGGCTGGAGCAAAAAATTGTAGAAGAATCCTGTGACTATTGATCTGAAGGATATACTTGAAGCACTACTAGTCAAAGCACAAATGAAAACAGGAAAAAATAAGAATCCTAGAGTTATCTCTCATATTACGATGGATTCCTTTGGATCCAGGATGATACAAATTGCTACACTTGTAGTAGATAAAGATATGGGCATCGTGCAAGGTCAAATTAATAGCATATGGTTAAATTTATAGCATATTGACAATCAATCTAGGCCCAACAACTCGTGAGTAGAAAATAGATGAATTACAAGGGTTCATGGCCACAATCATGCAACAGATGAATAGAGATTAGCTCACAAAAGAAGAGCTTAAGGCACAAGTGGAAAATATCACTACTTATATCTAATAGTGTACATTCATAGAAGAAGAGGCTCCCACAACATCATTTGTTCCTACTCTACTCTACCAGGAGGAACTCTATAGAATGGAAATGATGAGAAACTAGAACAAGTCCATGGAAGATTGGTTCAACAGGGTAATACAATGGCGACATGGGAATCCGCTATGTTTTCGAAGCATTCAATAAGTTTCAAGGACTGAAGAAGCAAATGGATGAAATGATAAAGACATGCAATAGGTTCACTGAGCCATACATGATCACATATCATAAGCTCAAAAGCATCTTCCATCTTTCTAAGAAAATATGGGGAAAGGAGCTCGAACTACCTGAAGATGATCACTAGCTTGTGGAGACATGGAAAATGGTCCTTGATTATAGGAAGGATGTTCTAGAGAAGTCCTTGCATGAGATATAACTTGACATCAAATGGGTTGCTGAACTCCGGGGGGACAATGAATATTATCTCAAAATAATGATAGATTATGAGATGCCTGCCCTTGAGATAGATCTAGAAAAGATCAAACCATTCTTCCACAAGGGGCCACAAATTAACTGTCATCATACTTCATGGAATTTTCTGCTAGGGCTTTTCCACAATCAAAACAAGTCATCAAAGTGACCCTTAAATGCACTAAGAGCTGGAAGCATATCACTGGGAGATTAAAGAAGATATCCTTTCAAACCATCCAATCTGACATCATGGAATGGGATAAGCTCTAGGCTTTAATCAGGAAATTTGTGGAATATTCTACTCTATAGAAGAATGCAATAAAATAGGTCATAGATGATGAATTTCTAACAAAGTAGCTACAACAAGAAGGTAGTCACTATAGGACAAAATTGCTACAATGTCAGGGTCACTAGATGATGAAATAGGGAAAAGATGAAAGATGTATTTTATATTGTTATATTTTGGGGGTAGGTGAAACCCTAATGCAAAATGAATCTGGGCCACATAGTGAAATTAAATCTTGTCCATTCATTTCACTTTTGGAAAACTATAAATAGGGGTCTCCTCTAATTTTAAAAGAGAGAGTTGAGTTTTTGTATAAAGGCATGTTGCATAAATTTAATGAGAATTGCATTATTTTGATGGATTCTTCTGTTTCTTCACATGTGTGCATGATTCATCTCCTCAATATTATATTTTAGCTTTATTCTTCTATTTTTAAGTTTCTTTTTAGTTGTTAGTTCATGTTGTACTTTAATGGTGAAGAATTATATGGTGTTGATCCCTTTCTTGTTCATACATTTATTTGTTTTTTGGTGATGAACAATAGTGTAAAGTTAGTCTGAACATTACTCATAGCGCTACACTTAAGTTCATTTATTGCTCATGCTTAATGGTGAATGAGTGGTTGAAAATCTACAAACCTTAGAATATTGCACTAGTTTCATGAGACAGTAGGCTGACTTGGTTAAGTGAGACTTAGTTTTAGGAAGGTTGTCCACTATAGCATCCTCCATTGTTACTATTCAACATTAGTTACAGGTTTAGGAAACTCTCTATCCATTTTCCCTTTTGACTTTTCTTTGAAAATTGAAGTTAAAACAAAGTTCCAGCATCACAACAAAGTCAAAATTGATGAACAAAGAGGAGTTTTAGACTATTGTCTTGAACTTGCAGCAGTTGTCCTTCATTTTGGAATTTGTAAAACTCCTTTTGAAGATCCAATTCCCTCCAAGCTTAGTCAACCACAAATGCCTCTTTGTGATTACCAGCAAATCACATCAATCAACTGAGGTTCTTTTGCAAGTCATGACCAAACACCCGAGAGACCTTGGGGTGATTGTCTAAAACTCAGTTGCATATTTTCATCTTTCAAGATCTAGGTAGCATACTTGTGTGTTTCCTGTGTTAAGAAAGTGCAAAAACACCCATCAACAGAACTAGCACTAGAAGGAGGTAATCTTTGCTAAACTGGATCAAATTGGTTCCTTCTCCCATCAAAAGTTCCATAGAGTGTTAAGATCCACACCAGACAAAGGGGAATTCCAAGAGCCACCACCGCCTACCAAGGCTAAAAGAGCTAAGAAAGGGGAAACATTCGCTTCAGCCCCATCCATTCAACCTCCATACTCTCCATCTCCTCCATCTCCTCCATCCCCTTCCACCCATTTGTATCATTCCTCCCCCTCACTCCTGGCAACACTCCCATCTTTCCATTCACCTCAAACAACCTTATCACCCTCCATTCCCTGTATCCAGGGTGTTGTCCCTACCCCTACATTTCCCTCCCAAGGCACTACCCTAGTTGTTGTCCCATCGGAGCGTCAGACTACTGTAGGAAAACAAATGCAGTCCTTTCCTCCCATAATGGCTTTGCTAGGCAATAACCCTTCCCTGTTATCCTTCAATGACTATCATGATATGACAAAGAATCCGAAGGGATTTTGTAGTAATTTTAACCCATGTGATCCACAAAGGATAGAAGAAAAATATATCAAGATATTCCAAATGGCCCTAAAAGATATGTTGATTAAACATGAAAACATTTCTTGTAGGATTTTCCCTTACTCTTTGGGAGATGAAGCCTTCTACTAGTACATCCACCTACCTACAGGCTCCATCACTTCTTGGGATCTCATGAAGAATACCTTTTTACAAAAGTTCAAGATTTTAGTCAGCCCCACAAAATTGTACCAACAATTTATGTTCGTCAGAAGAGAAGTCAACGAGCCAATTAGTTCATTCAATGACCGATTTCATAGGGCTTACATGAAGTTACAACCGCCCTATGTGGTTGACAATGTCTCAGCCTAGTTAGCGTATTATGCTTCCTTGAACAACCTCACATCTACCTTGGTTAAGAGAATATGCCCACCACCTACCAGGTTAATAGATGCATATTGTTGGCCTCCTACAATGGTTTAATAACTAAGCCTTTAGGGTTGTGATTTAGATATTGAACATCTATACTAAGAAGCTATCGTACTCATCATGAAGGTGCATTTCACTTGTCATCCCAGGGACGTAGACTTGAAATGGGTCAGCACAGTTTGTGCACTAGGAATCCATAGTAGCCATATTCATCCTACAACTAAGAAAGACATAATGCTGAAATTAAACTACTTAGAAAGAAGTAACATAAGTACTAAACATCAACCAAAAACTATACTAAGCTGAAGCGCATGATAGAAATGAAAATCTGAGCAAACGGATAGAAAACTTCTTTGTCTAATTTGGCTATAGGAACAGTCATAGAATGTAATTCTAGTGGCTGCAGGAACAAACAATTGTTAGATTCGTAACTATTTGTTGAATATAAAAGTAATAACTGAGCTAAAGGATGGAATGCTCACCAAGTGGTCCCCCTTGGATGAGTATCTCTTAAGACAAATTCAGATGCAACTAACTTATGACTTCATTTTATTCATTGGAAAGCATGATTACAATAGAGCAAAGTAACTATATTACTAAAAAACTAAGAATGCAAGTACAACATTAGATCAATCAACCTCTTGAGAAGGAGCATCTGAGTCTTATTTATAGAAGGAAAATCTACTAACTAACTACCTAGCAAGGCAGTCAACTCCAACAGATTAGAAGGATGCCACTTTATGGAAAGCATAGAAAGTGGAAAGGAGGTTATGCATGTGTGGAATCTGGTCAAGCTGGTTTGCCTTAACGCAGATCTAGCATAACAATAGCTCTTATATTCGCTCAATAGACTATTATGACCATTTACAAGGCAGTCACAATATTTGATTTGAACTAGGAATTTACCTCCATTGAGAGTCTTCCCTCCATTGACCTTTGAATGATCACCTTTTCGA
This sequence comes from Sequoia sempervirens, assembly GCA_007258455.2. NCBI lineage: Eukaryota > Viridiplantae > Streptophyta > Pinopsida > Cupressales > Cupressaceae > Sequoia > Sequoia sempervirens. The sequence goes on along the minus strand of VDFB02379711.1, from coordinate 205,263,250 downwards.
CCTTAATGGAAAATGACTAGCTAGCAAAATCTTCCTCAATTTTGTAGGCTCTAATTATATTTGCATGACAACATTAGCATGCACAACAATGGCATATCTATAACTATCTTAAAGTAACATTCATTAATCCACATGTAAAATTAACATAGATAGTTCACATAGCATGTTAATGTCATTTAAAAGTTACAAAGATAAGCTTATGCCCAATGTCTACGGTTTTGAGGAAATAACATGGAAATGTCAACATCCAAGTATCAAAGTCTATGACAACAACAAAAAATAGATAATAAACTCTATCAAAATTGAGCCATAAATTGGACTCATCACTCCCCCAACCTAAGGTTTTGCTGGTCCTCCAGCAGAGGAAGAGTTATTCCTTTGCTTAGTCATTACCCTGAAATATGCAACTGCTAATTGCCCCACATCAATTCTTGCAATGTATGAATTGGGGTCCCAATAGAACCCTTGCTTGTTGTCCAACTTATTCCATCTTTTCCTTTCTGTAGCTATATCATACTAGTAATACCTGAAATTTGGCACAAGCCATAATAGGGTAGGTGGGTAAAAAGTTAATGGAAGCCAAAATTTCCCCTTCATCCTTCCAAGTTGTATATATCTATCAACTCTTTTTCATGTTGCAGGATAGTTCTATAGAGAGTGAGGCTAAGCTTGTTTTAACTCATCAGTCAGACTGTTCCACCTCTGTGACAAATATCCCATTACATATTTCCCTTAGTTTTTTCTACCTTATCACATTCTTTATAAGTTGCTTCTCTCATAGGCAGGATCCTTCTAATATAGCTTTCTCGGTAAAGAAATTTGTGTCATTCTCAAAAAATGTCTCTAGGGTTTCTAGATTCAGCCCTGATGAGTAAGGGAGTGTTGGATTCTATCTGCCTATAAGTCCTGAACTGTTGTCCCCAACTAATTTCATTTTGTATCCAAGACATAAATGCCCTTAATTGGAGATCCCCAACATACAACAATGGATTCCAATCATGATCATGGGACACAACATAATTATGCAAATAGAGTTCACACAACAAATTTTTCACTTCAGGAGGAGTAATCTAATAAGCCTAGAAAAATTCAAGAAGAGTCTCAGTGGAAGGATTCAAACCTAAAATGATCCTTGACAATTTAAAAGAAAGAATCCTCTCCTTCAAATATAGAGCATAGACTCTTGGAAGAGTCCTGCACTCTAACATTTGAGGCACTAAGGCTACTACATTGTCCACCTTTTCCTTTAAAGCAACAATTACCGTATTCTTTTCTTCAATCTCTGCATCTTTCTTTTTAATCTCCTCCTTTATCCCATGTTTCTCCTTTTTCCATTCTTCTTCCCTCCTTTGCATCTCATTCCATAGGTTCATGGCTACCATGTTCCATGAAAAATCAGAGGGTCTATGCATTCCTACCAAAAAAATTCTTGGCACCAATTCTTGCTCTTCATATGGCACCTGTTGTAGGGATTTTGATTGTTCACCCAGTTCTAGCTGCAAGGGTTCTTGCTCTTGTTGTAGGAACTCTTGATCTTGTTGTAGGATCTCCTAATTCTCATCATAATCTTGACTCTCAACCTATTCTACGATGGTAGAAAGCTCTTCCAACCTTATATTTTCCTGTTCCTAAAAAATGTCTGTTTCCTCAACATTCACTTGTCCCATTGGAGCTTCTGTGTCCTCCCGTGATGTTCCTCGAGGCCTAGGGCTTCTCTTCGGAGACACGCCAGTGGTTGGCCCAGCTAGTCTTGATTTTCTAGGAGGGCTTTCATTTTTTTCTTCAGCTATAGGAAGAACAGTGTCAGCCTTCCATTTCTTAGATCTTGGCACTTCTTCTTCTATCGTTTGCTTTTTAGCTTTTCCCTTCCTGATTTATGCCTCTTTCTTTTGTGCCCTAGTTTGAATTAGGGTTTCAAGAGGGACATCAACATCAGAGTCTGAAGAGGAACTACCTTGGTCTAAACATTTTGTCTTAGAAGAACTAATCTCTATAGTTTTCTCAGTTGTAGGAGGGTTTACACTAGGGCTTTCACCATAATTTGAGGCTCTAGGAGTGGCTTCAACAATACTCACTCTCCTACTAACCCTACGAGGTTGAGGAAAAACCCTAGGTCGCAAATGATCTGGTCTAAATTGATCAATATTTAAAAATTCCTCCCAAGTCATATCAGACACATCATGCAGATATTTCTCTACTAATAATTTGATTAGACAATGGTGGGAGACAGAATTATCCCTAAATTTTTGGGTTTCAATTGCCATGATTGAAAGAAGATGATATAACACATTTGGCACATTCATTCTTCTCCCATGCCTCATATGATTTAGGAGTTTGAAGTGCATAGAATTTAGGTTTGACTGGCAGCCTTCACAAGTAATGTACTTCACAATGTGGACAGCTACTTGCTTCCATGGCTCAAGTAGAGAGGTTCTCTTTGCACCTTGCTTGTCCACATCCAATGGAGGGTCACCAGGTTCAGAAAATTCAACCATAGCTAACCTTGCATCTCTGATAGCAGGGTAATGTTCACCATCAATAGGAAACCCTGTCACTTTTACAATCCTCTCTTCAGTAGCTATTACCTCCAATCCTTTTACCATGGCCTTTCCTTAAGAAAATTTCTGCGCAAATTCCTGCACAATGTCCTCATTATAACTATCAAGCTTCAAGAAATAGTCTAGCCATCCACAATTTCTAAATTCTACCAAAGAAGGTGCATCTTGCATTACCATGTTATGAATTGTGGGTTCACTTTGAATTAGTTTTCCTCCCATTGTTCTGGCTGTCTGTAATTAAGCAATTACTCTGCAAGGTTTCCCTTCTTGCAATCTTTGTTTGAAAGAAAAATTTCTCCTTCTTGTAACACTATTGAATTCCCAACACCAATGCCATATGAATTTTACCTTTTTGGTGACTTAGGATTATGACTAAGGCAATAAAGATAGTAAGGAATAATAAATGAAGGATACAATCAAGAAAAATGGTGGTGGTTTGGTGTCATCTCACACATGCGAGCCATCACCTCACTCTATAATTCAAATTAGCTCAATTTAAATTTTGCTAACATGGACCTGACATGGACCAACATGGACTAGCATGTGGACATGTTATTCACACTCCCCCCCAACCTAAATTTGAGCATGTTTCCTCACATGCGAAGTGGTAATGATGATTTGACAAGGCAGGGGATAATTACATGTTGTGGAGAACATCTACATTAATGTACAAGAATTAAATAAATGTACTAAACAATAATTAAGATGTAACAAATTGATGTGCACGTACTTGAATTCTTGGAATATTTGTTGCAAAGAATATTGAGGAAGTATCAGTCACCTTTTAAGAAGTTAGTTGAGCAATTAATGAAAGTGGAGATGGAATGAAGTGAAGTTATGGCAGAGAGATGGAAGAGAGAGAAAGGTGGAGATAGATGGGTGGATGAATTAATGAAGAAGTGGACTCCCACAAGAGTGGAAGTCTTTATTATGAAAATTTACGTACTTTGGTTGGCCAAAAGGAGGGACACTAGGTCCCATTCCTTAGGTTGTAGGAAGTTCAGGTGTTGCATGCTAAGTGAATTGTTTCATGAATTCCTCCTTATAAATTGGCTTGTGATACAACCTGAGACGATGACCATTGACAAGTAGCTTAAATCTGACAGGGTCAATGGTAGTGAGCTAAACAACCCCATTGGAGAAGACTTCATGTGCCTCACATTATATTCATTAACCAGATACCAATTGTTGTATGAATATGAAAGGGAAGCTCTCAACTAGGACCTTTGAGTATAGGAGCATGAGTTAAAGCTACTTTCAAATTAGAGAATGCCCTATCACATTCCTATGTCCATCAAAACTCAACATCTTTAGTTAGGAGATTGTACAATGGTCCTACCATTTTGCTAAAATATTTGATGAAACACCTATAGTAGCCTGCATGTCCCAAGAAGCTCCTAACATATTTTTATTTTGCAAGTATGGGTAGATTGGTGATCACCTCAATCTTGGTAGGATCTACTTGAATTCCTTTGTGAGAGATGTAGTGGTTGAGAACTACACCTTCATACATCATCATGAAGCATTTCTCACTATTTAAACACAAATTATGGTCTTCACATCTCTGTAATACTTTCCTAAGATTTTCCAATGCTTCATTAAAATCAACACCATAGGTATTAAAATCATCCATATAAATCTCCATGCAATCATGTGAGATATCTGAAAATATGCCAATGACTACCCTATAAAAATTTGCAGGTGCATTGCATAAGCCAAATGGAAGTACTGAGTAGGAATAAGTCCCCCATGGATAGGTAAAGGTGGTCTTCTCTTGGTCCTTAGGTGCAATTTGTATCTAGTTATAGCCAGTGAATCCATCTAGAAAAGAAAAATAGTGTTTTCCTGCAAGGAAATCCAACACTTGGTCAATGAAAGGAAGGGGAAAACGGTCCTTTTTGGTGGTAGCATTGAGTTCCCTGTAATCAACAAAAAATTGCCACTTCCCTCCCTTTTTGGGCACAATCACTAATGGAGACAACCACTGACTATCTAAGATGGGGTAGATAAATCCTGCATCCAGTAATTTCTAAAGTTCCCCTTTGACAATTTCTCTTAATGCAGGATTGATTCTTCTTTGTGGTTGCCTTACTGGTGTTCAATCATCTCTGATATATCCTATGAGTGCAAAGCTTAGGATCCAATCCCTTCATATCATTGTAGTCCCATGAAAACGCATGTTGGTGGGTCTTCAGTAAGTTTTTCAATGACATTTGTTGTTCTTCACTCAACTTGTTGTTAATATTTAGATATTTTCCTTTTGACACTTGCACTTGTGTAGTTAACTCTATCGTAGATGCTTCATTAATGCTTGGCACTTTTAGTTCATATGTTAGCAATGTATGAAACATATCAGTTGTTGTAGGAGGTTCAGTTGCAAGAAGAGCAGGCAGAAGTGTCTTCACTAGACCAGCAAAACCATATGCATGAGAGGATGATGCTTCTTACACCTCACGATGGTTCTGAATTATGTTAGACAATACTTCATCTTCTTCCTGAAGCTGCATGAAATAAATTCTACCTAACATCATAAGTTGTGCCATAGAATTAGCTTCCTCGACCTCTTCACCAACATGTGGCCATATGGGGTTTTCCATATCATGGGATGGCTGAGTAGGAGGGTAGAGAACAAGCTATTTGGTGCTCTTCCCATCATAAATAGTCATGTCTCTTGACTGACACACAATATAGGCATATGTTGTTGCTAACCATGGTCTTCCTAGAATAATGGGATACTCGCCTAGTGTAGCTCTAGGAGAAAGAATCATGAAATCTATTGGGTACTCCCAAGAGTCTAGAGTTGCCACAAAATCCTCTACTATACCATCAGGTTAACACTGGAACTATCAACAAGCTGTAGGATAGTAGGAGTAGGTCGCATGCTTGCAACATTTAGTTACTGCAGGATATCCTTAGTCATCACATTTATTGCTACTCCCAAATCAATCAGAGCATTCTTTATTTGGATCCCATTTATAACAAATCCTATTGTAGGACTACCTGGGTCATTGTATTTGGGAACAGTCACTTTCCCAAGCATGATGTTAGCCAGCTGTCCCACCACATGAACCATAGTGGGGTCTTTCTTTTTCCTCCCTGGCTTCTTGAGGCATGCTTCTTTAATTGCTTTGCCATATATGGGAAAATATTTTATGGCCTAAAATAAAGGTATCTTGACACATATATGCTTCAACTAATCTAGAATGTCAAAGGTTGTTTCCTCCTTCTCTTCCTTTTGTTTAACAATTTCCAACCTTTGAGGAAATGGCGGTTCTTGTTAAGTCTATTGGACTAGGATTGGTTAAGAATTTTTAGGTACACTTGGCTGAATGGGGACATTTAGATGCTCCTCTTCTTCCATAGGAAGCTCGGTGATGATAAGAGTGGAAGGAGCTGAAAAATTGGTTCCTGAACGCAAGTGGATGTCACTTACACTCACAACATATGCAGGAAATTGATTTGAATCGGCAGAATAGACTAGTTGTTCTTGTGGTTTGTTATTTGGGTTAGGTGTGGGTTGGGCTAGTAGCTGAGTAGGTCTAGGTGTGTTTACACTTGAACTAGTAGGAGGAGGCATTATAGCAGGTTGTTGGGGTTGAGAAGGTGGCTACATGTAACTAGTTGTCTAGTTTGGCCATTTTTGTCCTCCTCTGCATTGAGATGTTTATTTCTAGTTTCCTGGAGGTGGCTACCAATTTCCCTGAAACTGTTGTCAATTCCCCTAAGGTTGTTGCCACTGGGGTGGAGAGTTTTGGTGATTGGTCCAGGTATTTGGAGGGTTATTCCAAGGTTGTGTTGGGTATCATCCATAGTTGGATGGATATAGGGGTTGTCATTGGTTACCAGATGTATAAGAATTAAAATAAGACCCAGCAAAGGATAATGGATCTGGTGGCATACCTTGTCTTGGAGCCCATGGTCTCCTTTGTGCAATGTAGTAGACTTGATCATCTTCACCCTGGATTGACTTGAACTTGGGTGGTATCTGCTTACTATCAATGTTAGCTACCATCTTGCATTTGTAGTCCTTCCTCTTTTGTCTATAATGAGGGAAATATTTTGCCAACATTGCCTCTGCCTCCTCATGTTTCGTCTTAGCTTGAAGTGTATCTAGATGAGTAGCCAAATGTTTTATGTCTTTTTTGAAGTCTACCAGCAAGTGAGTAATCTCTATCCTTGAAACTCCACTGGTAGATGACTTACCCATAGAGGATTGGTAAGCTCTCCCTTTCTTTGAAGCTGCCCTAGAATAGTTTTGACATAGCTTCTTAATAACTTCCCAAGGAGCTTGGATGATATCTCCTCCTCCCATTAAGTCTAAAGCCTTGATACATCTCTCATTAATGCCTCTCAAGAAGAGTAGCTTTTGGGACTCTTCATTGAGTGTATGATGTGGAGATTTCTCTAGGCAAAACAAAAACCTTGAAATGTAATCCTCTAGACTCTCGTGTTCCTTTTGTTGCATCCTAAAGATGTCATCTCCTCTCATGTCACTGCCCCTACAATATTACTTGTAATTTTCAAGGAACTTTATCTTCATGTCATCCCAAGTCTCCATAGTATTTCCACCTAGGCTCATAAACCATCTTAATGCAGTCTCTTTCAAGGTGGTGGGAAATAGCTTAAGCCTATGAGCATTAGTAGTATAGTCATAGCTTCTGCAAAGGATATCAAACTCAAACAAGAAAGTATCAGGGTCTTCTATGAAAAGTCCATAGAACTTAGGAAGGACTAAAGCAGGGATATTTTTGAGGTTGTCAACTTCATCCTTATGAGAAATGGGGAATGGAAAAGTTGGTTGGTTAGGTATGTTTCTATTTGCATCACCCATGTCTACCTAATGGAGTTCCAAATCAAATGGGTTCTCAATAAGATTTTGATCTTCAAAGGAGGTTTCAAAACTGGTCAAATTGGGAAATTCATCAACAAAAGGGTCTGGCTCTTCTTCTTCTTCATTTCTTGGTAGATGTGGAAGCTCTTCTAGCTAAAATGGATCAAGATCATTAGGAAGGAATCTCCCATAAACATTTCTTCTCCTTCCTCTATGCATGCAGTATCAACTCAGTATTAGCCAACTCACACAAAGAATTGGTGAAAGAATAGGGGGTAATTACTTCCTAAATGAGGGGTATACTAAGAACAAACTTTCACAAATACTACAGCAAGAAAGAAACTATCAATGACTCTAAAGAACTCACTAGTTTGCAACCATCCCTAACAACGACGCCAAAAATGTTGGCCTTCTACAATGGTTTAATAACTAAGCCTTAAGGGATGTGACTTAGAGATTGAACATCTATACTAAGTAGCTATCTTACTCATCATAAAGGTGAATTTCACTTTTCAACCCAGGGACGTAGACTTGAAATGGGTCAGCATAGTATGTGCACTAGGAATCCATAGTAGCCATATTCATCCTATAGCTAAGAAAGACATAATGTTGAAAGTAAACTGCTTAGAAAGAAGTAACATAAGTACTAAACATCAACCAACAACTATACTAAGCTGAAGTGCATGACATAAATGAAAATCTGAGCAAACAGACAGGAAACAACTCTGTCTGCTTTGGTTGTAGGAAGAGTCACATAATGGAATTCTAGTGGCTACAAGAATAGACAATTGCCAGATTCGTAACTATTTGTTTCATATAAAAGTAATAACTGAGCTAAATGTTGGAATGTTCACCAAGTGGGCCCCCTTGGATGAGTATCCCTTAAGAAAAATTCAGATGCAACGAACTTATGACTTCATTTTATTCATTGAAAAGCATGATTACAATAGAGAAATGTAACTGTATTACTAAAAAACTAAGAATGCAAGTACAACATCAGATCAATCAACCTCCTAAGAAGGAGCATTCGAGTCTTATCTATAGAAGGAAAATCTACTAACTAACTACCTAGGAAGGTGGTCAACTCCAACAGATTAGGAGAACGCCACTTTATGGAGAGCATAGAAAGTGGAAAGGAGGTTATGCATGCATGGAATTTGGTCAAGACAGTTTGCCTCAATGCAGATCTAGCATAACAATAGCTCCTATATTTGCTCAACAAACTATTATGACCATTTACAAGGAAGTTACAATCTTTGATTTGAACTAGGAATTTCCCTCCATTGAGGGTCTTCCTTCCATTGACCTTTGAATGATCACCTTTTTGACCTTTATGGTGAACGACCAGTTGGTAGAATCTTCCTCAGTTTTGAAGGCTCTAATTATATCTGCATGACAACATTAGCATGCACAACAATTGCATATCTATAACTATCTTAAAGTTACATTCATTAATCCACATGTAAAATTAACATAGATAGTTCACATAGCATGTTAATGTCATTTAAAAGTTACAAAGATAAGCTTATTCACAATGTCTACAGTTTTGAGGAAATAACATGGAAATGTCAACATCCAAGTATCAAAGTTTATGACAACAACAACAAATGGATAATAAACTCTATCAAAATTGAGCCATAAATTGGACTCATCACATACACAAAAGCAGTCATAGCAAGCACAAACTTGGGGAAGCATATCACAATTTTGTTTCGTTCCTTAGGGCCAACTGCTCATCCAACTCAAATCCAAGGACTTACTCAGGCCTTGGCCCATTAGACACCAATGCTGAATCAAGTTCTGCAGCTGCCAATCGTGCCTCGTCCAGGGAAGCCATTGAATCAGGCACCTCCAGTGCCTCATTACTTGCAACCTTAGCAACATCAGACTTACACTCAACAACCGCAAGTTTCTTCATACTTACAAAATTTAGAATTCCCACCTACTCAGCAGAACCAACCCACTATGCAACTAATTTTCCTTCAAAACTCAGCCCCGTAGCAGATTAATACAGATTAGAATAAGATTGATGAGCTGATGGAGTTAGTGAAGAAGTTGTCTACTTAAATGACACACTTAAGGAACCAAAATAACCAACTACAAGCTTCTCAAAGAAGCATTCAAGCATACCTCAACCGAGATAGATGTGATATGGGTGCCTCTTCCAGATAGAACTATGAGAGAGGTCAAAATTCAGGCAAAATCTTTGAGAGGATGCCTTCACAAATAAAAAATAAAACATGGAACACAAGGCTAAACAACAGGGGCATTCCCACACATATTGGTTAACTGGGTAGTAATGACAAGTTGACAAGCGAAGTGTATTTGGTTGAGGTTGTTTTCTCTAGGTGGTGTCGCATTCAAAAAACAAATAGGCATTCTGAGTTGGATTGTCTCGAATTTCAAACTACAACGGAAATTTTCCAAGTAGAGGTTCAAAATGTCATTGATGGATCAAGCTACACAGGCTTGGTCCCCTTCGAACCATACAATTCCTCAGTCCTAGTGGTTAATCAATCCCCATTCCCATAAAGTGAAAACAACATGCCCGAGACGGAGGTTGCTGCCCCAAAGAATGAAGAAGTGAAAGAGGTAAGTAATGATAGTTCCCTAGATCCAAGCTCTTTTATTTAGTAGATAATGGTCCAGTAGATGAGGAAGAGCTGCATCAGCATGAGGTTCAAATGTTTCATCAAAGGGAAACCCCTTACAACTTGAGAAATAGGTAGGCTCAAGGTCCTTTCATGACTTCTACCCTACCTAACAACTTCAGTACTCCACCTAACCCTAATGCCAACAATAATCCAAAATACCCTCACATACCTATTTAGTACTTCAATAGGAATAGGCAGCCAAACCATGCCCAGGATCACCTGCTAGTTCCTCCCAAGACAAATCTTTTGAAGTCGAAGTTAAACAAATGGGGGAATATGTCACCAAAGAATTCAAGAAGGTTAAATTGAGAATCTTTTTTTTTTAGTTACTTTGGGTCCTAGCTATCCAAAATTATTTCTTTACAATGCTCAATGGGACTCCTCCATCCAAATCATCCCAAGAAGTACCTGCCAAAATATTTTCTTTTGATACCTCGAACAATGAACCCGTGATCAAGGAAATCTTAGGTAAGAAACTAGATCAAATCCGAAATCAGCAAGTCAAAAAAAATCAATCACCAGACAAGATTTCGGCCAAAGGATCAAATCAATCTCAAACCAAGGACAAAAAAAATGATAAGTACAAAGCTCAAGTATCCCAAGATAGCCGATGTGTCTGTAGGGTTATTCCAGGGAAAGTTGGAGACCCCTCCTTTCTTGACAACAATTAGAATATTCATAAAAAATCTACATAACTATCTGCTTGATTTTGGAGCCTCAGCTAATGTCATGCCTTTGGTAGTATGCAAAGCCTTAGGAATAACTCCAAATCTGTCCCAATGGAATGAGACATAGTTGGAGAAATGAATATGATACCCATTCAGATTTTTGCTGACCCAAGGTTGCAGCAGGTGATTGACATTCAAGTTGTTGATACTTCAAACACTTACAACATCATACTCAGAATGGATTTAACCTGGGCCCTAAATAGTTATGCAACTCTAGATTATTCTCACCTGTGGCTACCTTGGAATGGGTTTCCCAATCAAATCTACATCGATTGGGAGCCTCGACTGAAGTTCATGATCATAGAATATAACAATACAAATGAAGTGTTGTTCGCTGAAATAGGATTGGTGAATTATCGTCCCGTGGCTCACCAGAGTGAAGAAAGGTTCTAGGAAGAGGAAGTGGCTGAGGGGTTCCTTCTTGTATTATGCAGTGCCCCCACTAACTTAACTCATGTTACTGATAGTACAAAGGTGTTGATTGAATTCGAAGATGAAGAATCCTATGAGGATGGTAACCTCAAACTGTTGGATGGATTCCAAGAATTTATGCAAAAATGTGTGCAAGATCGGCTCAGTCTAGGAGCAAGGATAGACTTTCGAGAGTTGTTATTACCAATTTGGTGCAAGGTACACAATGCTACCCACTCTAAATTTGAATTTTTCCTATGTCAAATAGCAATTGAGCATATCAAGGGATAGGTCACCCCAAAGGAGGCTGCAAAAGAAGAAAAACCAAGTTAGGGACAGTTTGAATCTACGTCACCACTTGGAGACACGAAAATAGATGCGCAACCAAGGAAGGAGGCACATTCAACCAGCTCTGAGGTTAGAGATTCTTCAAAGTTCTAGACATTACATTCAATGGATCCAAATCCAAGCAAGGAGTAGGAGATGGCTTCAAACTCATTGGCCCTATGGGTAAGACATATTTTGGTTCCCAAAAACTTCAATTTTATTATACAAATAATGTAGCATAATACGAGGCCTTAGTTCATGGAATGTTGATGGCATTAAAGAAGAAAGTCAAAATGTTAGAAGTGTTTGGTGATTCAGAGCTGGTAGTGAAACAAGTTAGGAAGATCTAATCTTGTCATGATAGAAGACTAGCAAACTATAGGCACAAGCTATGGGATATTATAGAGGGCTTAGATGCATTCAATATTCAGCTGATCCTATGATCTAAAAATCATACTACCAATGCATTAGCCCAAGCAGCTAGCACTCTTCAGCCCCTATCATTAACCGACTTGAAGAAGTTCACTATGGAGCTCACCTCCAACCTGTCAGTGCCTGACAATGTCACTAATTTCCAAGTTTTTAATGATGATAAGCACATCCCTAATTTCATAACAAGTTTTGACATGTTCACGACTCAAATCATTGATGAGACAGAGCCTAAAGAGGTTGAACTAGATATAGAGGGGGTCATCAACCTTAAAACCAACACAATACCATGAGGTATGGTTCAGCTTGAAATAATTTATGTGACTTAGATCAAATCAAGGATTAGGACCAGCAGGCCAAAAGGGAGTCAATCAAAAACCAATGTGAAGCTCACAACTTAGGTACTACTGAAGAAATCAAGAACATGATCATTGGAAAAGTGTGCACACCAGATGAAAGAAAGGAGATCATTGACACCTTGCACACATACCATGATGTGATTTCTTGGAGCTATGAAGACTTGAAAACATATGATACCTCAATTATTACCCACACCATTCCCCTCAAGCCTGAAGTAAGACCTTTCCAACAACGTCAACACCCAATCAATGCATTGTTGGAACTGATTATCTACAAAGAAGTTTAGAAGTTGTTGTCCGCCCAAATTATTTTTCCCATCAAACATTCCATATGGGTGGAAAAATTGGTTCCGGTTAGGAAAAAGAATGGTGAAATTAGATTATGTGTGGACTTATGATATTTAAACATAGATTCTTAAAAGGACAATTATTTGGTTCCCTCACTAGATGAAGTGATGCAAATAGTCAAGGGTTTTCAAATGATGTCATTTTTAGATAGATACTTTGGAAACAACCAAGTGATGGTACAGTACAAAGATAGGCATAAAATAGCTTTCACCACAAAATGGGGAATGTTCGCATACAAGAGAATTTCATTTGGATTAATCAATGTTGGTGCCACATTTCAGTGTGCCATGGAAATTTCCTTCAAAGATCTCATTGGAAAATGCATCATCATATACATGGATGACCTCACTATATTTTCTAAGAAAAGAGGGGACCACGTCTCCGATTTGTGCAAGATTTTCCAAAAATGTAGAGAGTTTGGAATCTCACACAATCCAAAGAAATGCATTTTTGGGGTAACAGAAGGTAAAATGTTGGTGCACGTGATTTCAGAAAAGGGAATCTCCATTGACCCAAGCATATCCTGGCTATATTAAAAATCCAACTCCCAGGCAGTAAGAAAGAAATGAAGTCTTTCTTTGGAAAGATCAACTTCGTCTGGAAGTTCATCATGGGCTTTGCAAAAATAGTTAAACCCTTTATTGCCATGCTCAAGAAAGATGCTAAAGTGGAGTGGACACTGAAAGCTGAGCAGGATTTTGAGGAAATTAAGAAAGAAATTGTTGATGCTCATGTGTTGGTCAGCCCAGATTACCTAAAGCCATTCTACATCTATTCATTTTCCTTAGATCATTTGTGCACAAGCATGTTAGCACAAAAAGACAATGTAGGGAATGAACACCCCATTACATTCATGATTTCTCCACTAAAAGATGCAAAGTTAAGATATTCCAATGTTGAAAAACAAGCCTATGCCTTGGTCAAAGGAGTTAAGAAGTTTTGGCACTATATCTTGAGGAACAAGGTATTTGCAATCATCCCAGATCCAGCTGTCAAGGCTCTATTAATGTAGAATGATTTAGGAGAAATAAGAGAAAAATGGGTTATGATATTGTAAGAATACGACATGGAGATTCAACCCATGAAGTTAGTCTGAGGACAAGCCCCTACCCATACAATGGCAGAAACTAGACTCGAACTTACAGTACAACAGTACTAGTTGGAGGATGTCTCCTGAGGAGAGTGGTATGATGAAATTTTTTATTATTTACTAAACAACAAGTGTCTGTCATGATTGCAAGGAGTACAAAAATGTGCCTTGAGATTAAAGAGTAGCAGTTACATGCTACAGGGATCCATATTGTATAAGAGAAATCATGAAGGAATCTATCTTAGATGCCTTGGAAAAGAAGAAGTAGCTTGGGTGCTAAGAGAGTTTCATGACAAGTTCAACACATGACACGGGTCTGGCCTTTCCACAGCTCATCAGATTCTGTGAGCCAGCTACTACTGGCCAACACTGTTTAAGGATGCACACAACCACGTCAAAACCCGCCACGTCTATCAAACTACTGCTACTTAGGAGAGGAATGTTGTTGTCCCATTTCAACCAGTCCTGGAGGTAAGGCCTTTTGATCAATGGGAACTCAACTTCATTGGTCGGGTAAGCCCACCATCCTCTACAGGCCACAGGTACATTTTGACCACTTCTAATTTTTGCACTAGATGGACTGAAGCAGTAGCATGTAGGTAATGTACAACTGAAGTAGTTACTAATTTCTTAGAAAGTTTTATTTTGAATCGCTTTGATTTCGCTTTTCCCTCGTACGTGAAAATGGCCTCACCTTTTCATCCCTTAAGTTTGTCATTTGGGCCTTTGATTATGGGATTGCGCTTAAACTCTCCTCCAACTATTACCCCAAGGGAAATGGCCTAGCTGAGTCAACAAACAAAAAACAACTAGTTGTGATCAAAAAATTGCTTGACAAGAACCCAAAATATTGGCACACCCAACTACATTTTTCCCTTTGGGCAGATCGTACGTGCCATAAGGCTACCCTGGGTAATTCCCCATTTCATCTCATCTATGGCTTAGAGCCTATCTTCCCCGTTCATCTCAAGATTCCCACACTCCAATTCATTAACACGTTTTACAAGGAAGGGGAGGATCAAGAAGCTTGACTTGCTGAATTGCTGCACTTAGAAGAAGTCTATGACCAAGCAATAGAAAAAATTTCCAAACACCGGGGCGTTGTCAAAAGATAGTTCAATCGCCAAGCCTATTGGAACTGTTAAATCTGATGATTTTACATGTTTTTCATCCCCCTGAGTTTCCAAAAATAATTATCATCATATGCATAGGGCTTTCCATTATGACATTTTGCTTGCATTTTGGCCTATATTTATCCTATATTTTGGTTGTGTGACCCCATAGAATCTATCGAGTCCTGCATTTTTCACATCATGGTCTGTATCGGCGTGAGAATACCATTGTCTCCCCGACCCATTTTGCATTTTCTGCTAACATGAGTCTGTGTTGCCTATCGGCAAGACTCATTTGATGTCACAGTGATTGAGGTTTGCATGTAGATGGATTTCAGCAGGACATTTCCATTGTTTAGGCAACAGTGGAGGAATCACATCGGTAGGAGTTATACAGTCGGGATGAGGTCTTATTGATTTCATTTTGTCTCCTCGACCGACATCGGAATGGGCATATCGGCAAAGGAAATTGTCTTCGGGGTAATGTCATAGCAAGTCTTTCTTGTCTTACCGACTTGTGCGTAGATGTTCGCTTTGGCCAAACATGCTGCTTTCGGTGTGAGGTCATAACGAATCCACATTGTCACACCGACCAGTGGCGGGAGGATTCATATCGGTAATAGTTGGAGCTATCGAGATGAGGTCTTGGTGAGTGACCTTCGGTCTCACCGACATCACATATGGGGTTTCGCTTCAGCCAAACATAAGGGTCTTCAGTGAGTGGTCACAGCGAAGTGTATATGTCTCACCGATGGAGCATAAAAGGTTTCTCTCAAATGGCTTTCAGTGAGAGATTAGTTGTGTCTCACCGACCGACAACATAAAGGGATGCGATATCAGTATGAGTTAAGGTTTTCAGCATGTGGTCTCAGCGAGTGACCTTCGGTCTTGCCGATGGAAAACAATGAAGGACCTTGTCGGCGAGAGTATGATCTTGTCTCAGTGACTCAGAATGGATAAAGACTTTCAGTGAAACAAAATGAAATTTGCAAGAGGTCTCTCTGATACCATTAAGTTACAGCGATAGTGAATGAAACAAAAGGAACACATCGGTGGGAGATATTCTTATATCTCAACGATTGGAATAAATATGACAGAAAAGTATGTCTCAGTGAGACATAGGGCGATCTGCGAGATATCTCCCCGATAACAAAGGGTCATGGCGAAAGCGAATAGGAACACGGGGTGACCAGCGATATTATTGCCTTCGACATACTTACAGGGTGTCTCGGCGACTGATTCGAAGATTATTAATTGGCCTCGATTGCAACTGTTGGCCGACATTTGGAATATGAAATGATGTGTCTGGTTCAAATGCATATGTATAAATGCTCATTCCCTAATGTGAATAAAAGAGATTAGATCAGATTTTAGAATAGAGATAGTAGGTAGATTAGGAATGGATACAGTAGAATAAAGTTCTCATATCAGAGACTATGATGCATGTTTTCAAATGGTGATTTCAATGAAAATCAATTGTTGTGGCAGTTTATTTCTGATGTCAATTGTCTATTGAGTTTATTGAAAAGTATTGCTAAGCTATCTCCAAGTTGATTCTTTCTGGTTGTTTAAATTGATATAACAAGTTTATTTTTAGTTTATCAGTACACATTTGTTGTATCTGTGTGATTAATTGATTGGTTCTTTCAAGGAGAGATTAAATCCTCTTAATTGATCACAGTAATCAGGGAGATTCATCTGGATTGTTAAAGTAGAGCTCAGTAGTCATAATCCTGCATGTTTATACAAGTTATAAACAGATCATATGCCGACAATTTGAGTTTATGCCAGAATAAGTTTCCCACTTCTGTTTCATTTGACTCTGCATACCCAATAAGGCACTGGTCTCTGCAATTTCATCATTTAGATTCATTCATTTCCTTTACATCTGTTAATTGAGCATTTTAGGATTTAGATTTAGAAGATTGCTATTGCTATTTGTATCAAGTTTGAATTCATTTGTCCACTCCTATCTTCCATTGTGGGCAAAACATTTCAAGAAAGATAACCATAAGTCAAGTCTGCTTCATTCATATAGGTACACCTGCCTAGGTATCGCAACACTTGAAGAGTAGAAGGTCTAAATCTTTTGACCTTGTCTGTTACCCTAAAACGTTGTGAAAGCTTGGCAACCTTTCATGGTTCAAACCTGTGTTTTTGAGAGCTAACAGAGCCAAAGTGAAGGCCTTTAGGATTGTTGATTTAGTCCTCTGTTGGGACAAGGCCCATGAAAAGAAAGGGGGACATGATAAATTTGACAAACCCTGGCTTGGACCCTTTCATATTTTAGAAATTTTAGGAGATAATGGGTATGTGCAAGATCATGATGGGCCAAAAAGTGGCAATATGATGGGTATGTGGCTGACGACGTTTTTTTTACCCAAAATTGATGAAACAAAAGAGTTTTTAAAGGAGATTCTCAACTTTCCACCAATATAAATTATGCTTTACTTTGAATTTAATAAGTAATTATTATTCATTTTCTATTTGAATTACGACTAAAGTCCGATTGATAGGTTGATTGAAAACATCTATAGCTTTCAAAGCGGTATCACATTTTGAATCCAAAACATGTGTCACATTCTATCTTCGTATACTATAGGATTAAAAAAAAAAAAATGAATTTCATGAAGTTTTGACCAAGTTAAGGTGGTTAGACATACAAGTTTCTATATTTTTAGAAGTTGTAATAAAAAATTCATAATTAATTATTTACTTGGAAAAAATGACAAAAAAATATGCATCACATTGGGACATGAGTCCTCTACTTATATCTAAAATATTATAAGAAAATATTATTAGTTTATTGGTTAGGGTGGTCGGGGCGACACCTACTTCTTATTTTTTCTGAAATTTAAGTACTCTGCATTGAAATTTCAAATTTTCACCAAATAGATTTTTTTGAACAAACCTAGTAGTTTAGAAACTACATTCAATTTGCTACAAATTCTATTCTTACATATTTTTGAAATAATATAGATAACTTATTCAAATTTTTACGTCAAGTTGCCTAACTTTGTTTTTTCTAATTTTTTTGCCACTTAAGGGCCTATTTTTTCCATGATGATCCTGCACATACCCTAATGCCTTTTACCTCAAAATACTCATTGGAGAGGATGTCTCTTTTCCCGTCAACGAGCAGTACCTCAAGCATTATTTCCTTTCCTGAGCTTCTCAAGCTCACTCTTTGTATATAGTTGTATATAGGTTAGCTTAGGTTATTTTTCTTTGTTGCTTTGCTTTCACCCCTCTTTCGTTCACTTTCCTGGCTCTTGTTTTTGTTGAGGGTGTCTCTCTATTTTGACACAGTGGCCATGCTTGGCTCATCAAAGGGATCACTTTGTTGTCCACTCCCATTTTTTCTTTGGATAAGTCTTCCCATTGATTTTTGACCGCTCCCATGAAGCGGGCTTCCTTACTTGAACTCCAAGTTGATCTAGGATGGAACCCTTATTTGAATATCCTCACATTTATCTCAGATCATGCATGAAAACACATCTTAAATATTTTTGACAAGCTATACAATAGTCATTATGAGGTTTTAGCAAGTGAAAAATCCTAAGTCTACTCCAGTGACCACTGTGATTCCAAACCCACTATAAGCTTCAGTGCTTATGTAGTTGAGAAAAAGACGAGTATCGAAAGGAAATATCAAAACAAAAGATAAAAGAAAATGATGAAACAAGCAACTATGTGGATGTGTGAGCAACTCTATCAGGGCTATGGATGCTCGACTGGCAATAGAGCAATGTTCATCAGGTCACAATGATAAATCCATTAGGGCTATGGACGCCTAACTAGCAATAGAGCAATGTCAAGGTTACTTTTGGAGTTAGACCGTTTACATAGCTTTCCTCCTCTGACTAACTATTGTTCATTATGGTCTCTGAAGAAGGGAAATGAACTCATTTCACACACTTCTAAGGTACTCTGTAACTTCATTCAACCAAGGATCTTTTCCTCCTTTAAGTTCCTAGTTCACCCAAGGAAATAGGCTTTTGGTCTATGAAATCATAGCTTCTAGGCTTTAGATGAATCCTTACCCTTAGAATGCTCAGGAGCATTCTCCCAATGGAGTCACCAATTGTTGTGCCTATACAACACACACCCTGTTTGAATTGGGGACCCCCCTCTTTCCTTTTTTCCTTTGTCGGGTCATTTTGCCTTTGCCTCATTTTGCATGCCCCTAATTTTGAGCTCAAAGTGGTCAAGTGTGTTAAAGACACCAATTTTCTATGACCAAAATTTTCCACCCTAAAATTCCCTAAGTCTTTGGTCCATGCGAAAAATTCCCCTGCAAGTTTCCATTGGTCTTTTTCCCCAACGTCCTCCAAGCCCTGTGGGTCCACGGTTGGGGATCTCCTTTTGTAGGTTTTTGTCATCCCTTCATCGCTCTCTAGTGGCCAACATTAGATGTCTTCCTGCATGGTGAGTCCTGCACCCTCTTTCGCCGTCACCTCTTAGCCATTGGTTAATGGTGAAGCCCATGGTTCCCCCCGAATTGCAGGCTCCACATTGCTCTCTACCAATTGGTCGAATTCTTGCGCTTCAACTACCCCACTTCTTGTCATACCCAACATTTATTGCGGGTCATAAATGCACCCTTTCCTATAAATAGATGCCTGCACCTATCATTTTCATGCTAGAAAATTTGAATTTTGGAGAAAGGAAGATGGAAAAGGAGGAGCCCATGCAAGCATTGCTTCTTGGTGGATGAAAATCCAACTCTTCGTCCAATTTTTTCACTAATCTCAGGTGTGCTTGCCTTCAAATGCTTAAACCGAATACTTTTTTGTGATTAGGGATTGTAAATTAATGGTAAAATCTTGAAACCTCTCGGTTACTATCGCAACAACTAGTCCTACACAAAAACTCACCCCCTAGCACTTTAAACTCTATCAAAATTGCTCGAATGATACCCTAAAATAATGTGGAACCTTGTGTTTCCTTGGTCCTTCTCCGCATGGCATGAACTCCTTTACGACTTGCACCCTCGCTATCGCCACTTGGTCAAACTAAACTTAAACTTAAATGAAAATGCTGAAGACCTTGGCCCATTGTGGGTCCATTCATGCAGACCACATCTAGAAGGCGGTCATCTCCCTATGGCCGTTGGTTAACAATGAAACCCTATCTACCTTCTGTATCATGGGCCTCGCTGAAATCGTTTCTACCAAGAGTTAAACTACCGAGTCCCAAGGGCTTGCGGGCCATCTCCAGCGGGCCGCCATCCGCTGCTCATCGATGCCAAAATGCCACCATTTTGAGGAAAAGCTATCCCTTCTTCCCATATTGTAAACTTTGACACCATTCCCACCCTCTAAGCTTTCTTAGCGCCAAAAAGACTAAGTCAAAAGAGGTTTGCAGGCCAGCTCATGTGGAAAACCGCATGTGGGTGGCTACTACTCTATCACCATTTCCTAGCGCCCTTTCACCTGTGTCCATCCGTGTCCGTGAGCTTGTTGCAGGTCCACCTATGTAGACCATTTTTTGCAAATCATCGTCCCTCTAACACCACTCCTAACAACCAACACATGATGGCGTCTTGATATCTCATGTTCGCATTCCCCAAATGGTCAAACTTTAATACGTGGCGCTCGACATCCAAGGTGTCCATAAGTCCTACAATGCGGACTTCCTCCTATGAGATGTGCTATGATTTCCATTGCTTAATGGTGAAGGTCCTAAATTTCCTTTGGCCTTCTTGCATCAAAGCTCAATCAAACAACTTCAAGTTTCTCCCAGCCAATTTTTGCACATGCCAAGTTGCCCCATGCAAGCTTTGATTACTAGATTCCTAAGGTGAAGCTTTTGCTGCGGGTGGCCACATTTGGGTCTCCATGGTCTCGGCGTCATCCTGCTCCTAGTCTCTCCCAACGACTTCCACCCCAAGGAAACCTACATCCCTAGGCCTGCATTTCTATATATGATCCAAAGGAGATTTAAATGGTTGATGTTGATGAATTTTGTGATCTTTTGATGATTTATCATTGGATCTAACCCTCATTAGGATTTAACTAACACTTGCCCCAATTTCTATATGAATACACTTATTGCTTCTTTGCATGCATAATTTATGGAACGTATTGTGGGTCCATCGAGGAATTTCTACCGAGAAAGAAAAAGGAAAGAAACATGCACACGTGCCAAGAGGAAAGGAAGAGAAAGATCAGATGAAGTATCAATTTAACATAGTGGAATGTACCTCCAAGATTACTTGTATTTGGGATTCCATGTCAGATACAAACCTAGGGCACATGGATATTGATGAGTTCCAACAAAGGGAAATGATCAATCCCACAACAAAGAATGCACAAAGGATTAGAGCAAGTGGTCTCGCTAAGGCAGTCAGTTTCCCTTCCACGCTCATTGCCCCAGAGTTGGTCATGGTATGTAAGGAATGCTACCACAATAACAAGAAGATTATTGATCATGATGGTAGAGTATTAGAAGACTTGTCTGCTAAGTCTATTGGCAAGACATTCCACATTCCCACATTTGATGTAATGGAAGAAACAGACAAAGGATATGTTGAAAATACATGGAAGGCATACCCTCTAGCATGCAAAAGAATAATTAACCAACACTGGTTGTGGGAAAAGAGGGGTAGTGTTGCCAAAGTTCCTCAAGAACTATTTAGAAGTGAGTTTTATGATGAATATCACAACTTGGTCACCCTACTGAGAAGGGTAATGGGTCTACCTACCACCGCTTTCTTTGAAGACTAGATGTTCTACTTCATCAAGGAGATCATCTAAGGCAAGACAAAGTTCCACTGGGAAAAAACAATCAGTGATAACATGCACAACCAACTCATGGTTGTAAAGAAGACTTCCAAATTCTGTATGACCTCATATCTAATGTACCACCTGGCAGAAAATTTCCCTTACAAAGGACTCTTCATTGCATGCAACCTAGAAACAAAGAAAGAAGACCTCAAGGTATACGATCGCTACCCTTAGTTGCAATACCAAAACTTCAAAAGGGAATACAAGAGGGTGAATGATGCCTTCATTGCACACATCATCAAACTCCTAGGAGGAGACTTTGAGAGAAGGGTGTCACACAACGCCAAAGCCTTCATCCTATGGTTCAGGTGTCTGTTCATATAGTTCCTCAAGTTTACATATATCAAAACTAAAGGATTCTCAGGGAGACCATACTGGCTTCCACACTATCCCAATGATCGCATGATCCTACTGGAAGTCTCTCAACAATTGTAAAATGCCCACACCTTGTTGAGAAACAAACATAGGCCTAGGATCCCTTATCCCTTGACCTTTGGGAAAGGAATGTATTTTTGTCCCACCTCCCAATGTGTGGAATATTCAGAGAAGGAATTGGTGGAATATCACTTGGATCTCCATACCAACCAAGGAAGAATGTACCCTTATGGAAAATTGAAGAAGTGGGTCAAAAGAAAGTATGCTCATCGACCTCAATTCGATGACTTCTAGGCCAATTATGCAGATGATAAAGAAGTGTGAATGAGGCACTGCATGAGAATGATGGCCCAATTCATGAAGTCGGTGAATATATTCCCTGTGCCCAACTAGATAGTAGAAGAAGACAATAATATTATTGATGATAGATACAATGTTGTGGCCAATTTTCCCTTTCCCATGATAGACTACAATGAGAAAGAGGTCATTGAACTTGATATATTAACATGACCTATTGAGAATAGAACAAGGCATTAAATAGATGCCCATTGCCCAACTCAAAATATAGGGCGCTGAATTGACATATGGTGAGCTCGAGGATGAGCTTGAAAGTGAAATAGATAGTGGAGCAATTGTCACAACCACATCAGGAGAGGAACCTAAATCCCCACCAATGACAAGGTCCAAGAAAAGTAAGGACACACTCGAGCATAATCCTTAACATAAGGTATACTCAAGAAAGCCCATCAAGGGAGAATCATCTAAGAAAGAAAAGAAGATAGGGGGATTCATGAGTGACATGCCTACCATAGAGAAGGACCCCCAGCATGAAGGAGAAGAAGAAACCAAGAAACTGCACTCATCACCTGCTACTTCCATTCTCACTGTCACTACTACCGTTACCACTCCACCAACCACCTCTCAGTCATTGCACGTCTCATCTTTTCCTACCATGGATATCTCGATCCACCTTTCCTCCACCTCACCAATGGCTCTGATAATGGTCCTCAACTCCTCTTCCTCCACTATGTCCTCTCTTTCATCTTCTTCACTCCCTCCTCCACTACCCACTCTTTCTCCTCCATTTCCTGCAGTGACCACTATCTCTATGTTGCCTATTATCCTATTGCATGCTTTTGTGGCATATATGCAAAACATATCCATTGAAATTTCTAGGGTAATCCTCAACCCCAAGGTCCAAGCTTGGATGGACCAAATTTTTGTTTCCTTACCTCTCCCTCTGCCACACACAGAGACACCAAAAATGGAAGCCACTATGCAAATATTAGAGGAGATGGAGAGGTGACATAAAGAGCAACAAGAAAAATTCGTGAAGGACGTCATCGACGAGTCTGGGGATTCTAATAAAAATAATTACTTTGAACACCCCAAGAGTGGGCTATGCATAAATTTGGACAAAGTGATATCCGATGAGGAAATATTGCATTCTTCAGAAGAATACATTGAGGCTCTTAATGAGCGGTATAGAATAGAGACATTGAACCAAGAGTTGGAAGCAGAACTACCACAACAGTCCAAGGATGTAAATGAAGAGACCGATCCTGAGGGTCATGTCTCTGGGGGAATGACTGATATGGATATAGATCATGTGGAGATCCATGAGGAGCCACAATCAATTGGCCAAGACAAGGGCCAGATTCAAGAGGAAGAAACACCTCCCAAAAAGGAGGAAGGAAAAGAAAAGGATGAAGAAGAAAAAGATATGCTAAGAAAGAGCCCCGAGCTTGAGCATCATGTTGAGCTCAAGCATGCAGAAGAGAAGCTTCCCCAAGAAGAGGACATTGCTGAGGAAAATATAATTTCCATTGAGTCAGACTAAGGGAAGAAAATGCAAATAGAAGACTCGAACGAAGGAGAAAGGATTGATCAAGAAGCTCCTAACAATGAAGAAGAATGGCCTTGAAGTGAACAAAGAGTGGAAGGTGATCATGAATCACCCTAGGAGCAAACCAAGGTGCCCGATTAGCTGGAGCAAAAAATGTAGAAGAGGAATCCTACGACTATTGATCTGAAGGCTAGACTTTAAGCAATACTAGCCAAAGCACAAATGAAACCAAGAGAAGAGAAGAATCCTAGAGTTCGTTCTCATATTACGATAGATGTCTCTAGATCCAGGATGGTACAAATTGCTACCCCTATAGTAGATAAAGAAACGAGCATTGTGCAAGGTCAAAGTTATAGCATATCGACAATCAATCTAGGCCCGACAACCCATGAGTGGAAAATAAATGAATTAAAGGGGTCTGTGGCCATAATCATGCAACAAATGAATAAAGATTAGTCCACAAAGGAAGAGCTTAAGGAACAAGTTGCAGATCTCACTGCTTATATCCAATAGTGGACATCCATAGAAGAAGAGGTTCCCACGACATCATTCCTGCCTACTCTCCTCTCCCAAGATGAACTCAATAGAATGGAAAAGATGAGAAACTGAACCAAGTCAACATAAGATTGGTTCAACAGGGTAATATACAATGGTGACATGGGAATCCACCATGTTGTCTGGGCATTCAATAAGTTTTGAGGACTATAGAAGCAAATGGATGAAATGATAAAGAAATGCAATAGGTTCACCGAGCTGTATAGGATCACATATCCTAAGCTCGAAACCATTGTTTAGCTTTCTAAGAAAATATGGGAAAAGGAGCTTGGACTACTTGAAGAAGATCGTTGGCTTGTGGAGACATGGAAAATGGGCCTTGATTATAGGAAGGATGTTCTGGAGAAGTCCTTGCATGAGATAGAACTTGACCTCAAATGGGTTGCTGAAATCAAAGGGGATAGTGAAGATTATCTAAAAATGATGACATATTATGAGATGCCCGCCCTTGAGATAGATCCAGAAAAGATCAAACCATTCTTCCACAAGAAGATGGAGCAAGGGGCCACGAATACACTGTCATAGAACTTTATGAATTTTGCTGCTAGGGCTTTTGCACATTTAGAGTAAGTCATCAAAGTGACCCCTAAATGCACTAAAATCTAGGAGTGTATCATTGGGTGATTAAAGAAGATATCCTTCCACACCCTTCAATCTGACATCATGGAATGGGATAAGCTCTAGGCTTTAATTAAAAAATTCATGGAATATGCTACTCTATAGAAGAATGTAGGAAAACCACTCATAGATGATGAATTTATAACAAAGTAGCTACAACAAGAAGGCAATCACTACAGGATAGAATTGCTACAGTGCCAAGGTCACTAGATGACGAAATAGGGAAAAGAAAAAAGATGTATTTAATATTGTTATATTTTGGGGGTAGGTGAAACCCTAATGTAAAATGAAACTGGGCTACACAATGAAAGTAAATATTTTCCATTCATTTCACTTTTGGAAAACTATAAATAAGGGTCTCCTCTCATTTTAAAAGAGAGAGTTGAGTTCTTTTGTAAAGGCATGTTGCAGAAATTTAATGAGAATTGCATTATTTTGATGGATTCTTGTGTTTCTTCACATGTGTGCATGATTCATCTCCTCAATATTAGATTTTAGCTTTGTTGTTCTAGTTTAAGTTGTTTTTTAGTTGCTAGTTCATGTTGTACTTTAATGGTGAAGAATGTTATGGTGTTGATCCCTTTCTTGTTCATACTTTTTGATGTTTGTTGGTGATGAACAATGGCGTAAAGTTAGTCTAAACATTATGCATAGAGTTTCACTTAAGTTCATCTATTGTTCATGCTTAATGGTGAATGAATGGTTGAAAATTTTTAGACCTTAGAAGATTGCACTAGGTTTATGAAACTGTACATTGACTTGGTTAAAAATGGAACTTAGTTTTAGGAAGGTTGCCCACTGTAGCATCCTTCATTGTTACTATTCAACATTAGTTGCAGGTCTAGGAAACTCTCCATCCCTTTTCCCTTTTGACGTTTCTTTGAAAATTGAGGTTAAAACAAAGTTCCAGCATCACAACAAACTCAAACTTGATGAACAGAGAGGAGTTTTAGATTGTTGTCCTAAACTTGCAGCAGTTGTCCTTCTTTCTAGAATTTGTAAAACTCCTTTTGAAGATCCAATTCCCTCCAAGCTTAGTCAACCAAAAGTTCCCTTTTGTGATTACCAACAAATCACATCAATCAACTGAGGTTTTTTTGCAAGTCATGACCTAACACCCGAGAGACCTTGGGGTGATTGTCTGAAACTCAATTGCAAATTTTCACCTTTCAAGAGAGGTAGTATACTTGTGTGTTGCCTATGTTGAGAAAATGCAAAAACACCCATAAACAATAGCATTTGATATTTTTGCCACCTACGCTATGATTTATTATTGGCATACCAATTTATTTTACCAATGAATTTTTCTATTGGTTTGAGATTATGTTTAATTCGCTAATGGTTTTTTTCCTTCATTTGAAAAAAGGTTTAATTTTCCAATGAAAATATTTTTTTTGGTTTGAAAACATTTTTGAATCGCCAACAAAAACATTTTATTTGTTTGAGCACAACCTTAGTTCGCCAATAGAAATATCTTGTTGGTTTGAAAACATGTTTAATTCACCAATGAAAATATTTTATTAACCAGTTTGAAAATAGGTTTTAATCGCCAATGAAAAAATTTATTGGTTTTAAAAAATTGTAATTCACCAGGATTTTCCACAGACTTCTAGCGATTACAAAAGATTCGTCAATTGGGATTTTTTTCTTGAAAAATGAAAAAAATTGCCAATAAAATTAATATTTTTATCAGGAAGTATACAAGATTCGCTAGGATTTTACACCTTTACCGAGGGGGGTTCTTAAATTTAACCCTGCCCTTCATCAAGTCTACACCAAGTCTTACATCAATTCTACATCCAAAAAACTAGAAGTACTATGAAAGTAGCATATATAGGAGCAGAAACAATGAGAGGAAGAATGAATCAAAAGGAAAATCATGGTAGTGAAATAGAGAAAGATGTAGCTAATGGTAATAAAAGTACTTTGGAACTCACTAGTTCCAAACCATTAGCTAAGAATTATAATTCATATTTTCACCTAGATGTATCAAGGCTCAAATATTTTTTTATTTAGGAAAGTTATATTGGATGGATCATTCTTGCTGCCCTTTTTTTATTAGTGTTCCACTGCTTGTTGGTGGTGTGCTATTTGTCTACAAACAAGGTATTTTCCACTCTTCCTATTTTTCATATGTTGTGTGTTTGATTTTTTATTGTTACATCTAATTTATCTTTTGTAAAAAGAGTTTGGACCTTTTTCAAAAAATGTCTTTATCCTCAACAAAAAAGAAACTAAAATGTATTTTCAATAATCTAATTTAATTAACTTAATCAATTTAAAAAAATATTTCATGGTTGAGATAAATAAATGTGTTCACTATTTTATGAATTATTCCTCTATCATTATTGGAATCTAATAAAGTATGCATTAGAAAATATATATACATGTTTGAATGCTTTCTTGAAGGATCTTTTTTTTTTTTATTGATTGGCATAATTTTCATTATAGTTGGGATGTCTTTTAATATAAAAGTATTGTCATGTATGTTCACAATTCTAGTAGATATTGTGAATCATGATTTAATTTTGATGAACAAGAACAATAGATAAAGTGTCCATAATTTAATATGTTATTTAACTTTGGTAATTAATAGATAGATGTATAAAAAATGAAAATCTCGTGAAATTGTGATACAATTAATTTGTACATTATAAAGCATTAATTGACAAGACCTTGTTTTCCAACACTTTGATGATCAATTTGAAACATTAATAATATATTTTTCCCATCCAAAAACTAATTAAACACCATATTTAATTTATATAAATTCTACAAATTTAATATTACATTTATTACTTGACTCTCAACTCTAAACCCTAATTTAAAGGATTGTATTTAATTAGTTAATTTAGATCATTTATATCAGGGTAACTCGTTTTCCAACACAATTTGAAAAATAGAAAACAAAACAAGACAAAAAAAAATGAATTGTTGGAATTCATTGTCAAGAAGAGGACAACCAAGCATCTTCAATTGAAGTATTGAATTTTGGTATGGCAACTTATACTGAGCATAATGTTTTTGATGGAAACATTTTAAAATTATATTATTTGTGATTCATTGAGGAATCAATAATGGAGATTAATGCAAGTGATAGATTTTATTACATTTTTAAAAAATTGATTATTTCATAAATGTAGTCTAAATGTTAAGGAATGCAGAATAAGTTACAACTATTCATAAAGAAGATACAATTTTGAGGTTTTGTCCGTTTAGCACACTCTATGAAGAACTTAAGATTCTCCACAAGAGGGTTACTTTCTAAAGAACATGCTCCATATAATTATAACAAGAAATGACTAGGGTAGCCTTTTTTCCCATTCATTTGGACCAACTAGCTCAGTTGAGGTGTGCCATTGACAGTAAGCTAACTCAACCTTTGACTCTCCTCTCCCTTATAACTCATCATTCATAATAAACAGTTGTGATGATAGCTATCAAATCACTTTAATTCAATGTTTCACAGGGATGTGTCCCCCCCAAAATTCTTGACAAACCCAAGACAGGGATGTTTCTGAGATGCGGGGACATTTGGGAAACGTCCCCCCACTGCCCCCCATTTATCCATCGTTCCTTGAATGTTTCTCCTTCCAAGGGGACGTTTCTTTCCAAAAGGGGACTTCCAGACGTCTCTAGACTCTAAAGAAACTCTTGGACATCCCCCATGCAAATGCATAAAAATAAAGATTTTTTTTTAAAATTTAAAAAACAAAAGTAAAAACTATTAAAACTTAAAAGTTTTAAATAAAATTTATTATTTCTTACCCTAAAAATCAAAGACTTGGTATCACTATGGACTGCTTTTTATTTTGTTTTCGTTTACCTTTACCTGTGCATGAGAGTTGAGAATCTGAGACAATGCGTGAGAAGCGAGAACTGAAGCCTAAGATAGTGTGTGAGAAGAAGGGCGATTTCAGGAAGGAAGGGCACCAAGTTACCAAGTATGTTTAACTTCTTCTTTTTTCATTTTTTGTTCTTTATTCAAAATTTATCACCCACATCCCACATGTTGTGCACTATGCAGCATGCTTGCAAAATGTGGAAGCACGTGCAAGGCAGGTGAACTATTTGAGTGAATGCCATCTCTTTGAGGCATTCACTCAAACAGTTCACCTACCTTACCCGTGCTTCCACATTTTGCAAGCTTGAATATGTGGGGTCCAGCAGCTCCAGTGATGAGAAGATTGACATGAAGCTTGGGGATGATTAGAGGCGTCATGCCATTAGCCATTTAGTATTTAGTGTTTTTTTTTTAAGTTTGAACTTTGAACATTGTTGATTGTAATTATGAATCATGATTATGAAATTCAAATTATGAAACATCTAGTTTTAGTTCCAATGTCTATTAAGTATATTTTCATTTTGATTTTCAATGTTCACTAGTTCAATGAAATCATTGCAATGTGTTTAAACTTTAAACTTTACTTATTCCTTAAGCTCCTACAATTATACATCTTTTTATAACTAATTTTTCAAGTACTATATGTATTTCAGCACCCTCCCTGTGGCCCCTGCCGTTGTCCCCCCAACGTCCCCAAACTTAGACCCCCATCCCTATCCCCCATCCCCGAGACGCATCCCCTCCAGTCCCCCCTCTACGTCCCCGAAAGGCCGTGGAACATTGCTTTAATCATTCATCTGTAAACATTTTCAAAGGAATTTCAAAAAGCCACGGAATACGGACCATAGTAGCACAGGAATTAAATAAATTCTTATGAAAGCTACCTTCGACCTGTTTCCATAAGTGGAAAGAATCTATATCTTTTTGGGAGCATTAATTTATACTTTCCTATTCATATTTGGATTATCTTTTTGTGAGTATTCAATTGCAGAGAATGTTTTTTTTAAGTAAATCTCTTCAGTCCAACTTATCTATGCTATAACTGTTTACAGATATCATTATTCATCCACTTGGATCTCTCCACAGTCCCCACGACAAGCTAAATTCTGCCTTCAGCCACTTGGATGATAAAGCATTGGAATATGTTACTTGGATTCCATTAATAGAAACTGGATATGCTTTCCCAATTATGAAACCACCCAAGGAAACAAATGTTTAAGAAATATGTTTTGAAATCACAATGCGTGCGTGCGTGTACAGAGAACAGCTGCAGCGTATCTGTATTGCATGCTACAGCTTAAGATAGTGACAATATCACGCCAGTACACGCATGCAAATCAGATACGCTGTACAGAGAACAGTGCGTGCGTGTACAGAGAACAGCTGCAGCATTTACTGTAGATTTAAATAACATAAACAATTCAGTGGGATGTAATTTTAAATTTAGTCCAGACAAAATCAAATCATAATAAACCACACATTACGAATTGAAAAACAGATGAAATTACAAGGAGAACTGCCCTGTACTTTAGAAATGACATCTGACAAATCTTAGTTCAAAGATTACCGACACCAGTAACTTTCGACGTTAATGTAAAGCTTCAAGAAATAAGGCTAAGGAACCATGGTAGTTCAGAAAGAGCTAGTTACCTAGCTTTAGAGTATCGTTGCAAACCAATCAAGGGCTTAAGTGGTATTGGGAAGTTCTAAAATCCCACCACTAATTGATGCAGCAATTTAAGCATAACTTGACGAGCAAAAGCAAAATGAATTTTATGTTTTAATGATTAAAGTTACTGACCGGCACTATGATGTTGCTTGGTTTTTGTTTTTATTTTAAAGTAGGTGGTATTCTAATTTCAAATATAAAATATTAGTTTTCAACTTATTTTGGACATATATTTCAAATGTCTTTTTCTTTAATATTCTTTTGGCCATTCAACAAAGAACTGATTTTATTTTTATATTTAATTAAGAACAATATCCTTTAGATTATGTTGATATTCCACTATTAGTTGGCCCTCCTAATTGTCTTCAATAAGAAAATTGTCTTGATCGTTTGAGGATGCAGGTCAATCACTAGACTTTACATTGGTTATCCTTTACTAGTATCTTACCCTTCTAAAGTCTATTTTGTAGGATCTTCTTGTCTATAATTTTTTATGCTTTGAACTCCTAAAAGATTTGTAAAGGAGTTTGATTCTCTCTCTAAAAAAATTCTATGGGTAGGGAATCTAAACACTCAAAAATGGAGTCTTATTAATTGAGACAAGGTTTGTCAGCCTAAGCAATGTGGTGGCTTTAGTCTTAGAAAATTAGAACACAATAGTCAATCTTTGGCTACTAAACTTTACTAGAGATTGCACACAATAGAATCAACCTTGGACTAAACTTCTTAGATACAAATATTTGCATGGGGTTACTACTAAAGAGGCTCCCTAAATTGATCTACTTGGCAAATGCTCTATGGTCTAGATTACCATCAAGAAAGGTGCTTCTCTTGTTAAGTGAGGCCTTTTCTAGATTGTTAAATGGGTAATCAAGCTCTTTTTGTAATGCTTCATAGGATCTTCACTCCCCAATTCTCTCTACTTTCCCTCTTCTCCACCTTTTAAGTAAGTTCTTTAAATTTCATTTTATCAACAGTTTCTAATTTTAAGACTTATTGTTTTGTGGGGTATGATTGTACTTTTCATTGGAAAAACATGATTTTTTGCTCTATAAGGGGATATCCAAAGTCTCATGCTACCCTTGCTTTTATCTAAGCTGGTTGACCTTGTTGTTCTTTAGAGGAGACTAATATTCTAGCTTGAGGCTATCACCATAAAGGGGTTTATTCAATTTTTGTAGGATATAAGTTATTAGAAGAGGAAAATAATGAGTTCAAGGATTTTCCATGGTGGAAAAACATCTAGATTAAATTTTGTTACCCCAAAATTAATTTATTTCTTAAGCTACTTTGTCAAAATAAATATCTTACCCAGGACAATATTAAAAAGAGAGGATTTTTAGGCCCTTCTAAATATGTTTTTTGTGGAGTTAATGAGGAATGTTTGTCTCATTTTCTTCTAGTTCCCTTTTTTGGGGGTCTTTGGAGGTAGTGGTGGCATATTTATAATTGTCCCTTTATCCATGCTACTTCTTTGTCTAATTTTTGGGCTAGTTTGGGGTGCCCTCTTACTTTTTCCCGTTTCTTATTGGTTGCCTATGATAATTGTCTAGTCTTTATCCTTTCACAAATTGAGATGGAGAGGAATAATAATTCATTGAAAGATGTCAGATTCTGAAGGGTATGCTTGGAAGAATGTTTTGGACTTTTAAAATAAACTTTAATTGATAAGTGCACTTTTGATCAAGTCATAATTCCCTCTGATATTTTATTTTTGAAGATGTTAAATTTGGGTCCATAGATTCAATATATTCCTTCTAGCTCTTAGATCAAATATTCTCATAAGTTTAATAGAGTTGGAAAATGGACCCTTCCCCTATTGGATGTTTTTGAAATAAACACTAATTGGTCTTCAAGGGGTAATCTTGGTGAAGTTAGGATTGGTGGTATTGGTTGTGATAGTAATGGTTTCTTTTTTTTTCTTGTGCTATGGGGTTTGGTATTAATAATCGAATGGAGACCCATGCTATGCTTGTGACTTTGAAGAAATCATGTGAGTTGACTTAGAAATAGGTTATTTGTGAGATGGATTCCATGATTTTATTTTCTCTTTTGAACAAAGGGAATTCTAATGACTCTTCTTGGTGTTTGTCATCTTTTGTGGAGAAAAATCTCTACCTTCCCTAAGACTTTGATTTCACCTCCTTTATTCATATTCCTTGTGAATGAAATAGTTTTTCAGCTATCTTGCCAAATGGGCTTTTATAGCTAATCATAGATGGAATGTTTTAGCATGGGAGTCCTTATCTCCTAATCAATATTCATTGTTCCTTCATCTTCTTCAAGATTATATGGGTTGATCATGTCTCCAATTTCATTCTTTGTGAACATTGTTATACCTATGCCCTTGCTAATGAGGACACAAGTAGTATGGGATAATTGATTGAAATCATAGATGGTAGTGGATTGAGAAAAGGATGATATTTATGGTGTAGTATGGGATGTAGTGACATTCCTTTTCCAAATAAGATATACTTATTTAACTTATGTGTTAGTGAACTCGGTAGTGGGATGATACATACAATAGATTGAATACACTTCCTTTGTACCAATTGGTCTTTATGTGAGCATTTGATCTGTATATGTGGATTATTCAAACTAGATATAGGTGATGTATCATTGAGCTAGTTGTTATTATACTTGTGTTGTGCATATGAACTATTTGTTGTTGTACCTATGATGTGTGTGTATAGGAGCGAATTTGCACCCCTTGTCTAAGTTGCTCTTTTGCATCCCCTCACCTTAGAAAATCAAACCTGAAGGAAAAATTCCACATCACCCACCTACCTTCCATCCACTTGGCATGTGTTTTGTGTGTCGATGGGGGAATCATTTTCAGGGACATGAGCGCGGTGCACAGATGTCTACGTGGCACATTGTTGTCCTTGACAGATTCCTACCTCTGGAGTCTACAGGGATGTTACACTCCTCACTGGGGACAAATTGTAATGCCTCTGTGTGACCAAATGACCTAAAAATGGCTCCTTTCCCTCCCATTTTGATCTTCAAACGCATTCACTTCACAATGACTTCATCTCTTAGCAATTATTCATCTTCCAGCAATCTATCACATTCTCTCAAGTAGTTTTCACAAAGTTCCATTGAGCATTGTAGCAAGCAAGCTTGTTAATCCATCAATTCCATTTTTGTTCATGTGGTACTACTAGAAGCTGTGAGTTTGGAGTCTTGTGAGACCTCCCTTCATCACCACTGCAGCCATGCCAACTTTTTCAAGAGCTCATTTCTTGCATTCTCCCTTCATTATCCTTGAGAGCCTTTGGGTGGAGGTGGTAACACTTCATTTTCCTTTTGTGGTTTAATAGAGTAGTGTAGCATCTTTTGTAGTGTTCAATGTACTTTCCTTTCTATTTCCTTTATCGTATTTTCTACTTCGTGGCTTTTAAGACTATCCATGGAGGTAGAAACACCAAAGTGGGGGTTTGACTAAGGAAAACCCCTATGTAGCCCAATATTTTCCCCCTCTTGTTTGTGTGTAGGTGAACATGTGTGTGGAGCTCACTAGTGAATTGGCACTCTAGTGGTTGATATTTGTCACCCTTGTCTTCATCTACTTACTTTATCATTTACACACTTAAATTTTGTACTTAATAATTCTATTCATTTCATTAAAACTAGTTAGCTAGGATGTTAAGTAGGTTTCTAGTATTTTATGCTGAATTTTACATTTTTTGGTCGTACAGATGCCAATGCACCACACTATCATCCCAAACCCGTGTTACCATCCTCAAATAGAGAGCTATCTAAGGTGCAGTCTAAACTCCAAAAACTGGCTCGTCTAGCACCATTTAGACTTTTGGATCTATATAGTGATAGAAGCACTTTAGAGCGCTCTTCATTCTCGATTCTTGTTCAAAACATCCATTAGCTTGAGGTAAGTTAGGGCAACCCTTCGCTCTCAGCTCTCCGTGACCTAGATCCTTGGTGTGGTTGGTCCCCCTCTCTTACATTTTTGGTGAACCCGACATGAACCATTTTGGTTTCATTTAGCTATGTTGAAGGGCCCTTTCCTCATATCCTAAGAGTGTTGTAGGTGTGAGTGTTGTGAGGAATTTCACCCTACAACCCAACCTACGACCCCTAGTAGGTGTAGTTGAAAGGTTCTGCAAGTATTGTGGAACAAAGCCTTAGTTAGGTCACTATCCATTTACAAACCTTTGGGGGCTTTGTGAAGGTTTTGTTTAGTGTACGCAATGGCTTCCTTTCTACAACTACCTATCCCTTCCATGCAACCTGTGAGTAGTTCTCATAGTATAACTTTCACCTCAGAGGACATGTCGATGGGTTATAATAGAGAGCCATCTCCTCTTTACATCCTCGCATGAATCAACAGAAACATTGTAACAGGTGTTCTTATTGACCCGACATGTCAGGTGAATATCATAATTGAGGAGATTATGTTGATCAATTCCCTGCATAAAGATGGGTACGACACATCTGAAAGTACCATTCGTACACATAATGGACTTTCAGTATCTCCCCTAGGTAGCATCACCTTGTTGGTCCTTGTTGGACCTAAGTCAGTAAACCTTCTTTTTGACATAATTCTGGGGTCCAAAATCTTTAGGGTGAAATTGGGTATCCCCTGGTTGGTCGCTATGAATGCAGTTCCCTCAGTCGTGCATATGTCTTTGAAATTTATCCATGAGGATTCAGTGCATGTAATCCATGACACCGGCTATAAATCATCAGTTGTGCATGGTAGCTATTCTCTAGACCACTTTTGGCCTACATACATTGGTTCACTTCCACCTAGGATGGACCACTTGTACCAAGCCTATGAGAAGTACAAGAAAGGGAACTTAACACCTAGGGTGAGGTATCCACCATCTCCCTATGCCATCTCGCATAAGGCTTGTTTGAAATCTAACAGTGATGCCACCATGGCCCAGAGAAGGGAAGAAGAGAAGCTCATTCGAGCGAGGTTCCTCTTCCTCCTCTTCTGTTGTCCAGCCTACCGCTTCCTCTCGCCCTACTATGGCATCATCAGATTCTACTCCACGTTTGCAGGAGAACCCTATGGTGCCTGCTTGGCGAAAACCCAAGCGTCCTGCATTCAAACTTCCCATTTTATCCACGGTGCCTAGGCCCATTTGATATGGTAGAGGGAAGGTTCCCCATAGGGAATCCTCTATGTCTCAGCCTCTATGGCCTCCTAACTCTCCTACCCCCAAGGTAGTGAATGGGAAGAGGCTCGTTGCTAAGGCGCTAGAGCTGACTCCCCCCGTTGTTATTTCAACCTCTTCTTAGTCTATTCCTCTTGCTCTAATCTAGGAGTCTCTCCCTCTACTATAAATGGTCATAATGGATACTCCTATGTCCGAGCAAGAGCCTTTTGTTCCATCTCTAGCTCCTGAAGTTGCAGAAACCACCCTGTGCGCAAGCACAAGTGTCAACGAAAGGCTCTAGCAACTAAGCAGACCGCTTTGCAAAGGAAGGAAGGCGAGCTAGCCACCCCTATTTCAGGCCCTCCTAATGTCTCCTCCTCTCCCATCCCCTCTACTTCCATTCAATCAGCCTCAGTGCTTCTTCTGGCTCCTGCTGCAAGTGTGAACACCCCTAACCCTAAAAAGGTGTAGGTGTTTATTGTTCC
Source organism: Sequoia sempervirens (assembly GCA_007258455.2). Lineage (NCBI taxonomy): Eukaryota > Viridiplantae > Streptophyta > Pinopsida > Cupressales > Cupressaceae > Sequoia > Sequoia sempervirens. The sequence continues at coordinate 205,227,097 of VDFB02379711.1, read as the reverse complement.
TTCTATCGAGCTACCTCTCTTGATGTCCCTTCTAAACATCCCACCATTCTTGAAGCCCATGGACATTTTCAATACCTTGGTGGTGTCCACCACATTTTTCTCCTCCTCCTTGGCACCTTATGCCTTGTCTATGGGTGTGTTGCACCCTCCAACAAAGAGAAAGGTGGAGGTTGTCCCTTCCAGCAATGGGGAGCATAAGAGGAGTCCACCCTCTTCAAAGGGTGGTTTTGCATTAGCATGTGTCATCCTTGTGATGGAGGAAGCTCCAACGTCCCCTGAGTTTAGCACTGCTCCAGAGTCACTCGATGAGCCTAGCAGTGAATCTCAGGCACTGCCTCCCTTGGTCATTGAGGCAACATATCGCACTCTTGTGAAGTGCATGTTTAACTCTTTGGATGAGGTCCCAACCCTATCAGAGATCTTCACAAAATTAGTGACCTTTGCTCCATAAGAACCAAGTAGAGGAGACCTCAAAGAGTCTCCTTCCTTGGCCTTTATTGTGGGAGGGTCAAAGGGTTCCCCCCTTAACATTCCACTACTGCAAGCTCATCCTCCTTCCCCATACAATGATCTAGATTAGGAAGCAAATGACCTCTTGGTCGATGAGTGTTAGGGGTACACCTCTTCCTTACCTTTAGATTAAGTGTGTGTTTTTTATGATGTGTTCCCTTGTGCTTACATTATGTGTTCCTCGATGACCCTTGTCACCCTTGTAGATGCTTGGATACAGGAGTGATTATGTGTCGTAAAACTTCATGTATTTGTTGCATCATTCTTCCTTTGTTATGTGTATTGATTTTTGACAAATTGGGGATGATGCAAAGTGTTGGGGGCATTTAGGCTTACCTTCCATGTTGACCCAATTTTTATTTTTACTTTCTCTTCTCATGCATTCTTCATATAGTCTAATATAGTAGGGGGTTGATGATAGTTCATCTATATACTATTATTATACTTATATATATTTATGAGCAGCTCTGACCCTGAAATATCAGATCGCCCCTATGCCCTTTGTTTGTGATATTATTGTCTCTTTTTGTAGTTTTGGTTATCTTTCTCTGTCTTTTGATTGAGTTGTCCCTCATGTGTCCGACATCACTTTCATGATATTTTTATTTTCAAAAAATGCATTCATGGTCAACAAATCTTTTCTGAAAAATCCTTGCAAACTTTTTCAAAAAAATTGCATTCTCAACAAGGACCCCTAGCGAAACGTGTTTCCTTCATCATGGGTTTGCAAAGAAAGAACTTGAAAATTTTCCTTTGAGGAGGGAGCAGCTTTTCCTATGGGAGAAGCCTTGACCTTCCCCTCACAAGGGGGCATTTTCTTCCTTTTGAATTCTTTGATTAAGTGAAAATCTTTCGAAAGGATTCCTTGATGATTGAATCGATTTGCAAAGAACATTCTTGTACTTTCAAACAACGCGTCCCTTGAGTGGACCCCTCTTCTTTTGAAGGGTTCCTGAGGGACCCCTTTGAAAGATTTTCATTTTTTTTTTGACTATTTGCATGATTGTCTATTTGTTTGCCTATGTGTTTGCTTTTTGATTTCTAACATGTTTTATCTACGGATTAACATGTTGCTTTGTAGGTGCACATGTAAAGTTGCTTTCCAGTTTGACTCTATGGAGTCCCCCTTACACTGGGATTCCTTCATGAGAGAGTACTTGGGGGAACACCTTCTTTGCAAGTCTGAGGGCTTGTGAAGCACTTGTATCCTGACCCTAAAATATTAGATCATCCCTATGCCCTTTGTTTGTGATATTATTGTCCCTTTTTGTAGTTTTGGTTATCTTTCTCTATTTTTTTCTTAAGTTTCCCCTCATGTGTGCGACATCACTTTCATGATATTTTGATTTTTAGAAAATGCATTCATGGTCAACAAATCTTTTCTCGAAAATCCTTGCAAACTTTTTCAAAAAAATTGCATTCTCAACAAGGACCCCTAGCGGAACGTGTTTCCTTCATCACGGGTTCACAAAGAAAGAACTTGAAAACTTTCCTCCAAGGAGGGAGTAGCTTGTCCTATGGGAGAAGCTTTAGCCTTCCCCTCGTGAGGGGGCATTTTCTTCCTTTCAAATTCCTTGATGAAGTGAACATCTTTCAAAAGGATTCCTTGATGATTAAATAAATTTGCAAAGAACATTCTTGTACTTTCAAACAACGCATCCCTTGAGTGGACCCTTCTTCTTTTGAAGGGTTCCTGAGGGACCCCTTTGAAATATTTTCAATTTTCTTTTGACTGTTTGCATGACTGTCTATTTGTTTGCCTATGTGGCTGCTTTTGATTTCTACCATGTTTTATCTATGGATTAACATGTTGCTTGGCAGGTGCGCTTGTAAAGCCACTTTCCAGTTTGACTCTATGGAGTCCCCCTTACACTTGGATTCCTTCATGAGAGAGTACTTGGGGGAATGCCTTCTTTACAAGTCTGAGAGCCTGTGAAGAACTTGTATCTTGCGAGATTTTTCCATTGTTGGTCTACGAGCCCCTGGTGTACTTTGTTCAACTTTGTAGTTCTACTGAGCTACAGAGTCCTTTTGTTCGAACCTCCTCAGGAGAGAGTACCTGTGAAGTCCTTTTTCTTCCCTATGCTTTCAAGTTTACCAAATCATGGTCTGCTTCCTCAATGGTTTAGGTATACATTTCTAACCCTTCAATCTACTTTACCAAACACTCATCGTTATTCATGCTTTCTAAAGTGGAGGAAAAATGTATTGGAGAAAATTTGCACCCCTTGTGTAAGTTCCCCTTTTGCATCCCCTCACCTTAGAAAATCAAACCAAAAGGAAAAATTCCACATCACCCACCTACCTTCCATCCACTTGGAACATGTTTTGTGTGTCGATGGGGGAATTTTCATCAGGGATGTGAGTGTGGCACATGAATACCTATGTAGTTTGTTTCCATCCCTGATAGATTCCTACCTCTAGAGTTCGTAGGGACATTACACTCCTCATTGGGGATGAATTGCAACACCTCTATGTGACCAACTAACTCAACAATGGCTCCCTTCCATCCCATTTTGATCTTCAAAGGCATTCACTTCACAACGACTTCATCTCTTAGAAATTCTTCATCTTCTAGCAATCTATCACATTCTCTCAAGCAGTTTTCACAAATCCATTGAGCATTGCAACAAGCAAGCTTATTACTCCATCAATCCCATTTTTGTTCATGTGGTTCTACCATAGAAGTTGCGAGTTTGGAGTCTTACGAGACCTCCCTTCATCACCGCTACGGTCGTGCTGACTTTTCCAAGCTTGTTGCTTGCATTCTCCCTTCATTGGCCTTGAGATCCTTTGGCTGGAGGTGGTAACACTTAATTTTAATTTTGTGGTTTGATAGAGTAGAGTAGCATCTTTTATCATGTTCAAAACTTTCCTTTCTATTTCCTTTATCATATTTTCTACTTCATATATTTTTTGGCTGTTTGCGGAGGTTGAAACACCAAAGCGGGGGTTTTAATAAGGCAAACCCCTATTCAGCCCAACATTTTTCCCCTCTTTCTTGTGTGTAGGTGAATGTGTGTGTGGAGCTCGCTGGCGAACTAGCATTTTAGTGAGTCGATATGTGTCACCCTTGTCTTCATCTACTTATTTTATCATTTACATACTTTTCGTACTTCATAATTTTGTTCATTTCATTAAAACTAGTTAGCTACCTATTGTTAAGTAGGTTTCTGGTATTTTATATTGCATTTTATGTTTTCTGGTCATACGGCCGCTAGTGCAATAGAGAGACGCCAACGCATTGTACTTTCATCCTAGACCCACGCTGCTATCCTCGAACAAAGAGCTATCTGAGGTGCAGTTTGAACTCCAAAAACTGGTTCGTCTAATCCCATTTAGACTTTTAGATCTGTAGAGTGACATAAGCACTTGAGAGTTCTCTTCATTCTCGATTCTCGTCCAAAACATCCATTAGCTTGAGGTAAGTTAGGGCAGCCCTCCACTCTTTGCTCTCTATGACCTATATCTTTGGTGTGTTTGGTCCCCCTCTCTTACAGTGTGTATGAGCTAGTCATTATCATTCTTGTGATGTGTGTATGAGTTAGTCATCCTGTGTATAAGTGATGTACATGCTCAAGACAACCACTATGTATGAACTTGGGATCTTGGAATGATACTAACCCTATATGGTTTTATGTGTTTGTACACTAATGGTTGGCATGGAACCCTGACATCTCTAGAATGTGATTTTATTATTCTATTGTAACTAAACTAATTCTGAATGTTTATGCTTAACGAATATTTATGATTTAAAGCTAAGATCTAAGATCTCATACAAGAGGGGAGGATGATTTCTTTCTATCATTGTTGGACAAACCATGAAGCTCTTGATTCTCAAAAGGGATACATAGGTAGGGTCATCACAAATGAACTCTCAAGATTTAGGTCTATGCCTAAGGATGACCCTAATATTACAAGCTTGCCACATTCAAGTGTAAGCATATAATTGGTGGCTTAAATTTGGTATCAACATGGTGATGGAAGAAGTGATAGATGGAAGATGCTTGGTAAACATCATTTTTAGTTGTGAATTGATTTTTTTAAAATAGTAGTAACAAAGGGATAGTTATTACATTGTTTAGATTCATATCGGGCAAGTTGCATAGACTCTATAAAATCAACCTTTGGTTATTGCTTCTATCTTGGATCTATCATTGTCTTATGGATTTGTAAGAAGAAATCTAATATTCATTTTTCATCCACTAATCAAAGTACAAGGTATTTATTGCAACAACCTATGAAGCAATAAGGCCTAGCCAACTTCTTGAGAATATTCAACACCCACAACATGATCCAATAATTAGAAATCATGATCGTCAAAGTGTGTTGATGTCTAAGAATCTAATATTACATGCTCACACAAATCATATTGAATTATCTCATGATTTTATTCATGAGCATTTTCTCAATAAGGAAATCAAACTAGTAAACACACCGATCAATGAGCAACTTGCAAATTTTTTTCACTAAAATTTTGAGCAAGGATTTAAGTTTGCATATTTTTGAGAAGGTAGTTTTATTAAATTTTCTTCATTTGTACATGGGTAGCTAATAAACCTATTTAGTATAAGTGGGCCTCATCAACTAGTTGAGTTGTGTTTGTGATAAAATAAATTTTATGGGGGGTGTTAGAAAAATATAAATTATTTAATCACAACCAATACATTTGTTATATAGAATCATATCTCATGCAAGAGACACGCCTCTCCAAACATGATATCTATTTAAATATATTTGGAGTCATCTATTTATCAATAAATAAAATTTATTAAGCTCTCCAATTTCAACAAGTTTATCATATTCTAAACATAAAAAATATTAAAAAAAAGACACAATAATTTGTGAAATTCTTTAAAAAAAAGGTTCTCATACCATATTCAAGTATAAGGAAGCAGTCAAAATTTTAAACTTTTCAGTGATTGATTCGAAAGGAGAAATAAAACTTTCAAGCAAATAATCCAGTGCCAAAAATAAGTTTAAATCATTCAAATATAAAGTGGGTTGTAATTTGTATGCTTATATATGCTTGATAATTTCAGTAGAGTATTTTTCTTGCTTTTGGGTGTCTTGGACAAAGATCATATAGGAAAGAATGAGTTTTTTAAAAGGTGTAAAATTGTACGAATTGGTCAATGAAAAGAACTTAAGAAGAAAGATAAGATCAATTTTGTCAACACGTTGGCTTTCTGACCATTTTTATGAGATATATAAGAATCTTTTGAAACCCAACAAATTATTACTAGACAGTTTGGTAGGTGTTAATGCTTCATCCCTTCAAAAGTCTATCTTAAAGTCAAGATTTCTGAATGATAGAAATACATAGAAGCACTTTCAAACCTATTTGATCATGAGAAGTGAAAACAATAACTGGTTGTTAAGACACCAATGAGCAGGACCTATGTTATTTACAGGTCAAATTCGGTTATAATGTAGATCTAACTAAGTTGTATGTAAATTTGTCTAATTGGAATTTGATACTGTAAAATGTATAATTAAAACACTTCTAGCAATTGATCTATCATGACTATAAACTTAGAAAAGAATTATCCTTACATAAAGCTTTATCTCAGATGATAAAATTCTTATTTTCAGCAGGTTTATTTTCTCCATCTGCTTCTTGTTAGCAAGCAACTATCCTTAGTCAGGATTCAAATAAACAATTTGGATTTGGGTACCACCATAGCTATGAACAAATACATATGTAGAGCCTGTTATTATTTTTCACACAAGTTCAGAATATCAATACATTGATCTCAAAGACAAGGCACTCATATAGATTAAGTGACCACTCATTTTTTCTGCATTATAAAAACATTCTACATGCAATTATGCAGGCACACAAAGATCAGTTTCAAAGTTATTACATTCATATTTTATTCTACTAGGGTTTTTTAATAAATCCTTACGATATAGCTATTAGTCTCTGATTTTTCAATTTTTCCTACTTACCATTCTTATACAGAGAAGCTGCTTAAAGAGGAAGACTAAGAAACGAAGGACGGCCCCATGAAGTTGCCTTCTTTCTTCTAAACCACATATTTCCCTCATCAAACATGCCTTGCATTGAATACCCAACCTCTCCAAACTAATCAAGAAACCCAGTTTGTTATTAACTGCTCCATGGTAGGTATCGACAAAGAATGTAAAATGAACAAACCCACAAGACTAAAAACTTACCAGACATAGAATGAAAACAATTAAAAAAACAAGGTATGAAAGAAAAAATTTAGCATATTTAAGAAACTTATGAATGACATGAGTAACTAAAAAATAATAAGAAATTATTCCTTAACTCTTAGGGTGCAAGATTAGAAAAGAAACATTGATAAAGCCAAACTTTGGCCATTACTTTATCAAAATGAAGAGTTTACCTTGGATGTATTCCAGGGCCCCCAGAGATAGAATTAGCACATACTTCATTCGTATTGATTATTAAGTTGTGGGCTTGGAATATGTTGTTTCTCAGGTTTCTGTTATGATCAGTAAGAGTTGTATCAGTTTTCATCATACAACTCTGTTTATCATGATTAGCATTCCTGAGACAGGAAAAAAACATGATAACATAAATCAAAGAGCTACTAGCCATCACGAGTAGAATGTTGAATAATTCTTAGAATGGTATATATGAAGAAGCATGAAGAAGCGTGAAGAAGGCCAAAACTTCACATGTCGAAATGGAGAAACACCCTAGGGACCACCTTCTCATTGGGTTTAGGCTTATTATTCAGACATATCTTCGCCCTATGCCCAAATTTTTTACAATTAAAGCACACAAAGGGTAGAGTCTCGAACTCAACATTTTGAGTCCATTTTCCAAGTTTTGATACTATTTCAATCGACGAGGGGAGATCTGAGGACTAGGTAATCCCCACACATATTATGGCAAAAAACAACCTCTTTCTAGATGAAGTCATAGCATCAATGGATAGAAGCTCCCCAAAGGAACTAACGATCCCCCTGAAAAAATCCTCATTCCAAAACTCCAATGGTAACCCAGGTAAATGCACCCAAACAGGTACTTCCTCAAAGGAGGCATTTGAGAAATCCATTTTTGGGGACCACTTCTTGATAGCCAGAGATGACTTTCCAATGACCCAAGGACCACCGCACAAAACTACCAGTTTATCTTCTTCACAAGAGAAAAAAACCTTAGGTAGGGCCGCAACCTCTACTTGTCCTTTAACTCTCTATCTCAAACTTCATAAAGTACAATTGTTAGCAACAACAATGTATTTGACTTCTACAGTAGACAAGGAAATGGCATTCTGCTTCTTGCTTAACCATGAAATTTTCTTCTTACCCAAGAAAAATGCTCCACCATTAGTACTTTTTTTGTCATTCACATTTCCTACCCAATCAGCATCAGTAAAGACACTCAAGGTAAGATCATCATCTTTAGGATACCATAGGCCAAGATCAACAGTTCCCTTCAAGTATCTAAAAATTCTCTTCACGACAGTAACATGAGATTCCTTCGGATTAGCTTGAAATCTTGCAACAATACATACAACATTCATGATATTAGGCCTAGTTTGAGTTAAGTACAACAATCCACTAATCATTGATTTGTATCTTATTTGATTTGCTTTTGGAGAATCATCTTATGTTGTTAACTTGCATCCAATCACCATGGGTGTACCAATTGGCTTAGAATCTTCCATACTAAACTTCTTCAACAATTCCTTCACATACTTGGACTGAGATATAAAAATCCCTTTATCTAACTGAGTAATTTGCAATCGCAAAAAGAATTTCATCATAGACATTTCAAATTCGTTCTGCATCTCATTAGCAAACTTTATGCACAAACCATCATCTCATCCAAAAATAATATCATCAACAAAGACTTCAACAATAAAATCTTTATTAAATGACCAATCTTGAAATATAAATTACTATCATTGGTACCTTTGTTAAATCCAAGCTTCAACAAATACTTGTCCAATCTGGCATACCATGCTCTAGGGGCTTGCCTAAGTCCATGCAGTGCTTTCTTCAACCGATACACCATATCTTCCTTATCAGTCAACTGGAATCCATCAGGTTGCTCAACATACACTTCTTCCAATTCACCATTTAGAAAAGCTGATTTGACATCCATCTGATAAACTTTGTAGTTCTTGTGAGCAGCATAGGCAAGAAATAATCTTACAACTTCAATTCTAGCAATAGGGGAAAAAGTCTCTTCAAAATCAATTCCTTCCATCTGTGAATATCCTTTACATACTAGTCTTTCTTTGTTTCTAACCACCTCACCTTGCTCATTCGGTTTGTTTCTAAAAACCCATTTAGTTCCAATGAAATTCTTATCCTTAGATCTAGGAACAAGAATCCATGTATCATTCTTTTCAATCTGTTTTAACCCTTCTTTCATTGCTTCAACCCAATGCTCATCTCTACATGCTTCATTCACACTAGTAGGCTCAATTTTTAAAATCAAGCAATACTCTTCTACAATATTTCTCCTAGTCTAGACACCTTTGTTCTTATCACCTATAATCTGATCTTCTGAATGATTCAGTCTTACATACCACGGAGTCTTCTTAGGATGTTCTTCAACTTCAGTCTTTCTAATCTCTCTTTTGCACTTCCACTAGTTTCTCCTTCTTCATTCTCCTGATTCACCGGATTGATTTGCACTTGATTTGTAGTCTGAACTTTCTTGCCTTGGTTTGTATTGTCATCTTGATCATCAGAGTCATATCCACAAGTTCTGGATGGTGCACCTAAGTCTTCATCAACCTTAACATTCACACTTTCAACCATTTTCTTCACTCTTTTATTGTAACACTAGTAGGCCTTGCTCTTAGTAGAATAACCCATAAAGATACCTTCATCACTCTTAGCATCAAAATTTTATATTTCTTCATCTCTCTTAATATAACATCTACTTCCAAATATCTTAAAATATTTAATAGCAGGCTTTTGACCAGTCCATAGCTCAAAAGGGGTCTTACCAGTATCACCTTTGATTTGTACTCGGTTGAGTGTGTACACAGTAGTACTCAACTTCTCTCCAATAGATATTACAGACATTTCCTTCCAGCATCATTGTTCTAGCAACATCTTCAATTGTTTTGTTCTTTCTTTCCACAACTCCATTTTGCTGAGGGGTCTGCAGTGCAAATAATTGACTCCTTATTCCATGTTCTTCACAAAATTAATTAAATTCACAAGAATTGAATTCACCGCCTCTATTTGATCTTAGACATTTAATCTTCAAACCTATCTTTGTCTCAACCATAGCTTTAAAGATCTTGAACTTTTCTAGTGATTTAGATTTCTCCCTTAAGAAAGTAACCCATACCATTCTAGAATAATCATCAATGAGTAACATGAAATACCTATAACCTTGTAAACTTTAGACCTTAGAGGGACCACACAGATCAGTATGCACAAGCTCTAACAATTCATTTGAACAATTTTTATTACTCTGAAATGAAATCCAGGTTTGCTTTCCCAATTGGCATTCCTTGCATATTGCATTAGTAGGTTTCACCAACTTAAGTATATCTCTCATAGCCTTAGTGGAACTTATCTTGACAATATTATCAAAGTTAACATGGCACAATCTCCTATGCCATAACCAACTTTCATCAACTTGAGCAATCAAACATCTTTTACTAGCAACACTCAAGTGAAAGATATTACCTTTTGTTTTTGTACTTGATGCAATTTCATCTCTAGAACTCAATATTCTGCACTTTCCATCCTTGAACTAAAGATTGTAGATATCCCTTATCAACCATTTGACCAACACTCAAAAGATTATGCTTCAAACCTTCCACATACAGGACATCATCAGTATTATGCTTACCATCAAGAGAAATAAATCCTCTTCCATGGATCACACTAATTGTATTATCACCAAATTTCACAACACCACCATCATAATTTTCCAAGTTCACAAGTTTACTTTCATCTCCTGTCATATGATGTGAACATCCACTGTCAATCAACCATTCATCCTTCTCTTCAACTTGAGAAACTAGGGATTTCTCCACATTTGTAAAACTAGTAGATTTAGTAGATATAGGATTATTTTCCTTGATAGCAATGAATACCCATTCATCATCACTTATATTTCTTTTATCAGATTCATCATCTGTCACACCTTCATCAGCATCATAGTAACACTTTTCCTAAAATCTAGGCTTATTATGTTTTGGTTTAGGAGCTCTTTCTAGACACCTTGATGAAAAATGACCCATCTTATTGCAAGAAAAACATTTAAGAGGCAATTTTCCTTCATACTTACATTTTACTCTCAGTACTCTTTTGACAATAAGTGCTTCTAGTTCTTCCATCTCTCTTTCTTCTTCTTCAATCTGTCTGATTTCATCCTCATACTTGAATGTCTTTCTAGATGAACTCTCACTCGGATCATATCCCTATCTATCTCTTCCAAAAGTAGTAGCCTTAAATGCAGATTCAACCTTAGGAAGGCATCACCAAATTTTCTCAACTCAAAAGGAGTTAGCTTACCAACCAATGTATCTTTAGTTATTTTTGTCATAGTCCAGAGCTCTTCAATAGCACTAGCTTTGACTTTGTAAGAATCAGGGAGAGATATAAGCACTTTAGCAACAATCTCAGATTCGTCCATCTTTCCACCAACACATCTAATACCACACACAAGTTCATTCACTCTTTGCATGAAAGTATTAATGTTCTCATCATCACCCATTCTCAACTTTTCATATTTCCCTTTCAAAATCTGCAGCTTAGCAATCTTCACATTAACATCTCCTTCATACAAGGTTTCCAAATTTTTCCAGATCTCATGGGAAGTCTTCAGATCCATAACATTTTTCATCTCAGAGTCAGTCAAAACACTCAACAAAGCTTCCTCGGCTCGGATATTATACTCAGCATCTCTGATCTTAGCAAAAGTAGTAGGAACATTCTATGGATTAATATACATATTACTTGTAATTCTCTAGTAGGGTTCACCAATGCATCTTAGATGGCACTCCATTTGAGTCTTCCACAAAGAATAATTTGTTCCATCAAATCTCGGACTATCCTTCTTGTAACTTTCCATCTTAGATCACCTTAAGCTATTAAACTTCTTCCAAGGAACCTTCTCTGATACCAATTGTTGGAAACACAAGGGCAGACAACTAAGAGGGGGGTTGAATCAGTTGTCATAGAAATTAAAAACTTATTCAACTTATTAAACTTATTCACAAATTTGATCAATATCAATGAAAGCATGAATCAACAACACATTAGAAACACTCATAACACCAAGATTTTTTGCGTGGAAACCCTGTTAGGGGAAAAACCACAGTGGAGTTCAATCCATAATATTATACCCTATTAAAAGTATAATGAAAATAAAATATGGGGAATGCACATGCATTCAGGCACACTACCTAGAGCTCACTACTCAAAAACAAAGGAAGACACGTTGTCTTACAAAGAGATTCAAATTACAACCATCTAGATTTTGAGCTAAGAAAATGGCATTTGCTAATGTCTAATTACAGTTCCAATTAAGCACATAAACAAATCTTTACACTTCTTCACACTCCTTCACACTCTACTCTACCTTCTAATGATATTCACACATACACACATAGGATCACCCTCTTACACACTTCAATTAAAATAAACAATCACTCTTATATATCTGCAACAAGATATTTCATCGCTACAAGTCGGCAACAAAGAAATAATAAAATGAATATAAACTATCGTCCCAAAACATTAAAGATTAATAATACAAATCAACCAAGGTCAGCCACAACTTAGTTAGGACCCAAAACAACATCTCCAAAATGAAGATACTTCAATTAATTTATCCTCAAAGATCCACAACATGCTACAAACACCATGTTGACCAAGAACAAGAAAAACATGAACATGCAAGAGAAAATTGCCAACCACGAGCACAACGATGAATGCGGATGTGAAACAAAGATAAAGCATGATCTATAAACATCCACAAGCATTACGAATCACAAGATAAGCATCTACAACAACTGAACTAACTGAAATAGCATTATCTTCAATTAGGAACACCGACTAAAGCAACAGAAAAACTATCAAAATGAGAATCTTCATAACTCCATCAAATCTTCAAGCAGATCTCTGAAACTAGACATGGATAAACTAGATACACTCACTAACAAACCCTTTATTCCACAACCTCTGATCATCAACATACAGAACATACCGACATACAAAACTTTACTTTACCACTAACAACCTCCAATTCATTCTTTTACAATTTTCTCAATATCCTCAACATATACAGCTTCAAATGAATTAATGCTAATAGTGTTGACATCAATGACAATCACATATCAGCAACACAACCATAACATCCAATAGTTTGATTATTATGTAATCAAATTCTTACTTTTTGACTATGCTAAACCATTTCCTTGTGGGTAGCAATCTATTAATATCTTCAATTAAATTCCATATTTTACAGTAAATTTAGAGACTATAGTTTCAAAAAATTCTTTCACATTATTAGATATTATAATCTAGGAACCCTAAATTTACTAACAAAATCTTCCAAGAAATTGAGGACAACTCCTTCAATGACCTCCTTAAATGCATCTTCTTTTCTCCCTCTAAAAAGATAATCTACTGAATTGTAAGAAATTATTGATGACCTAGTATTCAAATTGAGTGACCAATTCAAATGAATTCTAGACCAAGATTATGTGAATGGATATTTTACCAAAACATTCCTCAAATATATTATATTACTTCTTCTTTGTCTAGTGTATAATTAACCCTATGGACATCTTTTAACACATTTATGATAATCCATAGATATGGATGGAAATTATTAGCTAGCATGAGATATATTAATAATGGTTGCTAGAGCTAAGAAATGTCCTCTTGGTATCCATTGATAGAATTCATGCAATATCTTCTTGGTTTCACTCATTGAGATACTACTTGACAAAAACCCATTAAAAATAATCTGGAAAATAAAATCATTAATTAGGATAAACAAAACCCCTTGCATTCTATAAGACTTTTTCTTGGAATAATACATGTTTCTTAGATATTCTCCAGTTTTCATAATTTGAATCCTCTCCTAATATATTTTTCTCTTGATTTTGTTCTTCATAAATTATAGCTTTCTTGTTTTCTATAACCTTTACTTCTTTTAACTTCTTATCTTCAATTTTTTTTTGACACAATGCCCTTCCTTTTACCAATTTTGAGGGGTTTATGTCAACATCATATTTCATTATCTTTGTTACAACCAATTTTTTCATATTTCTCTTATCTAATTTTCCATGATATATTCCCAAATACTATGATGTACCAGGAATACTATTTGTTGCATATGTTGTCATTGATGTCAAGTAAAGAAATGGATCAAAGGAGTGATGATGATCAATATCATCCATACATAGTTGTATTGTATCTTCTAAAGTTCATGTGTAATTTCATTATAAGTGTATGTTGTTAGTATCCTTGATAAATTGTATTGATAATGAATGTCATGGAAGTTATAAGGTCATATGTCTTGGCATTGGATAAAGAAAGTTGAAAAGAGTTTGAAGAAATTTTGTTAAGTAAAGGTCAAATCAAGAAAGGAATCACATTCTCAGGAGAATGTATCATATTTTACTACATTTAAAGTTATGAGCCTATGAATAGACAAAATATCTTGTAACTAATCTCACGTATGTTTTGTTCAAATTTGAGATCATAAAACTTAATGTAAAGAGCTTTAGAGTTAGTAGAGTGAAGGTAGTAGTGAAATAGGGTAGTTGTACTCACATAGAGATAGAATAATGCTCCACACTTCTCTGCTATTGAAGATACAGTCTTACAGTTTAGAGGATTACTATTAAACACGGGTAAGTTACACATATGGTTCAAGTTTCAAGTGATAATATGTATCACAATAGTTTCTAGAATCATTTGTGTGAATACAAGTCTTGTTGTTGGTTAAGGTAAGTAGAGGGAGATAATAGATGCTAGTGTATTTCACCGCATCTTGACTTTAGGATTTTCTTATTAAAAGACAAGCTCATATGATCAGTTGATATGCTTAGTTCAAGTTTCAAATGTCTTTGTCTATCACAAGTATAATTTTTAATGTTTCACATCAAGATTGTGTAACCAGAGTCTATTAGGAATACCAACATTAATTTTTTATGTGTTTGTGCCAACATAAAATTTCTTCAAATAGTAAAAGGAGAGTATAGGAATGTTTAGCAAGCCATATAATGTTCATGACCTGATCTGCATGATGCTATTTTTGTTTCTCTAATACCACTTTTGATCTAGATCTAATGTATAGAAGGTTAAGTTTTTGTTGGACTGGCTTGGTATGTCGAAATAATTGGGCCAAGTGTTCAAAAGTGTGAGCTAGTGTGGAGATGTGTGCTAAGGTAAAATAGGTCTTGATTAACTCTTGGTTGAACTAAATTTTATTTTTACTTATAAAAAATGGCTTAGGAGCTGACAATCATGGTTTTTGCATGTTTCATGTTACATGTTTCATCTTGGATGAAAAAGGAAAAATCTTCTAAAGAATTATAGAGAATATAAATATAATATCAAGATTGTTGAAAGAAGGACGGGATGTGTGATGAGTGTTAGAAAAGAACATTTACGAATAAAATAACTATGAAAGTCATTTTTGTAATGAAATATGGTAAGGATTAGTTAAAACGTGGTAGCTCAGTAGTGATGCTATTGCAGAGATAGTGGAGATAGCTATGATGACAAAAGATAGGTATTTGAAGCTATCTTGATGTTACGAATCTTGGTATAGTGATTGTGTATAAGTAATATTGTAATGCAGAGTTTGGAAAGGTCTGCATAAAGTTAAAGCAATCCATTCTTATGAAAGAAACATATGAATCAAATAAGTATCTTTGTACAGAGGTCGTAGAACCCTTTTTTGTAATTGTTGTAGCACTTGAGGGATTTGTAGCTTCCTTTGGTTTGTAGCCCATAAATTTTAATGTAAGTTCTATTTTATTTGTGATGCTAGATTTGGATAGTTGATACAAGCAACTAGCTTTGTGTGGTTTTTCCCTTCTGGGGTTTTTCATGTAAATCTAGTGTTATGGTTGTGTGCTTATGTGTTCTTCTGGAATAAATGCTTACATTTGAATAATTATTATCTGAAGTAAAGAATTTGATTAAGTGTTGATTCACCCCCCTCTTAGTACTTCTATGTGTTCAACAATTGGTATCAGAGCTAAGTTATTTTATACAATCTAATAAATAAGGTAGATCTTGGGGTGGAACACATGGGAACTAAAGTGCTATTTAATGATAAGAATCCTCCAAAAGATGATAAAAATGTGAAACTATTTAATGAAGAAGACTATGAAGTTGATTTTGAAGGAGAACTCATTTCTACAATAGAAGATTTGGATGTAGCAAGGAAAGAAATGAAGAATATAAGATCAAGCTCATAGAATCAAAAGAACTAATTATCAATTTGAAAGTTCAAGTTGAAGAAGGTAAGAGGGTTGTAGATTCTCTAAATATTAAACTCAATGAAAAATCAGTGTTAAGAAAAGGTGTGGTGTCCACATTCCATAATGTTATAATGTAATATTTATTTATTTATTATGTGGTGCGCCTAGGGAATCTAGTGTTGCATGCATCACATGGGTCTAACATTCTTGGGGCCACTTAATGTATTGTATGTAACATTGGATTAAATATTTAATGTGGGGTTTCAAATGGGAATAATATTTAATATTGGAAAATTATAGTACCAATATTAAATGAGGGGTTAAAGGTTTTCTAATCCCATGGTATTAGTCATATGGTTTTATGTAAATACCACTTGGTGGTTTTCTATGACCTTGTTTCTCTAAAAGCAAACACATGGGTAGTTGTCTAAGGTTGGAATTTTTTCTTTGCTATTTGGCTAAGGGGTTGAGATTATATCTTGTTATCATTTGTGAGGGTTGAAGTATGGGAAGGGATGTGTGGTTATATGCTTATTCACATGGAGTTCTTATAGCGGGCTTGATGTTCCAAAGTGTTCCTGGAGAGCTCTGAAGATGTATTGTAATGTTTATTGTTGAATAATACATGAGAGATGGATGCTTTATAGGTTTGGTATTTTTCCCCCTTGAGGGTTTTCCTAGGGTATATCTTGTGTCATCTTTGATGATATGTTGTCTATTCTTTTGCATATGGATTTTGAATACTTGTTTGCATAGATTTCTCTATTTGGGTTATGTGGAAATTATCTTGGGTGGATGCATATTTACTTTCATTTAGTATCAGAGCCATGGTTGTGTTTTGTATAACCCTTGTTGGAGTAGATCTGGTGCATAGTTAAATCTAGGGCTTGCATGTAAAGAATGAATACATTGCAAGATATGAGGGTTTTGTGTAGGTGTTTTTTGTAGATTTGGGGTTTTGGGGTTACAAATTTGTGGTTATTTTTGTAGATCTAGGTTTATGAATCTTTGTTGGAAAAATGGAATTTTATGGATGTTCATAATGAGGGTTTTGTAGGGAAAATGTTTTAGATGAGCCCTTGGGACAAAACCAATTTCATCATTGGATCCATTTCATTGGATCCATGAGGCTCAAGAGGTGAAGATTGACATAAAATTTGGCCTATTTTAGCCACTATGAAAAAATGAAAAAAATCCCCTTCCCTACCCCTATTGTATGACCATATGGCCATCTATGTTTTTCTACAAAGAAAAAAACAAGAAAATAATATTAATTCCTACAAGTTAAAAATTTTAAAACCTTGTTGCTTTTTATTAAAAATAAAAATAAAAATATAATATATATATAATATTGGGGGGCGGGGTCCACAAACCCCTGCCCCTACTATCATAGTCATGGCTAACAGGTGCATGGCTTGCCATTCCATAGACTAGAAGTCATTTCCTACCAGCACCAATCGCCAATAGGTTGTTGGCTCCAGTTAGTAGTCCCACCGAGTGGGCCCAACCAACCCCCATGGGGGTAAAAAAAAAATATAAATTGTCAAAAATATATAAATTTAAAATGATGTCAAACAATTAAAGTCCATAGAAAATTTCAAATAAAAATAAATTTAACCAAATTTAAATTTTGGTCAGGTCTGGGTAGCACTACCCAAGTGGGGTTGTCACCACCAATGGGCCACTAGGGGGCAACCCTAGCACCTCTTATTTTCCAAATTATGCAACTTATTTCCAAGGGGCATAACTTTTCTCGGGGTTTCTTTGTTTTTACTTCTTATACTTGTTGGAAAGGTAGTTTCATGCCCTATATTGTGGTATAAGTGGTTTTTCCAAATTTTTCTATTTTATAGTAATTTTCTTATTGGAAGTCAAATGTTCTTTTCATGGTTGGAGAGGCCATAACTTGTGCATATAGAGTTAGATTTTGGACTTCTTATAGTCAACTGAAAGCTTGTTCAGAGTACTACATAGTGAATCAGATTTGGACATGTTTTAATATGGTTTCTTTGTTGTTATTTCCATCTGAGCTATTTATGGTTTCTTGTTGTTTTTGGTAATTTTGTGAGCTTATGGCTATTTTGATCTTGGTGATTTGATGTTGGAGTCATTGTATACTCACACGTACATCTCTGATTACTCTTATTAGATATGGTTATCAATATATTTTTGGATTTGTATGATGCATTGTTGCATCTACAAGTTGTACAGTGTTCTAAGAAATCTATATTTATAGGTTGCATATATGACTTGGATATGGGTTGTCAATGACCATAAATTCTTTATTGTTGTTGCATATTCATTTTTTTGGCTTGGTTTAGTCACTTTTTTTTCTAGTGTGGTTGTCTTGTTGAGGAGGAGAGTTGATATTACTAGGTACAACCATGATGTGATACCTATGTAGTTGACTATGTGATATAGACATGTGTGACACAGTTGGATTGTGTTACTAGTACATTTGGTGGTGATCATGGTGGACCATGGATGTTCCTTTTGCTTTAGGGAATTTGGCATGATATGATCATTTGTGTAGGTGCATTGTTTGTGGTGTTGAATTGGTTCATGTTTGGTTTGTGGTAGTGTGTCTTATTGGGTTAAGGATCATGATTTTGGTAGTTCCTCACTAAGGAGGTTGTTATCATGATGTCACAGATAGCTTGGTTACATGATTCAGTGGGAGCTTGTAATAGTGATGGCTTGGAGGTGTGTCTTCTTGACTTGAGGATCATGGCTTTGGTTGATCTTCATTGAGGAAGTTTTTATCACAATTTCATGGATAGCTTGGTTACATGATTTAGTTGGAGCTTGTGGTAGTGATGGTTTGGTGGTGTTGTATCTTCTTGCTTTGGAGATTGTGGTTTGTACTCTTCCCTTGGGAGCTCATGTTGAGTTCTTTGATTGCATTGGGGCCATGGAGGATCTTCATTTAGAGGATGGTTATCATGTTTTCATGGAGATCTTGGTATCACAATTCAATAGGAGCTTGTGGAAATGATGTGGATTTATGATTTGTTGGTGGATGATCTTATGTAGTTTTGGTATCATGGATGGACTCTTGGATCATTTTTTTATGCAGCAAGGGTTTTTTGACATCTTGGGTTTCATTGACAAGATATGGTTATCTTCATGTGATTTGGAGATGTTGACATCTTGGTTTTCCATAGAGTACTTCTTTAGTCTTTTGTTGAGGTTTCATGAGTTTTCTTTTGACATTTGATCCTTGTTTTGATAGGATTGTTATGTTATTATGTCATGATTTACTCTTGATTTTGCATTAGATTATTGGCATGATATAGGTGCTTGATATGTTCATTGGAGCATATGATCTTCTTTTGAGGATATGTGAGATCATGATGTCATGGTTTAGTTCTTGATTCAACTGTTGGGACTTTGAATTTGATCTTGGTTGGTTCTCTTTGTTGTAAGATGGTGTGTCCCTTGGTCTTCCTTTTCCATCACAATTCTTGGGTTTGTGACATGGTCTAACTACCTCTTGTGGATCTTAACTGACACTTGTATCGAGCATTGATAGGTAAACCTTTTGGTGCAATGACAAGACCAACAATTGGTATCAGAGTTGGTCATAGGTTCAAACCCCTTGCTTGTGATGGGGGGGATTATTGCAAGATGGTGTGTCCCTTGGTCTTCCTTGTCCAACATAGTGCTTGGGTTTGTGACATGGTCTAACCGCCTCCTGTGGATCTTAACTGACACTTGTATCAGGCATTGACAGGTCAATCTTTTGGTGCAATGAAAAGACCAACACTCTTGGTATTGGGTACATTGATCATTTTTTTGAGAGCTTCATGATGATGCTTTATTGAGTTTTCCATGGATTGATTGGTTATAGGTACTCGTGGATAATTTGAGGCATAGGTGAGGCTAGGAGATTTATTGTGATTAGAGACATGTGTTGAGATAGTTGCTCATTGATAAGGTTTTAGTTGGATTTCTAAGGAGCCTACACCTTGGTTGGGCATGAATTCAACATGAACCTATGAGTAGATTGCTCTTAGATGATTTTGATGAATTGGATATCTTGGACAAGTATTCTCATTCCCCACTCTTGGTCTACTCAATAGATTATCACTTGAGAGGTATTACTAATTATTCCTTTTAGGTGCATTATGTTTATGCTTTGTCTTCTCATGCATATGGACCTTGAACTATGGATATTTGGTTTTGGAGGGTTCATTTGAGGACTATATGCATGCTTATCTCCTCATGCATTGTGAGTACATTGATTTTGAGTTTAGGAGATGTTATTGGGATTATTTCCTTAGTTTGGGAATGCATTGGGTTTGGTATTCCTTTGGTTTGAGATGCATGCATCTTGGTTATGGATATATTTGGATAAGAATATTTGCTTTGGTATTTTATGGAGGAGATTATACTTATCATGTTAGCTTAGTATTTAGAGGTGTGTGTAGAAGGACATGCTACAAGTTTTAATTTGTATGTTCTCTCTTTAGTCTTGTTCTACTTCTTGGATGTTTGTATTCACATGACATTGATTTCAAGATATTTGTGTGGAGATATGATGATCACTAGGCTTGTGTTCGTGTGTTTTCACTTGGTTTTTGGGTGATGACATGGAGATTCCTTTATCTCTTTCCTTTTTTGGGTGCGAAGAACATGGGAGAGCTATGAATACTTGTGGTGAGAAATGTATTGCAATATATTAATAGGATTTGTATCCTTGTGGATGTTCCTTTGTACTACATGATGTTGGTTACACTTCTATGTGTTTCTATAAGTGAATCTTGGATGCCTTAATCATTTTCAGATTTGACATTACTTATTTAGTGGAAGTTCCTAGATGTGTATGTTTATTATTGACAATTTTGGCACTTGGAGAGCTTGTGTTTTCATGTTAATGGTTGTATATGTTGATGGCATGAGGTTCACTTGTTATTATTTGTATATCATTGAGGTATGGATAGCTGGATGTGTTAGCATTTTTTGGGTGCTATTTTTAGCTATGGTGATTATGCCTTGACAATTATTGATACATACTTGTTACCTTTGGATTGAGTGTTTGTGTATTGGGATATTGGTTGGAGGCAAGACATGTGCTTATTTGTGATAGATAGTGTGACATCTCTCTGGATGGCTTCTTATCTTTTTGCGTAGGCATGATGGACGATGAGAGCATTCATCCTTGAGGTGGCAGTCACCTTGATTCTTGTTGCAAGTGTATCTTGATGGAGCACATGGAACAGTTTGATTCCTTGATGGTATATGTAGCTATAGGGATTGGTCCCTTGTTTATGTGTGAGTTTACTTGCTTATCCCTTATGCTTTTTATACAACAAGTGGGAGAAGGTTATGAAAATGTGTTTTTTCCAACGTGCATAATATTATAATATAATATCTATTTATTTATTATGTGGTGCACCTAGGGAATCTAGGGATGTATGCACCAGATGATTTTAGCATTCTTAGGTCCACTTTATGTGTTGTATGTAACATTAGATTAAATATTTAATGTGGGCTTTCACATGGGAATAATATTTAATATTGAGAAAACTTAGTACCAATATTAAATGAGGGGTTACTAGTTTTGTAAGCTTATGGTATTAGTCACATGGTTTTATGTAAATACCACTTGGTGTTTTTGTGTGAGCTTGTTTCTATAAAAGAAAACACATGGGTAGTTGTCTAAGGTTGGCAAGTTGTCTTGGATATTTTGATAAGGGGCTAAGAGTATCTCTTGTTATCATTTGTGAGGGTTGAAGCATGAAATGGGATGTGTGGTTACATGCTTGTTCACATGGAGTGCTTGTAGAGGGATTGATGTTTCAAAGGTATTTAGGGAGAGCTTTGAAAATGTATTGTAATGTTTATTTCCGAATAATAAATGAGTGATGGATTCTTTTGGAGTTTGGATTTTTCCCACTTGAGGGTTTTCCCAAGGTATATCTTGTGTCATCTTTGATAGTATGTTTTCTATTCTTTTGCATATGGGTTATGAATAATTGTTTGCTTAGATATCTCTATTCGGGTTATGTGGAAATTATCTTGGTTGGATGCATATTTCCTTTGAATCTATTGAATGCTTCAAACTTGAAGAAGAAATTGCCTCTCTTAGGAAATAATTGGAGAAAGTAAAGGATCAAATAGAAAAAGGTCTAAAACTCAAGAAAAGAACCAACATCCTTGATGAGATAACCAGTAGTGAAAGACCTCTAAAGAATAAGGGTGGGACTAGATTTGAAAAATATTAGAACTCAAAAATAGATATTACCTAAAGGAATGTTTGAAATGAGAAAGAAAGATGCCTATATTGAAGGCTCTAAGAAGGTTGGAGATGATGATCGAGATTTGAATGACGGCTTCATAAAATTCATTGATTTAATGAAGATCTTCAAGGGATATCCTCCTAGATAGGTTGCTATTCCCAAGTTTTCTCAATTCTTTCATGGTTATTGTTACTCTTGCAATAAGTTTGGACATAAGGCTATTGATTATAGAACTAAGGCAAGAAGAAATGATTACATGATCAAGAACTCATTCGCATCTCCAAGACATGATGATATGTTCTCTCATTCCTTTTATGGTTACTACTATGCATGCAATAAGTTCAGTCATAGGGTTGTTGATTGGAGAACTAAAGTAACGAGAAATGGTATGGCTCTAGAATATAATGTTGTCAGCTACAAGTGTAATAAATTTGGGGATAAAGTAAGATTCTACAAGAGTGATTCTATTAAACCACTTGTTAAACATAGGAAGATAGAGGAAAATCTAACTCAATAAAAGAAGGAAGTGGAAAATATATGGAGAAAAAAATTAGAGAAAAATAATGAGAAGGAAGAATTTTTTCTTCTATCTAGTGCAAAAGACTTCATATGTAGTTCATTAAGAGAAGGAATAATGTTAGGGGGAGTTGACCATTACATATCTATCTCCCCTTGAATAATTTTAGAAATTCTACAAATGGAATCCAAACACAAAGATGTTTTGGCATACAATTGGAGAGGATAATAATTTGGTAAGAAATTTTCAATCCACTAAAATTTTGGAGTAAAAACATGACATGTGGAGGATTACGTAATGAATTTGGGTCTTTTTGGAGCTATAGAGAACTCTGAAAATATTTTAATTAATAGGGAAAGGTGCATTAATTGTTAAAAGTTAGAGAAAGTGTAAGTTACTTATGCTTCATTTTCATGATTTAATCTCATTCAAAATCAAAGTATTTACATCTAGAATTGAGAAGAGAAGAAGGCATTCAAAAGACCTAGCGAGCTTGACAGGAATTGAGATGAAGGTGATACCTTAATGATTGAAAATAAAGGTATTTTTCAAAATTGTACTATTTTTTAAAACCCTAGTTTTTGAGTTTAAAGAAGATTGAGATGGTGACTCCTTAGTGAATATTATTGAGAAACCAAGGCTGGAATAAAATAAATATCCTTTTAAGGTCATGAAGATTGACAAGGAGGAGCATTCTCATTTAATTTTTATAGATGATGTATACAAAAAAGATGTCAGGATATATATCCATGTCACACTAAATGAGATCAATCATGTGAATTTTGATGAGATTAGAGATAAACTCTTGGATGATGATGACAACTACAAACTAGAATATGAAAATGTGGGAGCTAAACGACTAGATACGTGGAACCTGATTACCTTGAGTTTTGCAATGAACATGAATGGGTGAGGTATATTTTGAGTAGAATTCATGACGAGTTTATGTATCTTGATAAGCCCAATAGGATCACTAAGGAAGCAATTAGGGTTGTTACTAGTTTGAGCTCAACTAGACTAGTTTCAACAATTAAGGCTATAAAAAATGATAGGTTACATAACTGAGTGGGGAAAATTTTGACAAAAGGACCATGCATGAATGAAATAACCAATCAAGGGGTCCAATATGCAACAATGGGTATTGTTTATAAGTTTTATTTCATAAATAGAGAGGGATACTCCATTGCTACTTCAATTCACACTACTTACCAAATGGTAAAGGAAGGAAAACACTTTGACCTCTATGAGGTCATGAGAGAGTAGCCGATGAAAAATATGAAGAGAACAAAGGAAACAGGCTACAACTTCAGATATGGTACCCTTATCATTTTCCTTACATTTTACTTTGTGAATGAATTTCTTGGTTTTAAGGGTAAGGTCTAGCAACAACCAATTTTTTTTCCTACACAAATTAAAAAGTCATATGAGATGTATTGATGATAATTATATCTGTAGCACAATGTACTTGGTTTTTTTCAAAACCCAACAAACTAGCATGCAAGCTAGAGAAAGAGTCCCCTTCAACATTGTACTGAGATACAAAGAAAAAATCACTTTTTTGGTAGATAAATATTATACTTACATGGAAGCTATAGAGCCAAGGATAGCTTAGATTCCAAGATTTCCTTATGAGGTCTCCACATAGGAGATACAAACTTATGTTGATATTCTTCTTAGCAAATCCAAGGACACAATGTGAGAAATATTTGGAACTAATGATGAAATAATTGCATAAAAGAAGTATAGAGGTTCATATTAACAAACATAGAGATGAATTGCATAAGAAATAGGGAATTCCACCAAAATCTACATCAAAAACCCTTGCAAAGGCTCCCCAACCTGATCCTATTCATTTGCTAGTTGCCAGAGGACCTAGAAGGACTAGTAGGTCCACATATGTAGTTACACATGCCCTGTAGGCCTCTAGATCTACACAATTTACTTCTACTAGAAGAAGAGTTGCATCTAAAACCTTGGCACAAATGAAACTATAGAGAAGAAGCATTCAAGGCCTAAACGTCTTGCCAAAAGGAATAAGGTTCAAATAGTGGAGATTGAAGAGTAAGGAGAAGGAGAGGAAGGCACCTTTAAACTAAAGAAGAAATAAAATAAAACTAAGAAAACTTATCTCATGGAGCCTCCACATGAGCCTCTCCAATTAGAGGCAATCTTCAATAGGATTGTGCATCATGGTATGCTAAAGGAAACAAAAAAAATTCATCCATATATGCCTCCTACTGATCAACAGAAAATTGAGAAGGAAATTATGATGTCCATGGTCAAATATAATGTGTCTCTAAGTATTAATAATATTGAAAATGTTCTAGAGAGTCTTTCTTAGGATCTAAGGTAGAAGAGAGAAAAATACATATAAATGGATGAATAGCTGAGACAAAAAGATCTTAAAAGAGATAGATATTCTATTTCTCAAGAGGAGAAAGATAAAATATCTCAAATACAAGCTTAGGAGCTAAGGAAAAGGCATAGGGTAGATTTCCTTATGAGCATGGAGAGGAAGGATAGAGATATGACATAGAAGGAGACTGAATAAGTAACAAATAAAATTATTGAAGAAGTGAAAGAAGCTGACAATGTGGAGAAACCACATGTCTCCACCACACATTATAGTAATATCCTCTGTGTAACATTGATCAATAGAATCTAAAAGAGGAGCAAGAAGAAAATTTTTCACAAGATGAAGGAAATACATCTCCTCATTATAATGTTTTGCATTGTAGTCCTCTAAAAAATGTAAAGCAATAGGGTAACCTTGATCTACAAGAGGAACAAATAAATAGTGGTATAGGGGAGAATTTTGAGAAAGGGTAGGAAACATCTTCCTCATCCTCTCCTATAGATTTAATCATTGAGTTTTGTAAAACAATACAAATTCAACTAGTGACCTTACTCCACAATTGTTTCAACTTCCAGTTCTTGATGGACAAGTTAACTTGTCCAACATATCTCCTCTTCACAAGTTACAACTAGGAGATATAGTTCAATCCACTGCAAGGCAAGAGATTCTTCAACAACAAGTTGAGGGTGTTGAGTTGTTGGAAGAAGCAATAAAGACAATTCAGGATAAATTATCTAGGGAAAAATGAGATCCATCTCTACCTCCCACACAAAAGATTAATCTTATATTGGAGTCTTTCAAAGCTCACTCATCTTATCTAGAGAAGTAGGTAGAGAAAAAAGTGATTGAACAAGTGAATAACAAACAAATAGAGCTTAATTCCTTTGAGAAATGTGCCAAGGCACATAATAAATTGTAAGAGAACATGAAAAAAATAAAAAAATGCTTAGATGATGCTAAAGTGATATAAATTTTGTTTGAAATGGCTAGCAACTACAAAGAACATAAAGGATCAAATAGACTCTATTGAGTCACAAATAACTCATGTGGTGAATGTGTATGATCTAGTAAAGGACAAAGATGGTGCTACAAGGGTACAAATAGAAAGTTTACACTCCTGGCTGAAGCAGGTCCTAGACCAAAGAGAGAAAATCAAAGGAGAAATTGGTCATTAGCCAAGGGGAATTTTTATCATGCAATAAACAATCCATATATGAAAGATTTAATATTATCAAACTCAAAATTTTATTTACTAGTAGCAATTAAGTATTCAAATGTTTTTTTATAGCAATCAAACACTTGGTACTCTTCTTCACATTGACCTATTATCCCTTGTTCTCAATCTCCTTGTATTCTCCTTTGGTTGTAGACATTCATTCTTCTATTTATTTCCCCTATTTACTAGTTGAACCCCCTTTCTATATTTATTCTCCTTTCTATAGGGTTCAAAACACCTGCAAACATTGAATGGTCACCTCCAAAATGAATTGACACCCCTTGCAATAGTCTCATGCAATAAAAATGTAATTGATCTTGATTCTTCAAAATGTAACAGTAACAAGATTTAAATCCCACGCAATTTTGAAGAGGATACTTGACCTTTGAAACATCAAATAAGGTCAAGCACATTGTAAGCTGCTAGTCATGGTATTTTATTTCAGTCAAATTTTACAATTATGTAATTAATTGATAAACTCCTCTTGTTTCCCCACTCCATCATCGACCCTTGTAATGTTGTGTCTCTTCATTTCTCAAATGCAAACACCAAATGAGGTATAGCCTTTTTACAAAGGGAGATTAAAATGAGTTTTTAAAATAAATTCAAATATGAGTGAACTTGTATGGATTCAACGTGTCGTTCCATCTTCAATGAAAATCTAAAGGATTCATATAGGAATATAAATTTATTCCAATATCACTAGATAACCAAATGAAAATAATAACAAATCCATCAAATTATTTGCTAGCAATCTCATAATGTTTTTGAAACACTTGAAGAAACATGTTACACCTTGTCTCTATGTTTTTGAGTAAAAATGATAATAAATGTAAATCATGACTTTAATATGTTTAATAGGTGAATGGAATACGAAAATATGTATTAAGATGTTATTGATTTTGAGGGTATGATTATGTTTTTATATTGAATGAATATGTATCAATCAATGAGAATACTTTAATGCTTTGATGATGAAAATGATTTATGATGCAATTAAATTTCATGTGAACGACTAACTACCTTTGTGATGCACTAAGTTGGATGCAGGAAGGAATCAATCCCTCAGGTAAGAGAGGAGGAGTATCACTCAGGAGAATAACTTGGTTTGGTAACCCTAAATATGCCTATTTGAGCTATCACACACTCACACCCTAGTTGGTCAAGTAGAGTTGAGTTAGTTCATGAAATCGGATAAGTAATATTTGGTCATAGTTTGGGGATGATTTGAATGACTTTGGTTTTGGTCTTTGGTTTCTTGCTTGTTCTTGGTGACTGAGTCTCTATATTGGGTATATACATGTTTTTATATAAAAGTGATTCTAGTATCTTGAATTGATTAAGACTTGCATGAATATGTCGTATTGCTATATATATATGTATATGGACCAAAGAAGTTGATAATAAGGTAAGGAATATATATGTGTGTGTGTGTGTGTGTCTTTAAATATAGATATTGAAATAATGTTATATATGCAATATATATATTAATTATATATTATTTAATGATTATAATAAATATTAATGATATATATATTATGTTATGATAAGCATTCAAAAATGTTTTAAATAAAGTTAAGCACATACATTAAAGAATTTCCATATGAATAAAACAACTAAATAGAGGACAGACACATGAAGCGCTTATGGGAGACTATCTCTAAGCTTTTAATCAGTGCATAAAGCATTTTGTATCAAACCATTTTCAAAGAGAATGTACTAATCACCTTGTTGACTTTGTCAACTATACCCAACCAATAAAGTGCATGAGTAAAGGTAAATATTGTTTAAACATTACAAAGGGAAAATGAGTACAGATTCAATATTGTTGACTTAGTTTTAACTGCACATAAATAAAGGGCTCTAAAAGTATGAAGGTGGCACAAAATTTTGTAGAAAGTGGAAACCATTAGAAGTATTAAACCTATTCCATGTCTAAGTAAAGCCATATGATAAGCATGAAACTCAGTCAAAGAAAATTTTATATGGAAGAAATTTGTGGTGGTAGTCAACTTGCAAATGAAATTTAGGAAACATGTAGTAATGTGTTGTTCTACCTTGACTCAGTAAGAGTCGTGTTGTCACAAGAATGAAGTTGACTCATCCATTCTATGAATTTGGAAATAAGAGAACTATTATTGTTGCAATATGAGAGTTTAAATCGACTAATTTGATGCATGTGAATAGGAAGGTGATAGATTTGTTAGCTTGTTTGTAGCATTATAATGCTAAAATTTAAGTATACATAGAGGTTCTCTCTCTACCATTTGTTATACTTTTTCCATTCGAAATTCTTCATTGCTATTCTATTGTATTTTTGTGCAAGCATAATTTGAGAGTTTTTGGTGAGAAATAGCTCATTTTCTTTGTTATTTTGTAAGGAGTAGCTATCATGATTGTGAAGGCTATATTTTTGAAGCAACATTATCAGTTAGAGCTATAAATCTAAGCATTCTTATTTCTATTCCTCTATTACTTCATTATTAAAAGGTTATTTGTTTATAAATTCTTTTGCTTGGAAAAGATTGGTTTTGAAAGTGTGATAAGCTTGCCTTGTTTTTATGAACTTGGTTTATTTCCTAGTTTGGGATAATGTTGTGTCATTCTTGGTTGAGTCTTGAATTGGTGAAACCCTTTAATTTGGGAATACATATATATATATACTATATTGTCATTGCAAGTTTATAATGTTGTTAGAACTATATAACTTAGTTTGTTAAGACTATATGGATGTTGAATGAAAAGTGAAATATGGAATATGTGATATCTTGGAATTGTTAGCCTATGATACTAGGTAAACATTTTTGGTTAATGATCATAGTAATACAATAGGAATGATGGAATGATATAAATGTCATCATTGATAAGTTGTGGTTTTATCCAAATTGTGTTGATAATCTATAATTGATTGATTACTCATATCTCCTTGAAAGCAGGAAGATATTCCTTCCCTAGGGTTGGGGTGTGTACTTTATTGTTAAATCAATATTTAATGTTAGGAACCTTGAAAAATGTATTTTTTTATTATGTTATTTTTTGACTAAGAGTCTATTCCTATTCACAAAATTCTAAAAGAGGACTCACGTTTCGGCAGCCCAAAGCCATAGTGTGAAGAAAACTATGGGTGTCGAAGCACAAAATTCTCTCATGCTAATATCCTCTAGATTTTATATACAAATGTAATGAACATTGTAAACCATGTGAATATTTTATGCATATTAAAATAGAGATTTCATAATTTTTTTATGATCACCCAATTATTGGAAGCCATGGGTTGGAATTAACCTTTATTCATTTGATGGTTGCAATATGTTCTGATTGAAACCCAAGCTTGGGATTAAACTATCTGTATGGATTGATTACTTGATTATTGCATTATTTTGATTGAAGCAAATAGGTTGGGATTAACCTATATGATTTGATTGATCATTTAATTGATGATTATAATTTTGAATGGAATCATTTATTGATGAGATTATACTTTTGATTGAGGTCACTTATTAATGATATCATACTTCTGAAATGAAGACACTTAATGTTTTGATCATACTTCTTGAAATGGGTTCATTTAATGTTATGATGTTATGATTACCCG
>VDFB02379711.1:205160673-205197139 GCA_007258455.2 Sequoia sempervirens | reverse complement strand
GAAGTCATTGTGAAGTGAATGCGTTTGAAGATCAAAATGGGAGGGAAAGGAGCCATTTTTAGGTCATTTGGTCACACAGAGGCATTACAATTTGTCCCCAGTGAGGAGTGTAACATCCCTGTAGACTCCAGAGGTAGGAATCTGTCAAGGACAACAATGTGCCACGTAGACATCTGTGCACCGCGCTCATGTCCCTGAAAATGATTCCCCCATCGACACACAAAACACATGCCAAGTGGATGGAAGGTAGGTGGGTGATGTGGAATTTTTCCTTCAGGTTTGATTTTCTAAGGTGAGGGGATGCAAAAGAGCAACTTAGACAAGGGGTGCAAATTCGCTCCTATACACACACATCATAGGTACAACAACAAATAGTTCATATGCACAACACAAGTATAATAACAACTAGCTCAATGATACATCACCTATATCTAGTTTGAATAATCCACATATACAGATCAAATGCTCACATAAAGACCAATTGGTACAAAGGAAGTGTATTCAATCTATTGTATGTATCATCCCACTACCGAGTTCACTAACACATAAGTTAAATAAGTATATCTTATTTGGAAAAGGAATGTCACTACATCCCATACTACACCATAAATATCATCCTTTTCTCAATCCACTACCATCTATGATTTCAATCAATTATCCCATACTACTTGTGTCCTCATTAGCAAGGGCATAGGTATAACAATGTTCACAAAGAATGAAATTGGAGACATGATCAACCCATATAATCTTGAAGAAGATGAAGGAACAATGAATATTGATTAGGAGATAAGGACTCCCATGCTAAAACATTCCATCTATGATTAGCTATAAAAGCCCATTTGGCAAGATAGCTGAAAAACTATTTCATTCACAAGGAATATGAATAAAGGAGGTGAAATCAAAGTCTTAGGGAAGGTAGAGATTTTTCTCCACAAAAGATGACAAACACCAAGAAGAGTCATTAGAATTCCCTTTGTTCAAAAGAGAAAATAAAATCATGGAATCCATCTCACAAATAACCTATTTCTAAGTCAACTCACATGATTTCTTCAAAGTCACAAGCATAGCATGGGTCTCCATTCGATTATTAATACCAAACCCCATAGCACAAGAAAAAAAAAGAAACCATTACTATCACAACCAATACCACCAATCCTAACTTCACCAAGATTACCCCTTGAAGACCAATTAGTGTTTATTTCAAAAACATCCAATATGGGAAGGGTCCATTTTCCAACTCTATTAAACTTATGAGAATATTTGATCTAAGAGCTAGAAGGAATATATTGAATCTATGGACCCAAATTTAACATCTTCAAAAATAAAATATTAGAGGGAATTATGACTTGATCAAAAGTGCACTTATCAATTAAAGTTTTTTTAAAAAGTCCAAAACATTCTTCCAAGCATACCCTTCAGAATCTGACATCTTTCAATGAATTATTATTCCTCTCCATCTCAATTTGTGAAAGGATAAAGACTAGACAATTATCATAGGCAACCAATAAGAAACGGGAAAAAGTAAGAGGGCACCCCAAACTAGCCCAAAAATTAGACAAAGAAGTAGCATGGATAAAGGGACAATTATAAATATGCCACCACTACCTCCAAAGACCCCCAAAAAAGGGAACTAGAAGAAAATGAGACAAACATTCCTCATTAACTCCACAAAAAACATATTTAGAAGGGCCTAAAAATCCTCTCTTTTTAATATTGTCCTGGGTAAGATATTTATTTTGACAAAGTAGCTTAAGAAATAAATTAATTTTGGGGTAACAAAATTTAATCTAGATGTTTTTCCACCATGGAAAATCCTTGAACTCATTATTTTCCTCTTCTAATAACTTATATCCTACAAAAATTGAATAAACCCCTTTATGGTGATAGCCTCAAGCTAGAATATTAGTCTCCTCTAAAGAACAACAAGGTCAACCAGCTTAGATAAAAGCAAGGGTAGCATGAGACTTTGGATATCCCCTTATAGAGCAAAAAATCATGTTTTTCCAATGAAAAGTACAATCATACCCCACAAAACAATAAGTCTTAAAATTAGAAATTGTTGATAAAATGAAATTTAAAGAACTTACTTAAAAGGTGGAGAAGAGGGAAAGTAGAGAGAATTGGGGAGTGAAGATCCTATGAAGCATTACAAAAAGAGCTTGATTACCCATTTAACAATCTAGAAAAGGCCTCACTTAACAAGAGAAGCACCTTTCTTGATGGTAATCTAGACCATAGAGCATTTGCCAAGTAGATCAATTTAGGGAGCCTCTTTAGTAGTAACCCCATGCAAATATTTGTATCTAAGAAGTTTAGTCCAAGGTTGATTCTATTGTGTGCAATCTCTAGTAAAGTTTAGTAGCCAAAGATTGACTATTGTGTTCTAATTTTCTAAGACTAAAGCCACCACATTGCTTAGGCTGACAAACCTTGTCTCAATTAATAAGACTCCATTTTTTAGTGTTTAGATTCCCTACCCATAGAATTTTTTTAGAGAGAGAATCAAACTCCTTTACAAATCTTTTAGGAGTTCAAAGCACAAAAAATTATAGACAAGAAGATCCTACAAAATAGACTTTAGAAGGGTAAGATACTAGTAAAGGATAACCAATGTAAAGTCTAGTGATTGACCTGCATCCTCAAACGATCAAGACAATTTTCTTATTGAAGACAATTAGGAGGGCCAACTAATAATGGAATATCAACATAATCTAAAGGATATTGTTCTTAATTAAATATAAAAATAAAATCAGTTCTTTGTTGAATGGCCAAAAGAATATTAAAGAAAAAGACATTTGAAATATATGTCCAAAATAAGTTGAAAACTAATATTTTATATTTGAAATTAGAATACCACCTACTTTAAAATAAAAACAAAAAGCAAGCACCATCATAGTACCGGTTAGTAACTTTAATCATTAAAACATAAAATTCATTTTGCTTTTGCTCGTCAAGTTATGCTTAAATTGCTGCATCAATTAGTGGTGGGATTTTAGAACTTCCCAATACCACTTAAGCCCTTGATTGGTTTGGAACGATACTCTAAAGCTAGGTAACTAGCTCTTTCTGAACTACCATGGTTCCTTAGCCTTATTTCTTGAAGCTTTACATTAACGTCGAAAGTTACTGGTGTCGGTAATCTTTGAACTAAGATTTGTCAGATGTCATTTCTAAAGTACAGGGCAGTTCTCCTTGTAATTTCATCTGTTTTTCAATTCGTAATGTGTGGTTTATTATGATTTGATTTTGTCTGGACTAAATTTAAAATTACATCCCACTGAATTGTTTATGTTATTTAAATCTACAGTAAATGCTGCAGCTGTTCTCTGTACACGCACGCACTGTTCTCTGTACAGCGTATCTGATTTGCATGCGTGTACTGGCGTGATATTGTCACTATCTTAAGCTGTATCATGCAATACAGATACGCTGCAGCTGTTCTCTGTACACGCACGCACGCATTGTGATTTCAAAACAGATTATAGTAATTAAACATATTTCTTAAACATTTGTTTCCTTGGGTTGTTTCATAATTGGGAAAGCATATCCAGTTTCTATTAATGGAATCCAAGTAACATATTCCAATGCTTTATCATCCAAGTGGCTGAAGGCAGAATTTAGCTTGTCGTGGGGACCGTGGAGAGATCCAAGTGGATGAATAAGGATATCTGCAAACAGTTATAGCATAGATAAGTTGGACTGAAGAGATTTACTTAAAAAAAACATTCTCTGCAATTGAATACTCACAAAAAGATAATCCAAATATGAATAGGAAAGTATAAATTAATGCTCCCAAAAAGATATAGATTCTTTCCACTTATGGAAACAGGTCGAAGGTAGCTTTCATAAGAATTTATTTAAATCCTGTGCTACTATGGTCCGTATTCCATGGCTTTTTGAAATTCCTTTGAAAATATTTACAGATGAATGATTAAAGCAATGTTCCACGGCCTTTCGGGGACGTAGAGGGGGGATTGGAGGAGATGCGTCTCGGGGATCGGGGATAGGGGTCTAAGTTTGGGGACAT
The DNA here is from genome assembly GCA_007258455.2 of Sequoia sempervirens. Classification (NCBI taxonomy): domain Eukaryota; kingdom Viridiplantae; phylum Streptophyta; class Pinopsida; order Cupressales; family Cupressaceae; genus Sequoia; species Sequoia sempervirens. Next base: position 205,193,112 of record VDFB02379711.1, on the reverse strand, counting down.
TGGGGGACGACGGTAGGGGCTGTAGAGAGGGTGCTGAAATACATATAGTATTTGAAAAATTAGTTATAAAAAGATGTATAATTATAGGAGCTTAAGGAATAAGTAAACTTTAAAGTTTAAACACATTGCAATGATTTCATTGAACTAGTGAACATTGAAAATCAAAATGAAAATATACTTAATAGACATTGGAACTAGAACTAGATGTTTTATAATTTGAATTTCATAATCATGATTCATAATTACAATCAACAATGTTCAAAGTTCAAACTTAAAAAACAAAACACTAAATACTAAATAGCTAATGGCGATGCCTCTAATCATCCCCAAGCTCCATGTCAATCTCCTCATCACTGGAGCTACTGGACCCCACATATTCAAGCTTGCAAAATGTGGAAGCACGGGTAAGGCAGGTGAATTGTTTGAGTGAATGCCTCAAAGAGATGGCACTCACTCAAACAGTTCACCTACCTTGCCCGTGCTTCCACATTTTGCAAGCATGTTGCATAGTGCACAACCTGTGGGATGTGGGTGATACATTTTGAATAAAGAACAAAAATGAAAAAAAAAAAGTTAAACATACCTGGTAACTTGGTGCCCTTCCTTCCTGAAATCACCTTCTTCTCACACACTATCTTAGGCTTCAGTTCTCGCTTCTCACGCATTGTCTCAGACTCTCAACTCTCATGCACAGGTAAAGGTAAATGAAAACAAAATAAAAAGCAATCCATAGTGATACCAAGTCTTTGATTTTTAGGGTAAGAAATAATAAATTTTATTTAAAATTTTTAAGTTTTAATAGTTTTTACTTTTGTTTTATAAATTAAAAAAAAACATTATTTTTATGCATTTTCGTGGGGGATGTCCAAGAGTTTCTTCAGAGTCTAGAGACGTCTGGAAGTCCCCTTTTGGAAAGAAACGTCCCCTTGGAAGGAGAAACATTCAAGGAATGATGGAGAAATGGGGGGCAGTGGGGGGACGTTTCCCAAATGTCCCCGCATCTCAGAAACATCCCCGTCTTGGGTTTGTCAAGAATTTTGGGGGGGACACATCCCCGTGAAACATTGAATTAAAGTGATTTGATAGCTATCATCACAATTGTTTATTATGAATGACGAGTTATAAGGGAGAGGAGAGTCAAAGGTTGAGTTAGCTTATTGTCAATGGCACACCTCAACTGAGCTAATGGTCCAAATGAATGGGAAAAAAGGCTACCCTAGTCATATCTTGTTATAATTATATGGAGCATGTTCTTTAGAAAGTAACCCTCTTGTGGAGAATCTTAAGTTTTTCATAGAGTGTGCTAAACGGACAAAACCTCAAAATTGTATCTTCTTTATGAATAGTTGTAACTTATTCTGCATTCCTTAACATTTAGACTACATTTATAAAATAATCAAAAATGTAATAAAATCTATCACTTGCATTAATCTCCATTATTGATTCCTCAATGAATCACAAATAATATAATTTTAAAATGTTTCCATCAAAAATATTATGCTCAGTATAAGTTTCCATACCAAAATTCAATACTTCAATTGTAGATGCTTGGTTGTCCTCTTCTTGACAATGAATTCCAACAATTCATTTTTTTGTCTTGTTTTGTTTTCTATTTTTCAAATTGTGCTGGAAAACGAGTTACCCTGATATAAATGATCTAAATTAACTAATTAAATACAATCCTTTAAATTAGGGTTTAGAGTTGAGAGTCAAGTAATAAATGTAATATTAAATTTGTAGAATTTATATAAATTAAATATGGTGTTTAATTAGTTTTTGGATGGGAAAAATATATTATTAATGTTTCAAATTGATCATCAAAGTGTTGGAAAACAAGGTCTTGTCAATTAATGCTTTATAATGTACAAATTAATTGTATCACAATTTCACGAGATTTTCATTTTTTATACATCTATCTATTAATTACCAAAGTTAAATAACATATTAAATTATGGATACTTTATCTATTGTTCTTGTTCATCAAAATTAAATCATGATTCACAATATCTACTAGAATTATGAACATACATGACAATACTTTTATATTAAAAGATTCATCCCAACTATAATGAAAATTATGCCAATCAATAAAAAAAAAGATCCTTCAAGAAAGCATTCAAACATGTATATATATTTTCTAATGCATACTTTATTTTTATTTTATTCAAGGGGTAAACGCTTTTGATTGAAGCTATGAATCAGAATACAACCATTCAACAATACCACCCCAATGGGGTTTGAACCTTGGTGGCAAGAACAATAGTGCCACCTATAAACCATCACACCATGACAATACCGACAATGCATACTTTATTAGATTCCAATAATGATAGAGGAATAATTCATAAAATAGTGAACACATTTATTTATCTCAACCATGAAATATTTTTTTAAATTGATTAAGTTAATCAAATTAGATTATTGACAATACATTTTAGTTTCTTTTTTGTTGAGGATAAAGACATTTTTCGAAAAAGTCCAAACTCTTTTTACAAAAGATAAATTAGATGTAAGAATAAAAAATCAAACACACAACATATGAAAAATAGCAAGAGTGGAAAATACCTTGTTTGTAGACAAATAGCACACCACCAACAAGCAGTGGCACACTAATAAAAAAGGGCAGCAAGAATGATCCATCCAAAATAACTTTCCTAAATAAAAAAATATTTGAGCCTTGCTACATCTAGGTGAAATTATGAATTATAATTCTTAGCTAATGGTTTGGAACTAGTGAGTTCCAAAGTACTTTTATTACCATTAGCTACATCTTTCTCTATTTCACTACCATGATTTTTCTTTTGATTCATTCCTCCTCTCATTGTTTCTGCTCCTATATATGCTACTTTCATAGTACTTCTAGTTTTTTGGATGTAGAATTGATGTAAGACTTGGTGTACACTTGATGAAGGGCAAGGTTAAATTTAAGAACCCCCCTCAGTAAAGGTGTAAAATCCTAGCAAATTTTGCATACTTCCCGATAAAAATATTAATTTTATTGGCAATTTTTTTCATTTTTCAAGAAAAAAATACCAATTGACGAATCTTTTGTAATTGCTAGAAGTCTGTGGAAAATCCTGATGAATTACAATTTTTTAAAACCAATAAATATTTTCATTGGCGATTAAAACCTATTTTCAAACCAATAAAATATTTTCATTGGTGAATTAAACATGTTTTCAAACCAACAAGATATTGCTATTGGCGAACTAAGGTTGCGCTCAAACAAATAAAATATTTTTGTTGGCGATTCAAAAATGTTTTCATTGGAAAATTAAACCTTTTTTCAAATGAAGGAAAAAAACCATTTTCGAATTAAACATAATCTCAAACCAATAGAAAAATTCATTGGTAAAATAAATTGGTATGCCAATAATAAATCATAGTGTGGGTGGCAAAAATATCAAATGCTATTGTTTATGGGTGTTTAGGAATTTTCTCAACACGGGAAACACACAAGTATACTACCTCTCTTGAAAGGTGAAAATTTGCAATTGAGTTGTAGACAATCACCCCAAGGTCTCTCGGGTGTTAGGTCATGACTTGCCAAAAAAACTCAGTTGATTGATGTGATATTTGGTAATCACAAAAGGGAATTTTTGGTTGACTAAGCTTGGAGGGAATTGGATCTTCAAAAGGAGTTTTACAAATTCTGGAAATGAAGGACAACTGCTGCAAGTTTAGGACAATAGTCTAAAACTCCTCTCTGTTCATCAAGTTTGACTTTGTTGTGATGCTGGAACTTTGTTTTAACTTCAATTTTCAAAGAAAAGTCAAAAGGGAAAAGGGATAGAGAGTTTCCTAGGCCTACAACTAATGTTGAATAGTAACAATGAAGGATGCTATAGTGGACAACCTTCATAAAACTAAGTTCCACTTAACCAAGTCAACCTACAGTCTCACAAAACTAGTGCAACCTTCTAAGGTCTAAAAATTTTCAACCATTCATTCACTATTAAGCATGAACAATAGATGAACTTAAGTGAAACTCTATGCATACTGTTTTGACTAACTTTACACCGTTGTTCATCACCAACAAACATCAAAAAGTATGAACAAGAAAGGGATCAACACCATAACATTCTTCACCATTAAAGTACAACATGAACTAGCAACTAAAAAGCAACTTAAAACTAGAACAACAAATCTAAAATCTAATATTGAGGAGATGAATCATGCACACAATGAAGAAACACAAGAATCCATCAAAATAATGCAATTATAATTAAATTTCTGCAACATGCCTTTACACAACAACTCAACTCTCTCTTTTAAAATGAGAGGAGACCCCTATTTATAGTTTTCCAAAAGTGAAATGAATGGAAAAGATTTAATTTCATTGTGTAGCCCAGTTTCATTTTACATTAGGGTTTCACCTACCCCCAAAATATAACAATATTAAATACATCTTTTGTCTTTTCCCTATTTCGTCATCTAGTGACCTTGGCATTGTAGCAATTCTATCCTGTAGTGACTTCCTTCTTGTTGTAGCTACTTTGTTATAAATTCATCATCTATGACTGGTTTTCCTGCATTCTTCTATAGAGTAGCATATTCCATGAATTTTCCAATTAAAGCCTGGAGCTTATCCCATTCCATGATGTCGGATTGAAGGTGTGGAAGGAGATCTTCTTGAATCTCCCAATGATATGCTCCTAGCTCTTAGTGCATTTAATGGTCACTTTGATGACTTACTTTGAATGTACAAAAGCCCTAGCAACAAAATCCATAAAGTTTGATGACTTTGTATTCGTGGCCCCTTGCTCCATCTTCTTGTGGAAGAATGGTTTGATCTTTTCTAGATCTATCTCAAGGGCGGGAATCTCATAATATGTCATCATTTTGAGATAATCTTCACTATCCCCTTTGAGTTCAACAACCCATTTGAGGTCAAGTTCTATCTCATGCAAGGACTTCTCTAGAACATCCTTCCTATAATCAAGGCCCATTTTCCATGTCTCCATGAGCCAGTGATCTTCTTCAGCTAGTCCGAGCTCCTTTTCCCATATTTTCTTAGAAATATAGACGATGTTTTCGAGCTTAGGATATGTTATCCTATACAGCTCGGTGAACGTATTGCATTTCTTTATCATTTCATCCATTTGCTTCTGCAGTCCTCAAAACTTGTTGAATGCCTAGACAACATGGTGGATTCCCATGTCACCATTGTATATTACCCTGTTGAACCAATCTTTTGCTGACTTGGTTTAGTTTCTCATCTTTTCCACTCTACTGAGTTCCTCTTGGGAGAGGAGAGCAGGTAGGAATGATGTTGTGGGAACCTCTTCTTCTATGGATGTCCACTGTTGGATATAAGTAGTGAGATCTGCAACTTGTGCCTTAAGCTCTTCCTTTGTGGACTGATCTTTATTCATCTGCTGCATGATTGTGGCCACAAACCCCTGTAATTCATTTATTTTCCACTCATGGGTTGTCGGGCCTAGATTGATTGTCGATATTCTATAACTTTGACCTTGCATAATGCTCATATCTTTATCTACTATAGGAGTAGAAATTTGTACCATCCTGGATCCAAAAAAATCCATCATAATATGAGAATGAACTCTAGGATTCTTCTATTTTCTTATTTTCATTTATGCTTTGGCTAGTATTGCTTAAATTCTAGCCTTCAGATCAATAGTCACAAGAGTCCTCTTCTGCAATTGTCACTCCAACCAATCGGGCACCTTGGTTTGCTCCTTGGGTGATTCATGATCACCTTCCACTCTTTGTTCACTTCAAGGATGTTCTTCTTCATTTCTAGGAGCTTCTTGATCAATCCTTTCTCCTTCGTTCAAGTCTTCTATTTGCACTGTCTTCCCTTAGTTTGACTCAGTGGAAATTATATTTTCCTCAACAATGTCCTCTTCTTGGGGAAGCTTCTCTTCTACATGCTTGAGCTCAACATGATGCTCAAGCTCGGGGCTCTTTCTTAACATGTCTTTTTCGTCTTCATCCTTTTATTTTCATTCCTCCTTTTTAGGAGGTGTTTCTTCCTCTTGAATCCGGCCCTTGTCTTGGCCAATTGATGGTGGCTCCTCATGGATCTTCACATCTATATCCATATCAATCATTCCCCTAGAGACATGACCTTCAGGATTGGTCCCTTCATTTACATCCTTGGCCTATTGTGGTAGTTCTCCTTCCAACTCTTGGTTTGATGTCTCTATTCTATACCGCTCATTGAGAGCCTCAATGTATTCTTCTGAAGAATGTGATATTTCCTCATCGAATGCCACTTTGTCCAAATTTATGCATAGCCCACCCTTGGGGTGTTCAAAGTAATTATCTTTATCAGAATCCCCAGACTTGTCGGTGACGTCCTTCACAGATTTTTCTTGTTTCTCTTTATGTCACCTCTCCATCTCCTCTAATATTTGCATAGTGGCTTCAATTTTTGGTGTCTCTATGGGTGGTGGAGGGAGAGGTAAGGAAACAAAAATTTGGTCCACCCAAGCTTGGACCTTGGGGTTGAGGACTACCCTAGAAATTTTAGTTAGTATGTTTTGCATATATGCCCCAAAAGCATTCAATAGGGTAAGAGGCAACATAGAGATAGTGGTCACTGCAGGAAATGGAGCAGAAAGAGTGGGTAGTGGAGGAGGGAGTGAAGAAGATGAAAGTGAGGATGTAGTGGAGGAAGAGTAGTTGAGGACCATTATCAGAGCCATTGGTGAGGTGGAGGCAAGGTGGACCGAGATATCCATAGTGGGTGAAGATGAGACGGGAAATGACTGAGAGGTGGTTGGTGGAGGAGTGGTAACGGTAGTAGCGATAGTGAGAATGGAAGCAGTAGGTGATGAGTGCAGTTTCTCGGTTTCTTCTTCTCCTTCATGTTGGGGGTCCTTCTCTATGGTAGGCATGTCACTCATGAATCCCCCTATCTTCTTTTCTTTCTTAGATGATTCTCCATTGGTGGGCTTTCTTGAGTATACCTTATGTTTAGGATTACACTCAGGCATGTCCTTACTTTTCTTGGACCTTGTCATTGGTGGGGATTTAGGTTCCTCTCCTGATGTGGTGGCGACAGCTGCTCCACTATCTATTTCACTTTCAAGCTCATCCTCAAGCTCACCATATGTCAATTTAGCGCCCTATATTTTGAGTTGGGCAATGGGCATCTATTTAATGCCTTGTTCTATTCTCAATAGGTCATGTTAATATATCAAGGTCAATGACCTCTTTCTCATTGCAGTCTATCATGGGAAACGAAAACTTGACCACAACATTGTATCTATCATCAACAATATTATTGCCTTCTTCTACTATCTGGTCGGGCACAGGGAATATATTCACTGACTTCACGAATTAGGCCATCATTCTCATGTAGTGCCTCATTCGCACTTCTTTATCATTTGCACAATTGGCCTAGAAGTCGTTGAATTGAGGTCGATGAGCATACTTTATTTTGACCCACTTCTTCAATTTTCCATAAGGGTCCATTCTTCCTTGGTTGGTATGGAGATCCAAGTGATATTCCACCAATTCCTTCTTTGAATATTCAACGCATTGGGAGGTGGGACAGGAATACATTCCTTGCCCGAAGGTCAAGGGATAAGGGATCCTAGGCCTATGTTTGTTTCTCAACAAGGTGTGGGGATTTTACAATTTTTGAGATACTCCCAGTAGGATCATGCGATCATTGGGATAGTGTGGAAGCCGGTATGGTCTCCCTGAGAATCCTTTAGTTATGATATATGTAAACTTTGGGAACTATATGAATAGACACCCAAACCATAGGATGAAGGCTTTGGCGTTGTGTGACACCCTTCTCTCAAAGTCTCTTCCTAGGAGTTTTATGATTTGTGCAATGAAGGCATCATTCACCCTCTTGTATTCCCTTTTGAAGTTTTGGTATTGCAACTAAGGGTAGCGATCGTATACCTTGAGGTCTTCTTTCTTTGTTTCTAGGTTGCATGCAATGAAGAGTCCTTTGTATGGGAAATTTTCTGCTAGGTGGTACATTAGATATGAGGTCATACAAAATTTGGAAGTCTTCTTTACAACCATGAGCTGGTTGTGCATGTTATCACTGATTATTTTTTCCCAGTGGAACTTCGTCTTGCCTTAGATGATCTCCTTGATGAAGTAGAACATCTAGTCTTCAAAGAAAGCGGTGGTAGGAAGACCCATTACCCTTCTTAGTAGGGTGAACAAGTTGTGATAATCCTCATAAAACCCACTTCTAAATAGTTCTTGAGGCACTTTGGCAACACTAACCCTCTTTTACCACAACCAATGTTGGTTAATTATTCTTTTGCATGCTAGAGGGTCTGCCTTCCATGTGTTTCCAACATATCCTTTATTTGTTTCTTCCATTACATCAAATATGGGAATGTGGAATGTCTTGCCAATAGACTTAGCAGACAAGTCTTCTAATACTCTACCATCATGATCAATAATCTTCTTGTTATTGTGGTAGCATTCCCTATAGACCATGACCAACTCCGGGGCAATGATCATGGAAGGGAAACCGACTGCCTTAGCGAGACCACTCGCTCTAATCCTTTGTGCATTCTTTGTTGTGAGATTGATCATTACCCTTTGTTGGAACTCATCAATATCCATGTGCCCTAGGTTTGTATCTGACATGGAATCCCAAATAGAAGTAATCTTGGAGGTACATTCCACTCTATGAAATTGATACTTCATCTGATCTTTCTCTTCCTTTCCTCTTGGCATGTGTTCATGTTTCTTTCTGTTTTCTTTCTCGGTAGAAATTCCCTGATGGACCCACAATAGGTTCCATAAATTCTGCATGCAAAGAAGAAATAAGTGTATTCATATAGAAATTGGGGCAAGCATTAGTTAAATCCTACAAAATGAGGGTTAGATCCAATAATGCATCATCAAAAGATCACAAAATTCATCAACATCAACCTTTTAAATCTCCTTTGGATCATATATAGAAATGCAGGCCTAGGGATGCATGTTTCCTTGGAATGGAAGTCATTGGGAGAGACTAGGAGTAGGATGATGCTGAGGCCATGGAGACCCATAGGTGGCCACCCACAGCAAAAGCTTCACCTTAGGAATCTAGTAATCAAAGTTTGCATGGTGCGGCTTGGCATGTGCAGAAATTGGCTAGGAGGAACTTGAAGTTGTTTGATTGGGCTTTGATGCAAGAAGGCCGAAGGACATTTAGGACCTTTTCCATTAAGCAATTGAAATCAAAGCACAACATCTCACAGGAGGAAGTCTACATTGCAAGACCCACGGGCACCTTGGATGTCAAGCCCCACGTATTAAAGTTTAACCATTTGGGGAATGCGAACAGGAGATATCGGGACACCATCATGTGTTGGTTGTTAGGAGTGGTGTTAGAGAGACGACAGTCTACAGAAAATGGTCTGCATAGGTGGACCTGCAACAAGCTCACAGACGCGGATGGACACAGGTGAAAGGGCACTAGGAAATGGTGATGAAGTAGCAGCCACCCACATGTAGTTTTCCATGTGAGCCGGCCTACAAACCTCTTTTGACTTAGTCATTTTGGCACTAAGAAAGCTCAGAGGGTGGGAATGGTGTCAAAGTTCATAATATGGGTGGAAGGGATAGCTTTGCCTCAAAATGATGGCATTTGGGCAATGATGAGCTGCGGATGGTAGCTCGCAAGCCCTTGGGACTCAACAATTTAACACTTGGTAGAAACAATTTCAGCGGGGCCCATGATACAAAAGGCAAACATGGTTTCATTGTTAACCAACAACCATAGGGAGATGATTTCCTTCTAACTATGGTCTACATGAAAGAACCCACAATAGGCCAAGGTCTTTAGAATTTTTATTTAAGTTTAATTTTAGTTTGACCAGGTGGCAATAGTGAGGGTGCAAGTCATAAAGGAGTTCATGCCATGTGGAGAAGGACCAAGGAAACACAAGGTTCCACATTATTTTAGGGTATTGTTCGAGCGATTTTGATAGAGTTTAAAGTGCCAGGGGGTGAGTTTTCATGTAGGACCAATTGTTGCGATAGTAATCGAGAGGTTTCAAGATTTTACCATTAATTTATAATCCCTAATCACAAAAAACTATTCGGTTTAAGCATTTGAAGGTCAATGTACCTAATATTAGTGCAAAAATTGGATGAAGACTTGGATTTTGATCCACCAAGAAGCAATACTTGCATGGGCTCCTCCTTTTCCATCTTCCTTTCTCCAAAATTCAAATTTTTCGGTGTGAAAATGATAGGTGCAAGCATCTATTTATAGGCAAGGGTGCATTTATGACCCACAATAAATGTTGGGTATGATAGGAAGTGGGGTAGCTAAAGTGTAGGAATTCGACCAATCAATAAAGAGCAATATGGAACCTGCAATTCGGGGGGAACCATGGGCTTCACCATTAACCAATGGCTAAGAGGTGACAGCGAAAGAGGGTGCGGGACTCACCATGCAGGTAGACATCTAATGTTGACCACTAGAGATCGATGAAGGGATGACAAAAACCTACAAAAGGAGATCCCCAACCGTGGAGTTGTAAGGCTTGGAGGACGTTGGGGCAAAAGACCAATGGAAACTTGCAGGGGCATTTTTTGCATGGACCAAAGACTTAGGGAATTTTAGGATGGCAAATTTTGGTCATAGAAAATTGGTGTCTTTAACACACTTGACCACTTTGAGCTCAAAATTAGGGGCATGCAAAATGAGGCAAAGGAAAAATGACCCGACAAAGTGTTGGTATGTGGCGACTGATCATGCTATACTATATAGCCCATGGTATTATAGTATGATGAAAAATGTGATTATTCGCAAGATTGTAATAGGTTTTACACTGGATAATAAAAGTATTGGATGGTTGTGGTTTGGTGGATGTTACTCAAATTGGGTGAACCACGTTAAATTCTCTATGTTATGATTTATTTTGTGTGTGTATTAGTTTCTTTGTTTATTATATAGATCTGGATTTAATTATTAGATATCTACCATTTCTAACCTTAACAAGTGGTATTAGAGTGGGTTGTGTTTTGATTATCATTTGTAGGAAAGATCTCATGGTTGAGTGGGAGAAATGGTAGATGAGGGTAAGAAGGTTGAGAAGTTTAATGGGAAGAACTATTAGTTATGGAAGATACAGATGGAGGACTATCTCTATCAGAAGGATTTATGGCGGCCATTGGAAGGGAAAACCAAGAAACCTGCAGCAATGTCAGATGAGGACTAGGAGATCTTGGATAGAAAGGCTCTTGGTAGTATTCGTTTGTGCCTAGCACAATCAGTGGTGTTCAATATTACAATAGCAAAGACAACTCAAGAGTTGATGGAAACCCTAGCGAAGTTATATGAAAAGCCTTCCGCTTCGAATAAGGTATTTCTTATGAAGCATTTATTTAATACGAAAATGGTAGAAGGTGGGTCAATTACTGATCATTTAAATGAGTTTAATATAGTCACCAGTCAATTAACTTCTATAAAAGTAAACTTTGATGAAGAATTTAGGGCTCTTTTGATTTTGTGTTCGTTGCCTGAAAGCTAGAATAGCTTGGTAATGGCTGTTAGCAATTCTGTTTCTGGTTCGAATACATTGAAGTTTGATGATGTTGTCGGTGTTATTTTGAGTGAGGAAATTCATAGGAAAAGCTTAAGTGGAACATCCACATCAGGCAGTGTTTTGAATACAGAAAGCAGGGGAAAAACAAAGGAGAGAGGAAACAATTATGGAAATTGTGGGAAGTCACGAGGAAAATCAAAGGATAAAATGTCTCAATCTAGAGACAACAGGGATTGTTGGTACTGTGGTAAGCCGGGTCATTTAAAGAAAGATTGCTGGTCTCAGAAAAATAAAGGAGATAGAAAGGAAGGAAGTAAAGAGGAAAATGTGGTAAGTAATAAATCTAATGAGGATGCTTTGATTCTTTCCCTTGATAATGCTGATGATTCTTGGGTGCTAGATTCAGGGGCTTCATTTCATGCTACCCCCATAGAAGTTATTTTCTTGATTATGTCCAAGGGGATTTTGGGCTGGTTTATTTAGGAGATAACGAACCCTGTCAGATTGTTGGAAGGGGAAGAATCAAGATTAAGTTGTAGAATGGGAATCATTGGCTACTACGTGAGGTAAGGCATGTTCCAAAGTTAAGCATAAATTTAATTTCAACAGGGCAACTAGATGATGAAGGTTGTGTTGTTACTTTTAATGATAAAACCTGGAGGGTCACAAAGGGTGCCTTAGTGGTAGCAAAAGGTGTGAAAGTAGGCACCTTATATCTTTGTACAGGTCATATTGTTCCTTCTACTTTAATTGTTATAGAAAAAGGTCAATGTTCAGGAACAACTGCTACAGTTCAGCAGGTAGAAGATCATACAGTTGCTGTGGACTCTGAATCAGCACTGTGGCATAATAGACTTGTGCATATGACTGCAAAAGGTATGAAATTACTTCATTCAAATAATGTTTTATCAGGTCTAAAATGTGTTAATATGGATTTCTGTGAAAGTTGTGTATAAAAAACAAAAGAGAGTTAGTTTTTTCAAGGATGGGAAGCAAAAGAAAGATGAGAAATTAGAGCTTGTGCATACGGATGTATGGGGACTAGCTCAGGTATCTTCTTTTAGTGGCTCTCTGTATTATGTTACATTCATTGATGATGCAACTAAGAAGGTATGGATTTATTTCTTTAGGCAGAAATCTGATGTATTTGAAACTTTTAAAAAATGGAGAAGCTTGGTTGAGAATGAGACGGGAAAAAGGTTAAAATGTCTTAGATCTGATAATGGTGGTGAGTATTGTAGTAAAGAGTTTGAAGATTATTGTTCCTCTAATGGTATTCGTAGGCAGAAAATGGTTCCAAGGACTCCACAGGAAAATGGAGTGGCTGAGTGAATGAATAGAACAATAATGGAGCATGCACAGACTATGAGATTGCATGTGGGCTGCCTTTAAAAATGTGGGCAGAGACTGTAAACACGAATGTTTATTTAATTAATAGAGGTCCCTCTAATCCTTTGGGTTGTGGTATTCCAGAGGAAGCATGGAAAGGTAAAAAGGTGAGTTATTCTTTTCTCAAAACCTTCGGTTGTGAAGCATTTGCACATGTAGATTCTGAAAATAGAACCAAGCTTGATGCAAAATCAAAGAAATGTGTATTTGTTGGATATGGCATTGATGAATTTGGTTATAGGCTTTGGGATTTTGAAAATCAGAAAATTGTGAGAAGCAGGGATGTCATATTCAATGAGAAAGTGTTGTACAAAGATCTATTGCTGCAACATGAGAAGAAAGAAAATGATTATGCAGTGTTGGATGATATTCCAAACAATGATTTTTCAATAGTTCCTCATGCTGGGCAACAACAACAACAACAAATACCAAAAACTCCTGTTAGATGATCTTCAACGATAATAGACCTCCAGAAAGATTCTCTCCCTCTTTGTATACTATTTTGTTAACTGATGTTGGTGAACCAGAATATTATGATGAAGCTATGCAGGTGGATACCAAGGTTCAGTAGGAGCATGGAATAGAAGAAGAAATGGACTCCTTGCTAAAAAACCAGACTTGAGAATTATGCAAGTTGCCTGCAGGTAAAAAGGCTTTACCAAACAAATGGATTTATAGGCTAAAAGAGGAGGATGGAGGTAAGAAGAGATTTAAAGCCAGATTAGTTGTAAAGGGATTTGCACAGAAAAAGGGTATTGATTTTAATGAGATTTTTTCTCCTATTGTTAAAATGACTTCTATTCGTATTGTTTTAAGTATTGTGGCTGCTGAAGATTTGCATTTAGAATAGCTTGATATTAAAACAACCTTTTTCCATGGTGATTTGGAAGAGGAAATATATATGGACCAGCCATAAGGATTTGAGGTCAAAGGTAAGGAGAAACTAGTGTGAAGATTGAAGAAAAGTTTATATGGCTTGAAGCAAGCACCTCGGCAATGGTACTTAAAATTTGATAGTTTTATGGCTGAGCAAGGCTATAGTCAGTGTAATTCTGACCATTGTGTTTATTTTAAGAGGTTGGACAATGACAACTACATTATTTTATGTTTATATGTTGATGACATGCTTGTAGCAGGGTCTAACATGGATCACATAAGTGAGTTAAAACAACAGTTAGCAAATTCTTTTTCTATGAAGGATTTGGGGGCAGCAAAACAAATCCTTGGTATGAAAATTTGTAGAGATAGGAAAAAGAGGAAATTATTTTTTTCTCAGGCTAATTATGTTGAAAATGTGTTGCAGAGATTTTATATGGAGAATGCAAAAATTGTCAGCACACCTTTGCCTAGTCATGTTAAATTGACTAAGGATATGTGTCCAAAGACACAAGAGGAGGAAGAAAAAATGTCCAAAGTACCATATGCTTTAGCTATAGGCAATTTGATGTATGCCATGGTATGCACAAGACCAAATATTGCACATGCTATAGGAGTTTTTAGTAGGTATTTGAGTCATCTCAGAGTTGAGCATTGGAATGTAGTAAAATGGATTCTCAAGTACTTGAGAGGTACATCCAATAATTGTCTATGTTTTGGGGGCTCTAATACTAATTTAAAAGACTATGTTGACTCAGATTTGGTTGGGGATATAGATACCAGGCGGAGTACCACAGGTTATGTATTTATAGTTGGTGGGACAACAGTAAGCTAGATTTCTCGATTGCAGAAGGTGGTTGCTTTATCCACCACAGAGGCAGAGTATGTTGCTGCAACAGAGGCGACAAAGGAGATGATATGGCTGCAACTTTTCATGGAGGAGTTGGGTAAACAACAGGCTGAAAATTACTTGTTTACAGATAGCTAGAGTGCTATACATCTTGCAAAGAATTTTTCCTTGCATTCTAAAATAAAATACATACAGTTGAGATATCATTTCATTTAGTCGGTGTTGGAGAATGGACAGGTCAAGCTAGACAAGATACATACAGATATCAATCCAACAGATATGTTTATGAAGGTAGTGACAAGGGAGAAGTTGAGCTCCTCTTCAGGTTCGGTTGGTCTTCAAGGTTGAATTCAAGTATAACAGAGCAGCAGGGTCCAAGGTACTTATTTCCAATCGGAGCTGTAATTACAACAGTGTCATCCAGGATTAGTCTCCAAGTGGGAGATTGTGTTGGTATGGAGCCTGATCAGTCTCCAAGTGAGAGATTGTTGGTATGTGGCGACTGATCATGCTATACTATACACCCTGAAAAATTAATGAAAAAAGAAAAATTTGATTTTGTAGAACCCAAAAATCTAGAAGCTTCTAAGCTTGTTAAAAAGGGGTTCGGATGGGTATTATAGTATCATGAAAAACACGATTATTCGCAAGATTGTAATAGGTTTTACACTGGATAATAAAAGTATTGGATGGCTACGGTTTGGTGGATGTAGCCCGGATTGGGTGAACCACGTTAAATTCTCTATGTTATGATTTATTTTGTGTGTGTATTAGTTTCTCTGTTTATTATATAGATCTGTATTTAATTATTAGATATCTGCCATTTCTAACCCAAACACAAAGGAAAAAAGGAAAGAGGGGGGTCCCCGGTTCGAACGGGGTGTGTGTGTTATAGGCACAACAATTGGTGACTCCACTAGGAAAATGTTCTCAAGCATTCTAAGGGTAAGGATTCATTTGAAGCCTAGAAGCTCTGATTTCGTAGACAAGAAGCCTATTTCCTTGGGCGAACTAGGAACTTAAAGGAGGAAAAGATCCTTGGTTGAATGAAGTCACAAAGTACCTCAGAAGTGTGTGGAATGAGTTCATTTCCCTTCTTCAGAGACCATAATGAACAACAGTTAGTCATAGGAGGAAAGCTATGTAAATGAACTAACTCCAAAAGTAACCTTGACATTGCTCCACTGCTAGTTAGGCGTCCATAGCCCTGACAAAGTTATCACTGTGACTTGATGGACATTACTCTATTGCCAGTCGGGCATCCATAGCCCTGATAGAGTGATGAGGGAATAGCTCGAGACTTAGAAAATAACCCACAAATAAGAGAATAATTTTATTATTCAGAAAATGGAGCTTCTTACATGCAGAGGATCTCAAATTCCCCAGTTCTACAACACATGCAAGTTATAGAAAGTTACAGAATCACCATTTCGCAATATGCGAGCTTGTCCCCAAAAGTTACCCAAATATTAAAAAGCCCATAAATAGAGCTCCTCTTTAGTTTGGAGCCAAAACAACATTCAAATTTGAGTTTAGGCGGTTTGGCACCGAAAATTTACAACATGAAGTTCAAATTTCAAAAGAGCATTTGCAATTGTATCTTCTAGAAAGTGCACCAACTTCCCAGGGCCATAACTTTTGATCTGAGACTCCGATTCGCGAACCGTTTGAACCATTGGAAAGGTCACAAAGTCAATAACGCGCTCAAAATTTTCTATGCCAATTTTGGAAAGTTTTGGGGCCGATCCGGGAAATCTAAGTGCCTCAAATCTAACTCAAAATATTTTCAGGTGCAAATTTGGGAAACTAAAACTGCAATATCTTTCCACCCAAAAATAGAAAATAAAAACTGTAAATTGGGAATTTCATTATGATGAAAAGGGTATCCAAAAAAGTAAAAACATCTAAAAAACTGAGAAACTTGAAATTTAACTATTTTTGGGTGATGCAAGATTGCCCTTACACCACTGGATACTCCTACATCATAGAGTTGCTTACACATCCACATAGTTGCTTGTTTCATCATTTTATTTTCTCTTTTCTTTTGATATTTCCTTTTGATACTCGTCTTTTTCTCAACTACATAAGCACTGAAGCTTATAGTGGGTTTGGAATCACAGTGGTCACTGGAGTAGACTTAGGATTTTTCACTTGCTAAAACCTCATAATGACTATCGTATAGCTTGTCAAAAATATTTAAGATGTGTTTTCATGCATTATCTGAGATAAATTTGAGGAGATTCAAATAAGGGTTCCATCCTAGATCAACTTGGAGTTCAAGTAAGGAAGCCTGCTTCATGGGAGCGGTAAAAAATCAATGGTAACGGGTGAAGACTTATCCAAAGAAAAAATGGGAGTGGACAACAAAGTGATCCCTTTGATGAGCCAAGCATGTCCACTATGTCAAAATAGAGAGACACCCTCAACAAAAACAAGATCCAGGAAAGCAAACAAAAGTGGGGTGAAAGCAAAGCAACAAAGCAAAATAACCTAAGCTAACCTATATACAACTATATACAAAGAGTGAGCTTGAGAAGCTCAGGAAAGGAAATAATGCTTGAGGTACTGCTCGTTGATGGGAAATAGGACATCCTCTCCAATGAGTATTTTGAGGCAAAAGACATTATCTCCTAGAATTTCTAAAATATGAAAGGGGCCAAGCCAGAGTTTTTCAAATTTATCATGTCCCCCTTTATTTCCATGGGCCTTGTCCCAACAGAGGCCTAAATCAACAATTCCTAAAGGCCTTCACTTTGGCTCAGTGATTGAACCATCTTTTGACAATGCCCTGGTGTTTGGAAATTTTTTCTATTGCTTGGTCACAAACTTCTTCTAAGTGCAAAAATTTAGCAAGTTGAGCTTCTTGACGCTCCCCTTCCTTGTAAAACATGTTAATGAATTGGAGCATGGGAATCTTGAGATGAACAAGGAAGATAGGCTCTAAGCCATAGATGAGGTGAAATAGGGAATTACCCAGGGTAGCCTTATGGCATGTACGGTCTGCCCAAAGGGAAAAATGCAGTTGGGTGTGCCAATATTTTGGGATCTTGTCAAGAAATTTCTTGATCACAACTAGTAGTTTTTTGTTTGTTGACTCAACTAGGCCATTTCCCTTGGGGTAATAGTTGGAGGAGAATTTAAGGACAATCCCATAATCAAAGGCCCAAATGAAAAACTTAAGGGATGAAAAGGTGAGGCCATTGTCACATACAAGGGAAAAGCGAAACCGAAGTGATTCAAAATATAACTTTCTAAGAAATTAGTAACTACTTCAGTTGTACATTGCCTACATGCTACTGCTTCAGTCCATCTAGTGCAAAAATTAGAAGCGGTTAGAATGTACCTGTGGCTTGTAGAGGTTGGTGGGCTTACTGGACCAATGAAGTTGAGTTCCCACTGATCAAAAGGCCTTGCCTCCAGGACTAGTTGAAATGGGACAACAACATTCCTCTCCTAAGTAGTATCAGTTTGACAGATGTGGCAGGTTCTGACATGGTTGTGTGCATCCTTAAACAATGTTGGCTAGTAGTATCTGTCTCACAGAATCTGATGAGTTGTGGAAAGGCCAGACTCGTGTCTTGCGTCAAACTTGTCATGAAACTCTCTTACCACCCAAGTTGCTTATTCTTTTCCAAGGCATCTAAGATAGATTCCTTCATGATTTCTCTTATACAATATGGATCCCTATAGCATGTAACTGCTGCTCTTTAATCTCAAAGCACATTTTTGTACTCCTTGCAATCATGATAGACACTTGTTGTTTAGTAAATAATAAACAATGTCATCATACCACTCTCCTCGGGAGACATCTTTTAGCTGGTACTGTTGTATTGTAAGTTTGAGTCTAGTTTCTGCCATTGTACGGGTAAGGGCTTGTCCTCATACTAACTTCGTGGGTTGAATCTCCATGTCATATTCTTACAATAGCATAACCCATTTTTCTCTTCTTTCTCCTAACTCATTCTACATTAATAGAGCCTTGACAGCTAGATCTGGGATGATTGCAAATACCTTGTTCCTCAAGATATAGTGCCAAAACTTCTTAACTCCTTTGACCAAGGCATAGGCTTGTTTTTCAACATTGCAATATCTTAACTTTGCATCTTTTAGTGGAGAACTCATGAATGCAATGGGGTGTTCATTCCCTACATCATCTTTTTGTGCTAACATGCTTGTGCACAAATGATCTAAGGAAAATGAATAGATGTAGAATGGCTTTAGGTAATCTAGGCTGACCAACACGGGAGCATCAACAATTTATTTCTTAATTTCCTCAAAATCCTACTCAGCTTTCGGTGTCCACTCCACTTTAGCATCTTTCTTGAGCATGGCATTCAAGGGTTTAACTATTTTTGCAAATCCCATGATGAACTTCTAGATGAAGTTGATCTTTCCAAAGAAAGACTTCATTTCTTTCTTGCTTCCTAGGAGCTGAATTTTTAATATAGCCGGGATATGCTTGGGGTCAATGGAGATTCCCTTTTTTGAAATCACGTGCACCAACATTTTACCTTCTGTTACCCCAATAATGCATTTCTTTGGATTGAGTGAGATACCAAACTCTCTACATTTTTGGAAAATCTTGCACAAATCGGAGACGTGGTCCCCTCTTTTCTTAGAAAATATAGTGAGATCATCCATGTATATGATGATGCATTTTCCAATGAGATCTTTGAAGGAAATGTCCATGGCACACTGAAATGTGGCACCAACATTGATTAATCCAAATGAAATTCTCTTGTATGCAAACATTCCCCATTTTGTGGTGAAAGCTATTTTATGCCTATCTTTGTACTGTACCATCACTTGGTTGTATCCCAAGTATTTTTCTAAAAATGACATCATCTGAGACCCATTGACTATTTGCATCACTTCATCTAGTGAGGGCACCAAATAATTGTCCTTTTAAGAAGCCCTGTTTAAATATCAGAAGTCCACACACAATCTGATTTCACCATTCTTTTTTCTAATCGGAACCAAATTTTCCACCCATGTGGAATGTTTGATGGGAAAAATAATTCAGGCGGACAACAACTTCTAAACTTCTTTGTAGATAATTGGTTCCAACAACACATTGATTTGGTGTTGACGTTGTCGGAAAGGTCTTACTTCAGGCTTGAGGGGAATGGTGTGGGTAATAATTGAGGTATCATCTATTTTCAAGTCTTCATAGCTCCAAGAAATCACATCATGGTACGTGCGCAAGGCATCAATGATCTCCTTTCTTTCATCTGGTGTGCACATTTTTCCAATGAACATGTTCTTGATTTCTTCATTCATACCTAAGTTGTGAGCTTCACATTGATTTTCGATTGAATCCCTTTTGGCCTACTAGTCCTAATCCTTGATTTGATCTAAGTCACATAAATTATTTCAAGCTGAACCATACCTCATGGTATTGTGTTGGTTTTAAGGTTGATGACCCCCTCTATATCTAGTTCAACCTCTTCAGGCTCTGTCTCGTCAATGATTTGAGTCACAAACACATCGAAAATTGTTATGAAATCAAGGATGTGCTTATCATCATTAAAAACTTGGAAATTAGTGACATTGTCAAGCACTAATGGGTTGGAGGTGAGCTCCATAGTGAAATTCTTCAAGCTAGTTAATGACAAGGGTTGAACAGTGCTAGCTGCTTGGGCTAATGCATTGGTAGTATGAATTTTAGATCATAGGATCAGTTGAATATTGAATGCATCTAATCCCTCTATAAGATCCCATAGCTTCTGCCTATAGTTTGCTAGTCTTCTATCATGACAAGATTAGATCTTCCTAACTTGTTTCACTACCAACTTTGAATCACCAAACACTTGTAACATTTTTAATTTCTTCTTTAATGCCATCAACATTCCATGAACTAAGGCCTTGTATTATGCTACATTATTTGTATAATAAAATTGAAGTCTATGGGCACCAAAATACGTTTTACCCATAGGGCCAATGAGTTCAAAGCCAACTTCTACTCCTTGCTTCGATTTGGATCCATTGAATGTAATGTCTAGAACTTTGAAGAATCTCTAACCTCAACACTGGTTGAATGTGCCTCCTTCCTTGGTTTCACATCTATTTTCATATCTCCGAGTGGTGACGTGGATTCAAACTGGCTCTAACTTGGTTCTTCTTCTTTTGCAGCCTCCTTTGGGGTGACCTGTCCCTTGATATGCTCAATTTTTGTTTGACATAGGAAAAATTCAAATTTAGAGTGGGTAGCATTGTGTACCTTGCACCAACTTGGTAATAACAACTCCTGAAAGTCTGTCCTGGCTCCTAGACTAAGCCGATCTTGCACACATTTTTGCATAAATTATTGGAATCCATCCAATAGTTCGAGGTTACCATCCTCATAGGATTTTTCATCTTTGGATTCAATCAACACCTCTGTACTATAAGTAACATGAGTTAAGTTAGTGGGGGCATTGCATAATACAAGAAGGAACTCCTCAGCCACTTCCTCTTCCTAGAACCTTTCTTCACTTTGGTGAGCCATGGGACGATAATTCCCCAATCCTATTTCAGCAAACAACACTTCATTTGTATTGTTATATTTTGTGATCATGAACTTCAGTCGAGGCTCCCAATCGATGCAAATTTGATTGGGCAACCCCTTCCAAGCTAGCCATAGGTGAGAATAATCTAGAGTTGCATAACCATTTAGGGCCTAGGTGAAATCCTTTTTGAGTATGATGCTATAAGTGTTCGAAGTATCAACAACCTAAATGTCAATCACCTGCTGTACCCTTAGGTCAACAACAATCTGCATGGGTATCATATTCATTTCTCCAAATATTTTTACTTCCATCTTGTCCAACTGTGTCTCATTCCATTGGGACGGAGTTGGAGTTATTCCTAAGGCTTTGCATACTACCAAAGGCATGACATTGGTCGAGGCTCCAAAATCAAGCATACAATTATGTAGATTTTTTTTGAATATTCTATTTGTTGTCAAGAAAGGAGGGGTCTCCAACTTTCCCTGGAATAACCCTACAGACACATCAGCTATCTTGGGCTACTTGAGCTTTGTACTTATCATTTTTTTTGTCCTTGGTTTGAGATTGATTTGATCCTTTGGCCGAAATCTTGTCTGGTGATTGATTTTTGTTGACTTGCTGATTTAGGATTTGATCCTGTTTCTTACCTAAGATTTCCTTGATCACAGGTTCATTATTCGGGGTATCAAAAGAAAATATTTTGGCAGGTACTTCTTGGGATGATTTGGATGGAGGAGTCCCATTGATCATTATAAAGAAAGAATTTCGGATAGCTAGGACCCCTCATAACTAAAAAATAAAGATTCTCAATTTAACCTTCTTGAATTCTTTAGTGACATATTCCCCCATTTGTTTAACTTTGACTTCAAAAGATTTGTCTTGGGAGGAACTAGCAGGTGATCTTGGGCATGGTTTGGCTGCCTATTCCTATTGAAGCACTGTAGGTACGTGAGGGTATTTTAGATTATTGTTGGCATTAGGGTTAGGTGGAGTACTGAAGATGTTAGGTAGGGTAGAAGTCATTAAAAGACCTCGAGCCTACCTATTTCTCAAGTTGTAAGGGGTTTCCCTTTGATGAAAAATTTGAACCTCATCCTGATGCAGCTCTTCCTCATCTACTGGAATGTTATCTACTAAATAAAAGAGCTTGCATAGGGAACTATCATTACTTACCTCTTTCACTTCTTCATTCTTTGGGGCAACAACCTCCCTCTCGAGCATGTTGTTTTCACTTAATGGGAATGGGGCTTGATTAACCACTAGGACCGAGGAATTGTATGGTTTGAAGGGGACCAAGTCTATGCAACCTAAGCCATCAATGACATTTTGAACCTCTACTTGGAAAAAATTTGTTGTATTTTAAAATTCGGGATAGTCCAACTCAGAATGCCTATTTGTTTTGTGAATGTAGCACCACCTAGACAAAACAACCTCGACCAAATACACTCTGCTTGTCAGCTTGTCATTACTACCTAGTTAACCAAGAGGTGTGAGAATGCCCCTATTGTTTAGCCTTGTGTTCCATGTTCAATTTTGTATTTTTGAAGGCCTCCTCTCAAAGCTTTGGCCTGAATTTTGACCTCTCTCATAGTTCTATCTGGAAGAGGCACCCATATCATAGCTGTCTTAGTTGAGGTCTGCTTGAATGCTTCTTTGAGAAGCTTGTAGTTGGTTTTTTTGGTTCCTCAAGTGTGTCATTTCAGTAGACAACTTCTTCACGAACTCCATCAGCTCATCAATCTGATTCTTCTCTGTATTACTCTGCTACGGGGCTGAGTTTTGAAGGAAAAATGGTTGCATAGTGGGTTGGTTCTGTTGAGTAGGTGGGAATTCTAAATTTTGTAAGTATGAAGGAACTTGTGGTTGTTGAGTGTAAGTATGGTGTTGCTAAGGTTGTAAGTAATGAGGCACTGGAGGTGCCTGATTCAATGGCTGCCCTGGATGAGGCACAATTGGCAGCTATAGAACTTGATTCAACATTGGTGTCTGATGGGCCAAGGCCTGGGTAAGTCCTTGGATTTGAGTTGGATGAGCAGTTGGCCCTAAGGAAGGAAAAAAAATTGTGATATGTTTCCCCAAGTCTGTGCTTGCTATGAATGCTTTTGCGTATGTGATGAGTCCAATTTATGGCTCAATTTTGATAGAGTTTATTATCCATTTGTTGTTGTCATAAAATTTGATACTTGGATGTTGACATTTCCATGTTATTTCCTCAAAACTGTAGACATTGGGAATAAGCTTATCTTTGTAACTTTTAAATGACATTAACATGCTATGTGAACTATCTATGTTAATTTTACATGTGGAATAATGAATGCTACTTTAAGATAGTTATAAATATGAAATTGTTGTGCATACTAATGTTGTCATGTAGATATAATTAGAGCCTTCAAAACTGAGGAAGATTCTACCAGCTGGTCATTCACCATAAAGGTCAAAAAGGTGATCATTTAAAGGTCAATAGAAGGAAGACCCTCAATGGAGGGAAATTCCTGGTTCAAATCAAAGATTGTAATTGCCTTGTAAATGGTCATAATAGTCTTTTGAGTGAATATAGGAGCTACTATTATGCTAGATCTGCGTTAAGGAAAACCGGCTTGACCAGATTCCATGCATGCATAACCTCCTTTCCACTTTCTATGCTTTCCATAAAGTAGTGCTCTCCTAATATGTTGGAGTTGACCACCTTGCTAGGTAGTTAGTTAGTATATTTTCCTTCTATAAATAAGGCTCAAATGCTCCTTCTTAGGAGGTTGATTGTGTATACCTTGATATTTTATGCTACTCTAAATGTGCGAATCTAACTAAGAAACGTAAAAGACAAAACACCAAGGACACCTCAAGATTAGCCAAAAGAGAATTAGAATAAGAAAGGAAATAGATAAACAAAATAGGACAATATCACCTTCCTTATTGTTAGTTGCTCCTTGATTAGCCTTCGATTTGAATAGCTTGTGTGCTCCTTAGATGGTAGATTGAATGAATAAAATGAAAGATTCTATAGGCAAGATGACTAGCAAAGATGATTAGTTGATTGCAAATGCTTGAGGATTCAAATGGACAGCATGTAGGTATGGAAGTGAAAAGTGTTGTGGAGAAGGAAATTTAGCAGCATGAGGTTGCTCAAATGAAGAAGTGTTGTGGAAATGCCCTTGAGGAGGGGGTATTTATAGGAGAATTTGAATTCTCTAGAGAATTCAAGGGTCAAGATTGCTCCAACAAGGCCAAGATGAAGGGCTATGGTGGGTTGAGAACCCACAAGCCCTCACATCTTGACATGTGGAGGGTGAAGTGGACAAGAGGATATGAGGTGGAGTTGAGTTGTCAAAAAGGTACATGAGGTGGAAAAGGACATGCACCTTGGGGGATGAGAGGATTTCCACAAAAAGGGATTTCTTGTCCCCAAGTGGGAGTGAAAGGGACATTTGAGGAATTTTAGAATTCCTCAAAAATCTACATGGAAAAGGAAAGGTGGTTGGGGAGGATAAATGTGAATTAAAAATTCACATTCCTAGGATGATCTAGAGGATAAAAGGTGGGAACTAAAAAGGTGGGACTTGGTCACATGTGGAGATTGTGACAAATCCAAGGTTGAGTCACATGTGGTGATTGTGACAAGTCCAAGGTTCTAGAACCTTGGAAGGATGGAATGTGAATTAAAAATTCACATATAAGAGGGGAATCTAGGACAAATAAAAAGGAATTAAAAATTCCTTGGAGAATGATTAGGCTTAATTAATTTATAATTAGAGGATAATTAGGGGCTAATTAGGATTAAAAGCCAACTTGCAAAAGTTGGAGGATGTGACACATCCTAATCAAGGATTAGGCATGTGCACATCCTTAATGAAGAATTAGGAAATGGATTAGGATTAGATGAAAATGACATGTGAGGAATTAAATAAATGTAATATTTATTTAATTCATTTGATGAAAAGGATTAGAGGAGGGTAAGGTATTTAATTATTAATTACCTTAAGACAGGAATTAAATATATTAATTAAATAATAATATTATTTAATTAGCTAGAGCTAAGAGGATGTTTAAGCGAAGTGATAAATTTGGATAAATTAAGTGTCCAAATTTGGATGTCTACATTTTGCCCCTCTTTGAGATGGTGTTACGAAGTAACATCATTTCAAAGAATATTAAAACATAGAACCTAGAAGATGGTTAGATTAGAAAAGATGCCCCAGTCATTCAAAGAAGTGACTAGGAAGGAAGATGATGGGGGTGAAGATGAAGAGTTAAGGATGAAGGATGCCCCCTCGAGAGGACATGGGGGTTCAAGAGAACACGGGTGGGCTCTCGAAATAGATGATGTGATGCAAGGGGAGATGAGGAAGAGAGTAAGTGATATGGAAATGGGTGAAGCACAAATGGATTTGAGGACAAAAGGTGATGTTGCCCCAGTCAAGGTACAAGTCAAAATGGGTTGATGATGGATGGAGGGTTGTCAATGAGGGAATTAAAGATCCCAAGACAACATGAGGGTAGGGAAGGATACATCCCACTGAGTGGTATTGATGAGGGAAGGATACATCCCAAAACACCACTAAAGGATAGGGAAGAATACCTCCCGATGATGATGATGAAAGTGTTGTTGATGAGGGAAGGATACATCCCAAAACAACACCAAAAGGATAGGGAAGGATACTAATGGATGATGATGATGATGGGTCAAGGCTGATAATGAGACTGGGGACAAGAGAAAGGATATGATTAGATGATTCGAGCTCAGTGGAATGGATGGAGATTGGATAGAGATAAGGATGAAGGATGAATGATGGATGGATGGGGGGATACATGCAAGACGATAGAATGGAGAACGAGATGCAATTCTAAATGCAATTTATCATCTTTGGAGCACTGGTTTTTGCTATAGCATCAAACACAAGACACCAGGGTATGAAGAACCAAGGCGTAATTGTTGAATGCATCAAATAAACATAACAGACAAGAAGGCTATCCCAACACCCCAAGGTCAGAAAGATCTTGGTCGGACCAGGTATTGAGATAACCACAAGCACAAAAGGATGTCCCAGCATAACACAAGACCTCAGGGATCTTGGTGGGTACTACGTGGGACAACCAAGAAGACACAAATAGACATAAAAAGATCAAGATATGTCCCTATGTTGACCAATCAAAACACACCATAATATGATGGATTATGGCGGTCTTGACAAGTGATGATAGGGAGCTCAAATGATAAACAAAAGCCAAAAGCATCAAAAGATCACAATCAATTTCAAACGTCCATTGCCATAGGATCAAGGAGATGGATGGGATTGATGAGGTCTGTTAGGAAGGATGCATCCTGTTGAGACCAAAGATGATGGATACGAAACTAAAAGATCGTTGTGACGCAGGATGTTCAAAAATTGATTGGATTTCATGATACAAGTGGATCTCATTGTGAAGAACTGGCTAGATAAGGGCATAGCTTGATGACACGACACAAGGGAGACAAGACATGGGACTGACAAAACCTAAAGACCTAGGGGCTCGGGGGCCGATCAAAGATTAGCCTTGCCTACGTGAAAGCGCAGAGCCCTCGTAGTTCAGTGAAAGGTGGACGACTGACCAAGTATGGGGGGAGGGG
Source organism: Sequoia sempervirens (assembly GCA_007258455.2). Taxonomy (NCBI): domain Eukaryota; kingdom Viridiplantae; phylum Streptophyta; class Pinopsida; order Cupressales; family Cupressaceae; genus Sequoia; species Sequoia sempervirens. The sequence continues at coordinate 205,166,415 of VDFB02379711.1, read as the reverse complement.
GTAGGAAAAATTTAGAGGGTAGGGTTAGGATAGGGTTAGGGGATGGGTAAAATTTAGAGGGTAGGGTTAGGGTAGGGTTAGGGGGGTGGGGAAAATTTAGAGGGTAGGGTTAGGATAGGGTTATGGGGTGGGGTTAGGATAGGGTTAGGGGATGGGTAAAATTTAGAGGGTAGGGTTAGGATAGGGTTAGGGGGTGGGGAAAATTTAGAGAGTAGGGTTAGGGTTGGCATTGAAAATAGGAAAAAATAGAGGATGGGTAGGGGATAGAGAAAAATAGGGATGGGGTGAGAGAAAATGGGGGATGGGTATGGGGGTAGGAGTAGGAAAAGATAGAGGATAGGAAGGAAAATAGAGGATGGGGGATGGGTAGGGGATGGGATGGACAAAAAGGAAAAGAGCAGGATGATAGACGATAGAGGACCAAAGTGATGAAAGGAACCCCGGGGTGGATCAAATGACCGACCTTGCCTACGTGAAAGCGCAGGGGCAACGTAGTTCGACAAGACCAAAGACAAACAATGGATAAAAGATGATGGATGATGATAGGATAAGTGGATAAAAAGATGGGACGGATACGACAAGATAGGATAGACTTGGTGGATTGGAGAGGATGATGACGATCACATAAAGCTCAGGGCTGGGATAGTTATCTAAATCGGTAAGATGACTTAGGGGGATGATATGATAGATAGATGAATGATGAAAAGTGATAGGGGATTGGAAAGATGATATGAGGATAAAGATGAAAGAATGGATAGAGATATAGGGATGGGGGATGGGAGGGGTTGTTTGGATGGATGGGAATATAAGGATTGAGAGATTAAAGGGATGCTAGGGTAGATGGATACGGAGATAAGGATAGGGAGATGGAAGGGATGCTATGATAGATGGATATGAAGACAAGGATGGACAGATGGAAGGGATGCTGTTATGATAGATGATTTCTCCAAGGACTGTCACAAAGGAAGCAGATGCCCCCACTCTAGATATGTCAAATATGATGAGGTATGTAAGACGAGTGGATGATAAGATAAAGGAGATAACTGAAGGAGGACAGGATGGGTGACCAAGGAATATGATAGAGCATGGATGAAGGGAATATATACCAATAGGTGTCCAAAGCATGCATAGATAGGTGCCCCTATTTTGATCAAGATCACAAGAAGGATGGAGGGAATGGGAGATAAATGAGATATGATGGTAGGATGCGGAAAAGAGGAGGGATGGAGGGATTTATGGGTGCATAGCTGGAAGCATAGCAGGAAGCATGGCGGATGGAGGGGCATATCGGAGACACTTTAAGTGTAGATGAGGATTCACGCATGGCCTTTGTTTGCGGAGTTTTCATCATGGTACTTATCAAAAAGTGGCTTATTTGCCAAATTTTCCTGTGGATGGATTATTTCTCTTTATTTTTCTTTTGACTTTTTTTTAACTTTTTTTTTTTGGATTTTTGACTTTTTGGATGTTATGCAGAAGGAGATGGGTAAGGACATGTGATAAGGATCAAGGTGTTAAGAGCCCATGTTTGAAGTGACTATTGGATGTTGGTACAACCTTATGAATAAATGGATTATGCAAGAGGATGAATTAGGGGGATTTGAGAGGGGAGATACATGGGATAATGGATGGGATGCTGCAAAGGGTATGGATGGAATGACGGGGTGGATATGTGATGGGGAGATGTGTTTAGGACCAACATTGGCACATGTGGTGGTGGGTGTGAAAAGATGAGAGGATTACTAGATGGAGAATGTGTGGATAATGGAGGAGGTGGGGTGGTGAACTTTGGAACATAAGGACCCAAAACAGACTGAGGAGATGAAAGGGGTGTATGACTCGCTTTTGGATTAGCAACTTTGAATGTTCTTACAGATTTTTCATGTGATGGCATTGCATCTTTTTTCTTTGGGATCCACATAGTTTTGATCTTTGCTTTGGTGGGCCTTTGTGGCCTACAGATTTCATTTAGATTTAGATTTTTCTTCTCTTCACCATGTATTTTAGAGGGGACATGGGGAGCCGTAAATTCATGTGGATGTTTAGATTTATGCATTTTTCCTTTAACAACCAAAGTGCTTTTAGTAGCAATGGGATGGGTGTGAATGGATGGATGATGTGGAGGACACATGAATGGAGGGATGGAGGTAGGATTTTTAGGATGATATGTGGATGGATGATGTACAGGTACGTGCCTTTGTTGATCCTGATCAGGGAACATGAGAGTGGGATAGTTATGATGGGCTAAATGGATAGGTGATGGATGGATGAAAGGATGGATAGGATGAGATGGAGGAGGTGATTTTGGGATATAGGGGCCCAAAATAGACGTAGGACCTGGGGGAAACATGGGCATGGTAGATGGAGGATTGGATATGATAGATGGAGGGATGTAAGGACCCAAAATGGATGGAGCAGATGAAGGAGGAAGATGGACGGTTGTTTTGAGATGATACGATAGAGGAGGAGGGATGGCCACATATGATCTGGTGGGATGATGGGAAGAGCCGATATTTCTTTTGGAAAAGGCTCGTTGAGGGCGTCTAGAGGTTGTACCAACATCTTTGGATTGCGAGTCGCGAATAGTACATCCAAGACCATGCGGATACAAATGTTCTTTAGCTTGGATGGGCTCTATAATACCTTGCTCATGAAGGCCTAAACCTTTTCCTTGATAGTTCATTCCCTTGAGTATTCGATCTAGGACAGGATTTTTGTTATTCTGAAAACATGATGCGAGTCCATTATTAGGTGGAAGAGGAGAGTTGGTGTATATGCTTTGTTTTTCTTCTGCGAGGAGACCACCATGGAGGAATGTGAGAGGACCAAGGGGATATGCAAGCGGTGTGGGGATAGCACTTTTAGGCGATGATGGGGGATTATGAGAAGGAGACGAGGGGATAGCAGCATCAGGAGAGGGAGTAGGGACCATGATAGGATCTGGATTTGTGGTAGTAGGCTCATGTGATGGAGATGGAGATGGAGTAGTGGGAGCTTGAATGACAAGGGGATCATGGGATGGAATGGATGGGGGACTGTGGTCTTGAGGTGGACTAGATGGGATGGTAGGATCTTGATCTAGAGAAGGGGATATGTTGGCATGCTTTGGATTAGACTCTTGGCATGACTCATCATGTGCGGGAGGCATGGTAACGGAGTCTTGTTGGGACTCTTCAAGTGGAGAAGATGGAGGGATGGAAGATTCATGAGGTTCGTTGGAATTGGTTTTGGTGCTACTGGGAGTGGGAGGAGTGGATTGGATTTGGGTGTCTTCGATGGATTCGGTGGTTCTTGGAGTAGGAGATGGGAGTTCAATGGATTTAGTGGGTTCAATAGTTTCAACGGTTTGATTAGTGCTAGGGGTGGTAACAACAATGATAGGTGTGGTATGGAGAAAGGTCTCATCACTAGTGACCATGGATGATGGATCTAGATGGCATGCTTCCATGACTTCAAGATGTGGAGTTGGGGATGGCTTCTTTGTAATGAGTCCTTGGAGAACTTCTGAAATGAAAGACTTGCATATGGTTGGCTTGGTTGGGGTGGTAGAAATGGATGAGGGATTATGGATTTGTGGACTAGGGTTAGATGGAGGAATGAGATCGAATGTAGGACTATGAGTAGATGGGGGATTAGGATTGTATGGAGGACTAGGAGTAGATGGATGAATAGGATTGGATGGAGGGCTAGGAGTAGATGGAGGACTAGGAGTAGATGGAGGAACGGGATTGGATGGAGGACTAGGAGTAGATGGAGGACTAGGAGAGTTAAGGTAAGGATATTGGAGTGGTGAATTAAGATAGGGGGACATGGATTGTGGATTAGGACAAGAGGATATAGGTGGTGTAGTGGAACAAGAGGATGTGGGGGATGAATTATAATAAGGGTATTGGGACGGTGGATTAGGATGAGGATATGTGGATGTAGGATTAAGGTAGAAGGGTGTGGATGTAGGATTAAGATAGGAAGGTACGAATATAGGATTAGAGTGCATAGATTGGCATGGAAGATTAGGGTAGTGGGTATATGCGGATGAAGGATTTAGATAGGAGGATGTGGATGGGGGATTAGGATAGGGGTATTGAGATGATGGACTAGGATAAGAGGATGCGGGTGTTGGATAAGAGGATGATGTAGATGAAGGGAGGTAGAAAATGGGGATGAAGATGTTGGATATCCATTGTCAAAGACGAAGCGAAGGGAGGCGTGATTGAAAAACATGGATGAGAGACATAGCAGGATAAGCCGGAAGGGTGAGTTGGATTGTGGAAAGTGGGTGGAGATCTTGTAATGGCAATAGCATCAAGGGGATCACGTCCATGTTCTCTTGATCAACAGACTTTCGTTAACGTTGTCGTGTAATTAAGGTTCATGACTACTATTGATGGAGGATGAGGATTCATGATGGTGAAAGGATAAAGAGGATGGATAAAAGATTTTGGATGGGAACGGATTAAAGCTCAAATTGGGATTTTGGTCCAGCTCAGATCAAGATTGGACTAAAGCTCAGATTAGGATGATTGGATGGGATTGCTTTTGATTTTGACAGGATTCGGTAGACAGATGATTGGATCGGGTAGATGACTTGATGAAATTGATTAAAGTACTAGATCAGTTTGATTGGATAGGATTGGATTTGATTAGGTTTGGATTTGATTGGGTAAGGATTGGATTTGAATTGGATTGGAATTGGATTGGATTGGATTGGATTGGATTGGTTGGATTGAATTTGATTTGATTTGATTGGATTGGAAAGGATTGGATTAGATTTGATTGGATTGGATTGGATTGGATTGGGTGTGAGAGAGAGACCTCAAACTTGATCACGTGAGATTACCTTTAGTAACCCTAGAGCTTTGAGTGATTGATAGGATGATTACGGCACCGAATCCACCTTAAGCTAGGAATGGATTGATTGGGCCGAGGATGATAACTTGCAACACCGAATTCACCTCAAGATGGAGGCAAATTGATTGGGGTTGAAGCTAAAGACCAATAATCAGGTTCAAGCGCTATAGTCAATTTAGATAATCACTTTGTAATGCAAGGTTAGGGCGGTTTGGCTATGGGCGGTGTCTAGGAGGTGTGAATGGTAAAGTTGTGATGTTTGTTAGGTGAGGGTATTGACTTGTGAATGGAAAATTAAAATGAAAAGGTAGATTAGAAGTGATTTATGAAAATTTGGGGTGGTAGAATGGGGGTTTAAATGGATGAAATGGAGGTTTTGGGAGGCTTAGGATAATGGGATGATAGTTGGGAATGATTAAGTAGTGATTTAGAGGCTAAATAAATCCAAATGGGGTACTTTCGGGGTGTTGACAGCAAAATCAGGGGCGTAGGCAGCGTTGTGCAGTGAATCAGGGGCGCTACCGCGTTTCTGCAGCAAAACAGGGGCGCTACCACGTTTCTGCAGCAAAACAGGGGCGCTACCACGTTTCTGCAGCAAAACGTGGCCACCACGCTTCGCGAACAGTAGTGGGCTACCATCGCTTCTCGCATAAAACGTGGCTTACCACGCTTCGCGAAGAAACAGGGCGCCACCATCGCTCGGTGGGGAACAAGGCTTGGTTTTTTGATGGCAAAGGCTATGGCAAGGACGCAAAATGATGAAACAAGTCAAAGTATCAAAAACTTGACAAAAATTTCCACAAGGAAAAACCTCAAGCAAGCACAATCCTATGATTAATATTACGGGTATGGCAAGGCAAAGTCTTAATCTAGGATGCACAAGGCTTCTAGGGA
>VDFB02379711.1:205139590-205160573 GCA_007258455.2 Sequoia sempervirens | reverse complement strand
ATCTCAATGCAGAGGAAGAAAAAAATGGCCAAACTAGACAACCAATTATGTGTAGCCACCTTCTCAACCCCAACAACCTACTATAATGCCTCCTACTAGCTCAAGTGAAAACACACCTAGACCTACTCAACTACCGGCCTAGCCCACATCTAACCCAAATAACAAACCACAAGAACAACTAGTCTATTCTGCTGATTCAAATCAATTTTCTGCATATGTTGTGAGTGTAAGTGACATCCACTTACGTTCATGAACCACTTTGTCAAATCCTTCCACTCTTATCATCACCAAGCTTCCTATGGAAGAAGAGGAGCATCTAAATGTCCCCATTTAGCCAAGTGTACCTAAAAATTTTGAACCAATCCTAGTCCAACAAACTTAACAAGAACCACCATTTTCTTAGAGGTTGGAAATTGTTAAACAAAAGGAAGAGAGGGAGGAAAAAACCTTTGACATTATAGATCAGTTGAAGCATATATGTGTCAAGATATCTTTATTTTAGGCCATAAAATATGTTCCCATATATGGAAAAGCAATTAAATAATCATGCCTCAAGAAGCCAAGCAGGAAAAAGAAAGACCCCACTATGGTTCATGTGGTGGGACAACTGGCTAACATCATGCTTGGGAAAGTGACTGTTCCCAAATACAATGACCCAGGTAGTCCTACAATAGGATTTGTTATAAATGGGATCCAAATAAAGAATGCTCTGATTTATTTGGGAGTAGCAATAACTGTGATGACTAAGGATATCCTGCAGTAACTAAATGTTGTAAGCATGAGACCTACTCCTACTATCCTATAGCTTGTTGATAGTTCCAGTGTTAACCTAATGGTATAGTAGAGGATTTTGTGGTAACTCTAGACTCTTGGGAGTACCCAATAGATTTCATGATTCTTTCTCCTAGAGCTACACTAGGTGGGTATCCCATTATTCTAGGAAGACCATGGTTAGGAACAACATATGACTATATTGTGTGTCAGTTAAGAGACATGACTATTTATGATGGGAAGAGCACCAAATAGCTTGTTCTCTACCCTCCTGCTCAACCATCCCATGATATGGAAAACCCCATATGGCCACATTTTGGTGAAGAGGTTGAGGAAGGAAATTCTGTGGCATAACTTATGATTTTAGGTAGAAGTTCTTTCATGCATCTTTAGGAAGAAGATGACGTATTGTCTAACATAATTCAGAACCATCATGAGGTGTAGGAAGTATCATCATCTCATGCATATGGTTTTGTTGGTCTAGTGAAGACACTTCTGCTTGCTCTTCTTGCAACTGAACCTCCTACAACAACTGATATGTTTCATACATTGCTGCCATATGAACTAAAAGTGACAAGCATTAGTGAAGCAACTATGATAGAGTTAACTACACAAGTGCAAGTGTTAGAAGGAAATATCTAAATATTAACAACAAGCTGAGTGAAGAACAACAACTGTCATTGAAAAACTTACTGAAGACCCACCAACATGCATTTGCATGGGAATACCATGATATGAAGCAATTGAATCCTAATCTTTGCACTCGTAGGATATATTAGAGATGATTGCACACCAGTAAGGTAACCACAAAGAAGAATCAATCCTGGATTGAGAGAAATTGTCAAAGGGGAACTTTAGAAATTACTAGATGTAGGATTTATCTACCCCATCTCAGACAGTCAGTGGGTGTCTCCATTAGTGATTGTGCCCAAAAAGGGAGGGGAGTGGCAATTTTGTGTTGATTATAGGGAACTCAATGCTACCACCAAAAAGGACCATTTTCCCCTTCCTTTCATTGACCAAGTGTTGGATTCCCTTGTAGGAAAACACTATTTTTATTTTCTAGATGGATTCAGTGGCTATAACTAGATACAAATTGCACCTAAGGACCAAAAGAATACCACCTTTACCTATCCATGGGGGACTTATTCCTACTCAATACTTCCATTTGGCTTATGCAATGCACCTACAAATTTTTAGAGGATAGTCATTGGCATATTTTCAGATATCTCACATGATTGCATGGAGATTTATATGGATGATTTTACTATCTATGGTGTTGATTTTAATGAAGCATTGGAAAATATTAGGAAAGTCTTACAAAGATGTGAAGATGATAATTTGTGTTTAAACATTGAGAAATGCTTCATGATGATGCATGAAGGTGTAGTCCTCAACCACTACATCTCTCACAAAGGAATTCAAGTAGATCCTACCAAGATTGAGGTGATCACCAATCTACCTGTACTTGAAAAATAAAAATATGTTAGGAGCTTCTTGGGACATTCAGGCTACTATAGGTGTTTCATCAAATATTTTAGCAAAATGGCAGCACCATTGTACAATCTCCTAACTAAAGATGTTGAGTTTTGATGGACATAGGATTGTGACAGGGCATTCTCTGATTTGAAAGCAGCTTTAAATCATGCTCCTATACTCAAAGGTCCCAGTTGGGAGCTTCCCTTTCATATTCATACAATAATAGCTATCTGGTTAATGAATATAATGTGAGGCACATGAAGTCTTCTCTAATGGGGTTGTTCAGCTCACTAGCATTGACCCTGTTAGATTTAAGCTGCTTGTCAATGGCCATCGTCTTAGGTTGTATCACAAGCCAATTTATAAGGAGGAATTCATGAAACAATTCACTTAGTATGCAACACCCGAACTTCCTACAGCCTAAGGAAGGGGACCTAGTGTCCCTCCTTCTGGCTAACCAATGTACATAAATTGTCATAATAAAGACTTCCACTCTTGTGGGAGTCCACTTCTTCATTAATTCATCCACCCATCTTTCTCCACCTTTCTCTCTCTTCCTTCACTCTGTCATAACTTCACTTCATTCCATCTCCACTTTCATTAATTGCTCAAATAACTTCTTAAAAGGTGACTGATACTTCCTCAATATTCTTTGCAACAAATATTCCAAGAATTTAGGTATGTGCACATCAATTTGTTACATCTTAATTATTGTTTAGTACATTTATTTAATTCTTGTACATTAATGTAAATGTTCTCCATAGCATGTAATTATCCCTTGCCTTGTCAAATCGTCATTACCACTTCGCATGTGAGGAAACATGCTTAAACTTAGGTTGGGGGGAGTGTGAATAACATGTCAATGTGTTAGTCCATGTTGGTCCATGTCAGGTCCATGTTAGCAAAATTTAAATTGAGCTAATTTGAATGATAGAGTGAGGTGATGGCTCACATGTGTGAGATGACACCAAACCACCACCATTTTTCTTGATTGTATCATTCATTTATTATTCCTTACTGCCTTTATTGCCTTAGTTGTAATCCTAAGTCCGCAAAAAGGTAAAATCCATATGGCATTGGTGTTGGGAATTCAATAGTGTTGTAGGAAGGAGAAATTTGTCTTTCAGACAAAGATTGCAAGAAGGGAAACCTTGCAGAGTGCTTGCTTAATTACAAACAGTCGGAACAATGGGAGGAAAACTAATTCAAAGTGAACCCACAGTTAATAACATGGTAATGCAAGATGCACCTTCTTTGGTAGAATTTAGAAATTGTGGATGGCTAGACTATTTCTTGAAGCTCGATAGTTATAATGAGGACATTGCATAGAAATTTGAATAGACATTTTCTTAAGGAAAGGCCATGGTAAGAGGATTGGAGGTAATAGCTACTGAAGAGAGGATTGCAAAAGTGACAGGGTTTCCTACTGATGGTGAAAATTACCCTGCTATCAGAGATGCAAGGTTAGCTAGGGTTGAATTTACTGAACCTGGTGACCCTCCATTGGATGTGGACAAGTAAGGTGTGAAGAGAATCTCTCTGCTTGAGCCATGGAAGCAAGTAGATATCCACATTGTGAAGTACATTACTTGTGAAGGCTGCCAGTCAAACCTAAATTCTATGCACTTCAAACTCCTGAATCATATGAGGCATGGGAGAAGAATGAATGTGCCAAATGTGTTATAACATCTTCTTTCAATCATGGCAGTTGAAACCCAAAAATTTAGGGATAATTATGTCTCCCACCATTTTCTAATCAAATTATTAGTAGAGAAATCTCTACATGATGTGTCTGATATGACTTGGGAGGAATTTTTAAATATTGATCAATTTAGACCAGAGCATTTGTGACCTAGGGTTTTACCTCAACCTCGTAGGGTTAGTAGGAGAGTGAGTATTGTTTAAGCCACTCCTAGAGCCTCAAATTATGGTGCAAGCCCTAGTGTAAACCCTCCTACAACTGAGAAAACTATAGAGATTAGTTCTTCTAAGAAAATTTTTTTAGACCAAGGTAGTTCCTCTTCAGACTCTGATGTTGATGTCCCTCTTGAAACCCTAATTCAAACTAGGGCACAAAAGAAAGAGGCATAAATCAGGAAGGGAAAAGCTAAAAAGAAAATGATAGAAGAAGAAGCACCAAGATCTAAGAAATGGAAGGTTGACACTATTCTTCCTATAGCTAAAGAAAAACATGAAAAACCTCCTAGAAAATCAAGACCAACTGGGCCAACCACTGGCATGTCTCTAAAGAGAATCCCTAGGCCTCGAGGAACATCATGGGAGGACACAAAAGCTCCAATGGGACAAGTGAATGTTGAGGAAAAGGAATTTTTTTAGGAACAAGAAAATATAAGGTTGGAAGAGCTTGCTGCAAATCATAGAACAGGTTGAGAGTCAAGAGTATGATGAGAATTAGGAGCTCCTACAACAAGATCAAGAGTTCCTATAGCAAGATCAAGAACCCTTGTAGCTAGAACTGGGTGAACAATCAAAATCCCTGCAGTAGGTGCCATATGAAGAGCAAGAATTGGTGCCAGGAAATTTTTTGGTAGGAATGCATAGACCCTCTGATTTTTCATGGAACATGGTAGCCATGAACCTATGGAATGAGATGCAAAGGAGGGAAGAAGAATGGAAAAAGGAGAAACATAAGATAAAGGAGGAGATTAAAAAGAAAGATGCAGAGATTGAAGAAAAGAAGACGGTAATTGCTGCCTTAAAGGAAAAGGTGGACAATGTAGTAGCCTTAGTGCCTTAGATGTTAGAGTTCAGGACTCCTCCAAGATTCTATGCTCTATATTTGAAGGAGAGGAATCTTTCTTTTAAACTTTCAAGGATCATTTCAGGTTTGAATCCTTCCATTGAGACTCTTGAATTTTTCTAGGCTTATCAGATTACTCCTCCTGAAGTGAAAAATTTGTTGTGGGTCAAACCACAATAGTGGTTTACAATTGAGATGAGGAAGGAAATTTCTTTTTTTTTCCTTTTGCCATAGATGACGGGGTTGGTTGAACTCAATGGTTCAACCAAACCACATTATATGTTTGACCGAACCCCCAAACCCTAAAAAAACAAATAATATTTTAAGGGGTTCGGTCGAACATGGGTTCGATCGAACCCCTTAAAAAAAACATGAATGTCACTGTCATTTTTTCCTTCTATCATTGCTTTCCCTGTGCTTACATGCGCGTGGTGAACCGAGTGTGATCTGCAAACATTGATGACTTCATCTCTCTGGTGAATGAAAATTCAACTTCATCTTTCCAAAGTTCATCAACCCAACTTGCATATCGAGCACTAGGTTTGTCAAATTCGAATTTCATACAGTTGAAAATGCATTTGTTTGTTGAATTTCAAAACCCTAAATGTGAAATTTTGCAAATTTGTTGAATCGAAACTGCATTTGTTTGAAATTTTCTAAAGTCTTTTCAACATACATTATTTCGATGATACATTTCTACTCTGTCGAAAAATTAACATGCCCTATCTATGCTTCCACATTTTGCATACATTTCTACTAGGGTACCTCCAATTTATTTGAGGCATTATATCAAATAGTTCATTAACAAATTTATTTGAGGAATTATATCAAACAGTTCATGGTAATTTTTGATGGAGTATGATAGAAATAGTGTTTCCATTGTATGCACCCTATATCAAACAATTCATTAGCAAATTTATTTGAGGCATTATACAAACAGTTCATGGTAATTTTTTATGGAGTATGATAGAAATAGTATTTCCATTGTATGCACCCTATATCAAATAGTTCATTAACAAATTTATTTGAGGCATTATATCAAAAACACTATTGGAAATTTATTTGAGGCACTATATCAAAAACACTATTTATATCATACTCTGTCAAAAAAACTATTGGAAATTTATTTGAGGCATTATACCAAACAGTTCATTAAACAGTTCATGGTATAAAGTTTAGGGTACATACAATGGAAACTTGGATAAAATTCTTCATATTTTTCCTTTGAGTCTTATGACATTACTCTAAAAATGGTTGGTGAACTAAATGTATGAATCGAAGATTAAATTTAGGGGAAAGAAACTAGATTGTTTGAATTAAATGTATAATAAAATAGTTCTATTAGGATTAGAAGGAATGAAGGTATTATTAAATTTTCTAGTACAAGACTATTAAATAAATATTACAAAAGCTAATTGACAAAAATGGTACTAATATGCACACATAGCTTGTCCCAACATTATGGGCATATTGTACTAGAATACAAACTCCCATTAGGCTTACTCTTTAGTTTATGAAATGGAGGCCATAATGCCTCTTGAGCTTAAGATTCTATCATTATGTATCTCCCTTAGTGATAGCATTGATGATTACACATATCAAGAACACCAATTACAAGAGTTTGAGACCTTGGATAAACAATAAGTAAACTCATTATACTTGATCTATGTACATATACCAAAGATAATTAATGAAAAAATAAAAATGGTGTTGTCCAATGAGCTTTACCATGAGGGGAACTCATCCTTCATATAAATCTAAATATAATCCAAATTTCATAGAAGTAATTTTTTTGGTAAATTTTGACCCAATTGGATTGGTCCTTTTACCATTATTCCCTAGTTCAACACTTGTGCATTTGGTTTTTTCACTCCCAATTGAAAATATATGAAATAACCAGTTAATATCATGCATTTTAAATTATATTATTGGCGATCCTATTGTATGTGGGAAATGGTGCTTACTCATCACATTTTACCTTTCTTATACCCATTTCACCTAATGATATTTATTGTGTTATCCTTTCCATCTAGGGACAATCAGATTTACATATACCTTCACAATCACATCATTATCTATTTACGCTTACACGATTATTTGTCAATATGGTCCCTCATAATTTATTATGACATGATAATTATCAAACCAAATAGATCTATGTTACTTCATCACTTGGATAGGGATTCATTGTTTATGATCCTCACCCACTACATATATATGCTACTCATCACATTATCTCCCCCATATAGGGGAAAAATCATTTTTAAATGCACCTTCATGACCGTATTTTACACTATTACATTTGCATGAGTTTACTATGTTATTAAGAGTCATCTTAACCCATTAAGGAGATTTAGGCATAATACTTATTAGGAAAATATTAAAATATGTCCACTTTACTATATATATTTAAAACTATTCTTCATATATCTATGTTAAAACTATTAAAAATTAAATTACATAAATCAATCTTAAATTTGTACAAAGAAATAAATGACTTTGACTAAGAGTGAATATTTAAAATATAGCTATCCTCTTTGCAAAATCCAATTTGATTTGAGATATTTATGGAAAAAAAAAATGGATGAGCATGAGGTAAGTAAGAAAGAATAACCTTAATTTATATCTTCCCTCATCAAATAATTTCACGTTTAAAGAGTTTCTTAAGGCATATCCAATTATGAAAAACTATTATATACTTGTTATAACTATATTAAAGTATATCATGAATAAATTGAAAGGATAAAGAGTAAATCACTAAAAACACATACATAAATCATAGAAGTAAATTGATTAATATAAGAAGATTCAAGTGGTTCGATAATTTTTTCCAAGGAGTGGAAGAGGTTAAGAAGGAACCATCAAATAAATATAATATTTTAAATACTTTAAAAGAAAAATGCATTTCTCCCTACTCTAAATTGAAATGGTATTCCTTCTAAGATGATAATAATTGAAAAAGAAGAAAATAATCATTATGAAGATCAAGTACCATTGATAAGTTTTAAGAGATCAAATAAAATATTCAACAACAAAAGAAAAAAGAGAAAATAGTTAATGCTAAAGAAACAACTACAACCAAGCTACTATGTTATAAATTCTCCTCTTATGTAGTCTTCATTTCCCTATAAATTGCACCTCCTTGTACAAATTAGCTATTGATCACCATATTAGTGAAACAAATTTAACATTTTGAAATGGTTAAACATTATTATTATTTTTATTTGTATAAGTATAATTATTATGGGTTCATTTCTCCTCTCCTACTCTTCCTAATAAGGTTCTATTTTACAAGCCTCATATAAATGTTAGGGTTCTAACTTCTAAAAATTGAATATAGTGTCAACTTAATCTCATTAGACAATGCTCCCCTAGTATTAATGGGGCCAACTTTTTATCTATCAAACTCGGCTATGTTTACATTGAATAAGAATTTGATACCTTTATCATGATACTTGAACTAAGATATCTTGGCTCTAATTTTAGTCATTTTATCTAAAAATTATTGGTGACATATCCATTCGTGTTTAGTTTTAATCATTTATTATTGCAATTAATTATTACAAGGAGATTCTTGAAGCTTGTATTCCATCCCCACCATTTTTATTCTAAATATTTGACATTTTCTTTCAACTTAAAGTCTAAATTTTATCCTTAATGGTATACATGCTTTTCAATTAGAGTATCCTCTAGTAAAAATAGAAACATTAGTAGTGTGGTTATCAAAGAGTGTCTAGGGATGCACACATCACTATTATTAATAAATTATAAGATTGTAAGCAATGTTTATGGAAGAAATAACTATCTAATAGAGAATATAATGTATTAGTACATATCTAACTATTACATATTTTAAATAAATCCCCTTTAAAATCTATCTCATTGCCATTTAATGAGTCAACTAGGTTCAAAATTATTTTCATCTTATTCCCCCAAAATTCATCACCTTTACAACAAAACTTGATTTCATCTAATTTATCTTATTTATTCTCAAATCATATTAAAATCACCACCTTAAACTCTAAGAAATATTTGGTAACTTATTTATTTTATCTTCATTTAGAAAGGGGTGTGAAGGGGATTTAGAACCTTTTAAAGTTTCTTTCAAAATAACTAGGAAGATTTTATTCATTGCCTTTCTTGTTGCTTTTAGGATTAAAGTGTTATGAATTTTGTACCTTCATTCTTAAAAATTCTTATATCAACTCATTTAGCATTTCCATGATCTTTTTATATGGGAAAGGTCAACATACAATGAGGTAGACACTTTCCATTTTTTTTATTCCTTAATTAGTTCTTTCTAGGGAAACTTTTAGTACTTTCGAACACCTTACAAAAATATGATAAATGTGTGATTATTTTTCTTTCCACTTTATAAACTTTTGATGTGCTTAGATATATAATTGAGACTCATAACATGTACAATGATAAAAAATTAGTATATATGAAAGAAATATTTTCGAGACATCAAACTACCATTCTACATAACTCTCACATGGAAATAAGAATATTATTTTATTTTAAATAAAGAAATTGTGTGTACTCTATCTTGAAAATTACTAATTAATTTTGAATTATATACTTATAATTTCAAATAAGAGCATCCTTTGTAACATGGAATAGATAGGTTAATTTTAATGAAATAAAATATGTTTTTATATTAAGAAAAATTTACAAATATATGGAACTCATACATCAAGAGAAATTGACTAAGATGTAACTCTGTATATGAGAATTAAGATGCTCGAATAATTTATATACCTTCTTTCAATAATTAACATTAGAAATTAATACTTGGTTCATATTGTATGCCCACCTCCCAATGGTCTTGGAATGGATGCATTTAGATGGAGAAGGATTTCAAAAGGCTCATGGTACTTGTGGACCCCTCAAAGGCATGATATATAACACATGAACTTTATTTATGAAATTTGGTCTTTTGTTGTTGGCTTCTAGTATGAATGTTATCTATACTTGGTGGAATTCTTAGTTGAGACTCTCAATCTTCCATTGTTGGTTTCTAGTGTGATTATACAATATGCTCGCCAAACTGTATTAATTTCTAATGTTAATTATTCAAAGAAGGTTTTGTTTCATAAGAAGAGACCTATGTTCACATATTCCAAGGCATGTTATTATCCACAATGCATGACACTTCTTCACATCTCTACCAAGTTCTAAACAGATACAGATCTTCCATTTCCATGGAGGAGATTGATGATTTAAAAAGAAAATATCATGCCATTTCTTTCTTGAGAAGTCATGTTTGCATTCATGATTTGTAACTTCCATGATCTTCATCCAAAAAGAAATTATGTTATCGTTATGTGCCTGATATTAAAACAAATCAAAACCTTCATTTGAGCATGATCGCCAACACAAAGGTAAACAAGTGGAAACAAAAGAAAGCTCGGTTAATGGCTTTCAACATGTTGGTGGGAAATATCCTTCTTTTTGAAAGTGGCTTCCTAGCTTATCAGTCTTATGTTTAGTAAGGTTTTGTAATCTCCACTATGTTCATGGGTATATCTAGTATGATGTCTTCTTTTGGGTATTTTGGGTGCATAAGAGAATGCACATATGTATTGATGTATTCAACCAATGTGCTTTTGTAACATTGTAATTAGACAATTGGTCATTTGTACTAGGACCTCACTGGTCTTTTTGATATTTTGTAAAATTTGTTACTCGGACTGCAACTGGGGGTTTTCTTGTTGGTTCTTTCACGCCAGTATGTCCTCCTGAACCAGCTATATGTAAAATATTATATATAAATAAATTTATAAGTGGTCTCCCACTTTTTCTTAAAAAAAAGTTCTTGTAAATGTCCACATCTTTTTCCTTGACATAGTTGCTATTTCTTAAAAAAATTCTTATGATTTTTCATAATGTTGGTCAATACTTTACTGTAAATATTCTATAGTCATGCTCTTAAATGTCATAAGAATATGTCATAAGAGGGTTTCATCTTATAAAGCTATAATAATATTATATGCATTTAGAACATCTTAGACACCTCCCTTGAAGCATTCAACAAATGAAAAATAACTACCAACACAAAGTGAGATGCATCATTTCCTAATATGAGGACAAAATAATAAATCAAAATATTAGGATGCAAGGTTGACCCACCTTTCCCAATACTTGGCTAAGTTTATCATCTATTGAGGAGTGGATCCCAACAACAATTGTGCTTAGTGCTTACAATTACTAATCCAAGGAATACCTATTCATTTTTTCTTTATTGTACATGCCTAATGACTCCTCATCTCAAGTTAAATTGTGGGAATGGATTTTTATGCCCTCCCTATGACTAAATGGCTACAAGGAGGTGAATATGATATGGTGGAAAAAACCAAGATACAAGTTGGTTTAGTTCTCATAAAATCTCTAAAAAATAATTGAATTCCTACATCCTAACTAGAAATACCATGAGGGGTTTAGATCCCATTTTAGACAAAAAAATATTCTTATATTGATCACTAGTTCACTTGGACCAACTAAAGAGATGGTGAACTAAGGGAAACTTAGTTGTATTGATAGATTAAAACTTACTAATTTCTCTTTCCATTGTCCCCTCTCCACAAAACACTCTTATTTAAGTAGATTCTATTAAACCTATCTCACATATCACCTCCTAATTCTTTAAACTTTTCAAACTTCTTATTCCTCATACCTAATAATTTATCCTTCAAGCTCAACACTTCCCACCTCAATCAAATTGATCACCTTGATTCCCTAATATCCCTTTGGTTGATGTTCCTAGACCTCATCAAAATGGTAAGTGGATACAATTGTGGAATGATGCAATTAAATCTATTTCACTACCTTACTATGATCTTACAATAAGAATATGGCTAGAAAGAGATCTAGAATGGAAAAAAAATATGGATCCAAATAGAAAAAAAAACTAGTTTTAGCTTTAGCACTTACTAATAACTTTTCTACAATGAGTGTTTGCCTTTGTTGAAATAAAACTTAGAAGATTTGAACTTAATTGTGGTAGAGGATCTCAATTAAGAGATAGGCTACATTGGATGAAAGGATATAAGGGATACAAATTATTTTTTAGTTATCTTGAACATATTTACATTCTCGAGAGTGGATAACATCTATTGTTGATAAAGAGAGGTAGTTCCATGATAGCTCTAATTATATTAAATCTCTTTTCCTCCAACATTACAAATAATTTTTAATTGATCTAGTTGAAAGAGATCCGTGCATCAAGATATAGTGAAAAATTATGGGCATAACAATTATATATTTTTTAACATATATAAAATGTATGGTTGGATTAGTGAGATATTTATAACAATTACGAGCAATATGAAGTCAAACTTTATTATATTTGATTCTTAATAAATTAGTTTTAATGATTCAATTTATAGCTTTATGCAATCTATAAGTTTAAATAGTTTGATGGTATCCAAACTTTATACATATAAAAATATGATAAATGTCTGATTATTTTGCTTTCCAATCGATAATTTTTTGATGTTCTTGGCTATATAATTGAGATGATTCACTCATATTGTAATGATAAAATTCATCCTCATATGGAGGATTTTATATTATCTTCCATTAAATTCATCCTCTTTATGAGATTCTTATGGAATATTGATATTCTAGTGTGAATTCTTAATTTTAGACATATCTTAACTAGATAAATTTAGGTTCAATGAAGGCAATAAAACTTTTTTTTCACTTACATAATCCTATTTTGAAGTTCATTTATGTTAACAACTATTAGATTAAATATTTTTATCCCCAATTATTTTCAAATAATTTTATACTAATCTTTGTATTCTTATTCTTTCTTTCATCGTTTCATTTAAAATTTGAACCATTTAAGGATGCTATGTTATAGATTATAGTTGTCTTCCAATTCTTTTTAAATTGTTAATGGTATGAAAATATTATTGATGAGTAGATAAATTATTACAACTATTTTAGATTTGTATTCCCTTTATCTAGATATATTATTTACCAAAGTCGCATTGCTCTTTTAGGTGTACTGTGTATATATATATATATATATATATATATATATATATATATATATATAACATGGAAAATGCAGATCATGTTCCACCTGCACTAGATTCTTTGTTTGAAAATACTAGTAATGAGATTAAAAAATTGAGAGATTCATTAGCACAGGGTGCAAACCTGGGGATATATAGTGAACCATGCATGTTAATATTGCATAATCTAGAAAAACTATAAGATGAACTTGAGAGGACTAGTGCATATTCCTTAGATAGAGTGACTGCTATTCTTTCTCGCATGCGGGAAGAAGTACATGGTGACATTCCCCTTAAACAAATACAGGATAGTGTCACCAAAGAAATGATAAAAACCACTTGTTTTCCATTTTATCAAAATGTGCGTAAGGTTAGGGGATACCGGGTCACTAGATGTGTCGATCATGCTATGGCCTCATTGATCTACCCACGATTTCTCATAGCACATGGTCTATACCCAAACAATGACCAGATTCCATTGTATTTTGTTCAGTAGTTGTATGCTGAGGTCCATTTGGGCCTCAAAGTTAACTACCTGAACATTCCACCATATGTTGGTCAGGGGCATGGAAGGATTATTGATAGGCCCACCTATCATCGAGCAGATAGACCACCCCCAGTGTTTAGGGTATTGGTTGGTGAGAGGTCCCCTGCTCTCACCCCAACTCTAGCCCCCATAGAAGATGAGGTTGTCGTTGCTTCCCAAAAGGAAGCAATTGACACTGTAGGTGAGATTGTGGCTGCCACCACTAGGATATTTGATGATCATGTAGGTCAGTATTTGATGTCCAGACATTTCCAATCCATGCCATTTTCAGCACAGTGGACCACCATGGATCCTTTTATAGTGGCCGACATCCCTACTCCTACACAACTTGATGCACTTACAGGAGATAAGTCACGCATGACTCTGCATTGTTTGGCTGAGGACCTGTTGGAGGCATATGCCAACATTGCATTAGAAAATAGGATCGATATAGAGCATGTTAGAGATAATTTGAGACATAGAGTTCATTCAGTTCTAGGATCCCATCACTCTCAGTCGAGCACTAGTGTGCATCAGGATCCACCTATAGTTCATTCGATAGCTGCATAGACTATGGGTTTTACTGATATGTTGATTGGTTATGGTTCATCATCGCCGATGCCATCTCACCTTCATAGTCCTCTACATTCATCATTTATGGCACGACATGGGATAGATCGGATGGATGCAGATTTTGATTCGTCACTTGACTGTTTGGTGGATATGGTGGAGGCGACTGTTTCAGAGGACTTAGGTCATCCAATATCAGATGATATTCATGTATGTGTGCATGTGCATGTTTCAATTTTTTTTCATTATTTTTAATTTTTTTTTTAACTAGATATTCATGTAAGTTGATATATATATATGTATATATATATTGTTACAGGTGGACATACCTCATATCACTCCTAGCCTTGGTCCAGATCATGTGCATGATCGATGTGACTCTGTGGATGAATCTGCTACCAGTGGACATGTGAGTTTTTCATTTTTATATAATCACATGTGTATATGTACATGCAATATTTATGTATGCATAGATCTAGATTGATATTTAAAAATACAAGTTCATTTAATAATAACTTTCATAAAATTTATTTAATATAAATTATATGTATTTAACACATCCTATACACAATTTTATTTGCAGGGCTCAGCACATCCATCAAAGCAGGACCGTTCTCATTCAGATGGCCATTCGACTAGGAGTAGACATTCATATTAGGCCATGCACACTAGATTTTTGATCTTTACCACATGCATTTGCTTATACATGATGATCTTTAGTATTTGAGATTTGATGATCTCTAACTTACATTTGCTTATATGATATACATACATTTGTTTATTTGTTGATCTTTAGTATTCGACATTTGATGATCTTTAATTTACATTTTTCTTATATGATATGTACATATATTTTCTTATATGATATATACATACATTTGCCTCTTTGCTTATAATATGTGTTATGTTTATATGTATTGAATCCCTTTACATGTATGTACATGTGTTTGTTTATGGTTTAAACATGTTTACACATAATATATGTATATGCATTTGCTTTAAATATTCAACATACATACATGTTTTCTTATTTTATGATCTCTTACAACTTAAATTTCCTTATATTCAATATACATTTGATCTCTAGTAGAATTTTAGGGAAATCAATGCCACTTTATAATTAAGTTCATTCATGTTGATCACAATAAATATATTTTTAAAAATGACTTAAGCAACATGAACCATTGAGTTGAGAACAAGATTTAATCTTTTTGACAAGTAACTTGAAATTCAATTCAAATATAATTAAGAAAATTCAATTCAAATTATACCTCTAATATACATTCTTGACACTTTAACAAAATTCTAAAATTACTAGATATGTTGTGCATACCTATGAATTAAATAACAACAAACTCCAGAATGAAATAACTTGTTTGTTTACTACTTGATTTATTTAAACTAGGATCTAGTTATTCCATGTACACTAGAATAATTTTTTTCCCATCTTGGATATGCATATAAATAGAAGCTTATTTTTCATTATTCTGGATATCAAATTGCAAGATTAATTGTCATTTATATCACTTGGAGCATAGATTTCGGAGAAATTTTTGCACATTTATCAAGGAGGCAAATATTGGAGCTCGACAACTTTTTATTTTTATCAATCAAGGAAAAATTTGGAGGATAATTTAACTAAGTTGGTAGAGGACTTGTTTTGAGTCATCTTTAAGTTGAAGAAGAAAATGGGACAATAAAGAAAAAGAAAAAATGTGTCAACGAAAATTGTCAAAAGAATAACATAAGAGGCGTGAACAAAACTTGGAAAATTATCATAGAAAGAAACAAGGTACATGCTTGTTTCTTCTCTCTCTCACTCTCAAGTGTGTGTTTAAAATTGTATGTGCATACATTTTGCATTGGCTTTCTTATTAAAATTATAAATGTTTAATGTATGACCATTTTTCAACTTAGAATACCCCAACTTAAAATGTACTCTTAAAATAAAATATTGTACATTAAATCCTTCCCTACAAACCTTACACTTATCTTTTACCAATACCCTTGTTTATTGTTTTTGTCATCACATTATCATTGTTGAGTATTGCATCTACACAATTTTCTCTGTACTTTGATCATGAAGAAAATGATAGTTTACTTCAATCCTTGCTTAGTTCTCCAATGAAACCTTAAATTTTGTGTCCCTCACTATGCCACTTTGATTTTCATAATTTTTTCAACCACATTAATTATTTTATGGCTTTGCAAATTCCTATATACTCTAACTTTGCACTTTGAAAGAAACCATTATTTTTTCTTAATTATTCATGAAACTACACCTTCATGTACAATGAAGTAGCATTCTAATGTTGATATTTGGTGATCAATATCCCCTATCCAATCTACATTGCAACATCTAATTAGCTTAATATTTTTCTAAACTCCCATTGAATTTAATCTAATGATCAATAGTTCCTTTAAAAAAATATTTTTTAAATATTTTAATAAATGCCCAATTCTAAGCTTTAGAATGATTTGAAAATTAGAACTCAAATTATACTTAAAGCCAATGCAATGTGAGGTTTTCTAGAGAATAACACATGTAGACATCAAAACTCAAGTTATATGGTGCCAAGGAATAATTATTTTATTTTCATCACTTCAATGTTCTCAAATTATTTTTATGTTTTATGCTCTAGGGATTCCTCAAGCTGGAGTCAAGCCAAATCTAGATATTGGATCAAACGAATCCATTGAAGAACAAATAGACCTTGAAGTTAGGGAGGAGACCCAAGTTCAAACAATGCTTGTTGGAGAGGGGTCAAGATCACTTCCTTCTACTGGTATGGATGAGCATATAAAACTAGCACACAAACTTCTCTCACTTATAGCATCATGTTTTATTGAAGTTTGTTTGCTTGCATACATAAATTTCACTTATATAACATCATATCTCACTTTTGTTTGTAAAATATTTTGTGACATGTAGAAGGGCTCAACAAACATGAAGTTTTCATGCTTAAGTTGAGCCAAATCTAGACATTGTATCAAATGAATCCGCTCAAGAATGCATGGTCCTTGAAGATAGGGAGGAGGCATAAGTTCAAACAATGCATGTTGGAGAGGGGTTGGGATCACTTCCTCCTACTGGTATGGATGAGCATATAAAACTAGCTGAGAAGGTGAGGAAACAAATTTCTCATAGAAATTTAGATCATTTACTTGAAATGGATATGGAGAAACTAAAATATTATACCAACCAACCTTATAATAAGAGAAAGAGGTCAATGACTAAATCTGTAAATGGAATGATCAATCATTATTTCAATAATCTTGATACACTTGAAAAAACCCAATTGTTATCATGTTTACTTCTTTGTGATGAGCTCAAAGAGTCATTACAATTGTTGGGTGTACATTCGGCATCAAATAAGAAGAAACACATGGGATTACAAAAGGATATTGTTCAAAATGTTAAAAAGGGTTTAGATTCCATTGGGAAAGGATCTCGATCAATGGATAAGGCCACTACAAGAAGGGTGATGTTGACATCTATTATACATCAAGATATAGCAAGAAAAAGAAAAAGGTCTGCACTTTCAACTAAAATTGGTTATAGTAGAACCACATTGATAAAATATGAGTAAAAGATAAAGTTTTTGGATGAGAATTTAGAAGGAAATTGGGAAATTATGTGTAGAGCTCCCCATTCTAACAAGATTGAAGATGTTAAGAAATTGGTCTCAGGTTTTTGGCATGATCAGACTCATCCATCATCAAATACTAGAGATGTTATGAGACACAGGATTGGACCTAGTATTTATGAAAATAATATCAAACATTGGCTAGACATAACACAATTTGAGATGTATATGAACTTTTGTAATGCATATCCTCATATAAAGATTGGGCAAACAATGTTTCAAAGGTTAAAGCCATATTATGTGAAGATAAACAAGTTTTTTGAAACTTTTGTTGTCATTATCATATTGAATTTGATCTCTAGTATTAGGTGTTTTGAAAGATGAGAGAAGAAAGATGGGTTTCAAAATGCACCTCCTAAATAGGAAAGTTTGTTCATAATTTATATTATGTGATCAAAGGAAAATGGACCCCAAATAAAATCGGTGATAAAAGGAATTTTAGAGACATGTGGAAATTTTGGCTAAATTTCCTTCAAGAATTGAGGATACCGACTTAACAAAGACAATAAATTGCAAGAGGTAAGTATTATTTTTAGAGAGTTTATTTTTTCAATTTCATAGATTGTTATTTGACTTCTCTTTGATGTAATGTTTCATTGATCAAGTGTGGTTTATATTAGTTATTCACATATTTACCTATTACGTACAAGTATGTAAAGTTGCAAACAAATTTGGGAAATAATCCACACAAGGTTGAACTATGTAGAAGAGAGATTCCCATTGGAAAATTTATGGAAGATTTTCAAAAATTGATACAACCATACATACAACATTCCTTTTTTGCTAAGTGGCAAGTACGACAATTCCAAACATTGAGAGATACATTCCCATTTGGAACAATTCTATCAATAGTCGACTTTGTAGAAAATTACTCCTTCGTACATCAAAAGGAGATTCAATCAGAGTATTACTTTTCAAAGTAGATCACTATTATGGTTCATGTGTGTTATCGACATGCACAATCAGAATTGGATGGTGTTGAGAGTACAAATGAAGAACTAGCCATTAAGAAAGAATATTACTTTTATATTAGTGACGATAAATAGCATGACACACTTTTTGTCCAACATTGCTTTACAATATTTTTTGAGAATTTGAGAAGCAGGGGTGTAAAATTTGAAAATCAT
This sequence comes from Sequoia sempervirens, assembly GCA_007258455.2. NCBI lineage: Eukaryota > Viridiplantae > Streptophyta > Pinopsida > Cupressales > Cupressaceae > Sequoia > Sequoia sempervirens. The sequence continues at coordinate 205,141,668 of VDFB02379711.1, read as the reverse complement.
TTTGTATGGTCAGATGGATGTGCAACACAATTCAAATCTTCATAGCCATTCTATGCACTTTGTAGATATCATAAAATCTACAAAATACCACATGTTTGGAGTTTCTTTTTAGAGTGGGCATGGAAAGGGTGAGCATGATGGAGTAGGAGCTTGCATCAAATGAGTTATCCAAAATATCATCTAGACAATGCACATAATGTTGTTGAATGGTGCAAGAAACACTTTGCATCAAATGTGGTTGGCACATTTTCGAGAACAAACTGACACATTCCACATAGAGTGTTTGGAGAGATATCGGGTATGTATAAATTACATTAAATCAAAAATTTGAATTTACTTGGAATTTTAACATATATACATATGTATATATATTATTACTTTTTCACATAAGTTTTTGTTGTACATATGTATCTAGGTGTGGATAGAAGATCGATGCATGGATGCAAGAGGGTAGAAAAAACAAGATCTTTGCATTGTGTTAGGAGTTCAGATAGTCGCCATGGATGGATATTAGACACAAGGAATTACTCTTGTTTGCACCGAGTGCATTGAGGGAAACTCTGATTATGCATGCAACAATAAAGAACTTGGATATGTTGGTAAATGGGATACGGTGCCACTAGTTGTTTCATAAACATATGATGAAAACAAGGAAGAAATATTTGAAGACATTCCTTTGATTTCAACTGATTATGACCATATTCCAGGATTGGTTAGAAAAGGTACACATGTGTAAGTTTTCAATAATTTAAATATTATATATATCTAGTTAATGATCTTTAGAGACATTTCTAATTTTTTTAGAATTTTTTTGTGTAAATTTGGTGTACAAGAGATTTTTTTGTAGTCATAGCAAAGCCTAGAAACATCAAAGTTGTTAGCTATTATTTATTGTGTTGCACAGAAGAGAGGAATAAGCCAATGTAACCTCGTAACAACAAGTGATGGAATGTCATTTCCAAAGGTGAGTTTTGAATTTAAAATTTTATGTACATTGTATTCATATGTGCACATTACATTATAAACATTAAATATATATTATACAAACCTTGTGCATGAAAATATTGCACACACGTTCATATGTCTTACCTTAGGTTCATGTTTACCATGCAGGTTCTGTTGTAGTACAAGGGACATATCTAAAACAAGTCAAATTTGTTCAGCATGGGATTCATTTTGTTGACTATCAACCTGATAACAAGGTATATTAATATAGTCACTTAATAATTGCTGCCAGTCTACATCTCCATGCAGTTCCACATGCACGTGGCCGAAGAAAATGGAGACTAGATAGTGATGATCAACAAAAAATTCTAAATGTTATTGAAGAGTGTGCTAAACTAGAATCTTTGACTTATATTATATCCATGGTTTTCAATTTCACTTGTAACCCTATACATGTTCAAATGAGAACTTATAGTAACTTGTACATAGTTGTAAATCATTTTGTGTAAATTACAATTATATGTACATATTTTTTCCATGGAAAATTCTTAAGTTCAAGAATCTTTGATAGCATCATCTCTCACCTTTTTTGGTTGCATGTAAACCCATATATATGCTTTCAATCCTTATTTGAAACATAGTGAATTTTTTTAAAATCATTTTGCTAAATTACAATTATATGTACATATTTGTTCCATGGAAAATTCTTAAGTTCAAGAATCTTTGATAGCATCATCTCTCACTTTTTTTGGCTGCATGTAAACCCACGTATATGCTTCAATCCTTATTTGAAACATAGTGAAGTTTTTTAAAATCATTTTTCCTAAATTACAATTATATATAACTTATATTTGTTTCATGGAATTCTTAAGTTGAAGAATCTTATATGCACTTATATACAACATATATAATTTGTTCCATTGAATTGTTCCATGGGAAACTATGTAAATTTTAAAATTAAGTATTATCTAATTATAAAATTATTGTCCACATATATAAAACATAAATCAATAATAAAAAAAAAAAAAAACCCTAACCCTTAAACTCTTAACCCTATAACCCTAAACCCTTGTACCGCCTACCCTCTATCTCTCTCTCACTCCCCCCTCTCTCTCTTGAAAGTCTCTCCCTCC
>VDFB02379711.1:205082862-205139490 GCA_007258455.2 Sequoia sempervirens | reverse complement strand
ATGAGTGCACCAGATATTGGAGTCCTTGATCCAACAAAAAAAAAGAAAAAGAATTTCGATACATATAGTAAAAGTTATGCGTTATACGGTTGCGTTATGTCTGAATTGTAATTGATTTGACTTTGAAACTTGATTAAAGAAAAAATATTTAATAAAAAACTATCTAACCAAGTGGAATCACTAGACATCAAAGTTACAAATCTAAATTCAAAATAATTAGAATTTTAGTTTTCAAGGAAAAAAAGTTATGCATTATATGGTTTGCGTCACTTTGTAAAAATGTTGTTTTTTGAAAAAAAAAGAATTTTCGTCAGAGATGGAAAAAGAAGTGCAATCTGATTCCAATTTTTAAAAAAAACTATTTTTAGAATCTACAGACAAAATGTGACAAGACTCTAGTTTGCATCATCTTCAAATTCCTCACAGTTTAACCGCTATAGGTGCTCGAATGTGAAGATTTAGTTTAAAAAAAAATCAGTGTCCACTTTGGCCTAAAATTGTAAACCACTATTGTGGGATCACCCTTGTGTGAACTCTATTTTCATAATTCTGTTGTGTCCCATGATCATGATTGGAATCCATTGTTTTATGTTGGGGATCTCCAATTAAGGACATTTATATCTTAAATACAAAATGAAATTAGTTGGGGATAATAGTTCATGACTTATAGGCAGATAGAATCCAACACTCCCTTACTCATCAAGGCTGAATCTAGAAACCCTAGAGACATTTTCTGAGAATGACACAAATTTCTTTACCGAGAAAGCTATATTAGAAGGATCCTTCATATGAGAGAAGTAACTTATAATGAATATGATAAGGTAGCAAAACTAAGGGAAATATGTAATGGGATATTTTTCACAGAGGTGGAACAATTTGACTGATGAGTTAAAACAAGCTTAGCCTCACTCTCTATAGAACTATGCTGCAGCATGCAAAAGAGTTGATAGAGATATACAACTTGGAAGGATGAAGGGGCAATTTTGGCTTCCATTAACTTTTCAGCCACCTACCCTATTATGGCGTGTGCCAAATTTCAAGTATTACTAGTATGATATAGCTGCAGAAAGGAAAAGATGGAATAGGTTGGACAACAAGCAAGGGTTCTATTGGGATCCCAATTCATACATTGAAAGAATTGATGTGGGGCAATTGGCAGTTGTAGATTTCAGGGTAATGGCTAAGCAAAGGAATAAATCTTCCTCTGCTGGAGGACCAACAAAACCTCAGGTTGGGGGAAGTGGTGAGTCCAATTTATGGCTCAATTTTGATAGAGTTTATTATCCATTTTTTGTTGTTGTCATAGACTTTGATACTTGGATGTTGACATTTCCATGTTATTTCCTCAAAACTGTAGACATTGGGCATAAGCTTATCTTTGTAACTTTTAAATGACATTAACATGCTATGTGAACTATCTATGTTAATTTTACATGTGGATTGATGAATGTTGCTTTAAGATAGTTATAGATATGCAATTGTTGTGCATGATAATGTTGTCATGCAAATATAATTAGAGCCTACAAAATTGAGGAAGATTTTGCTAGTTAGTCATTTTCCATAAAGGTCAAAAAGGTGATCATTCAAAGGTCAATGCAAGGAAGACTCTCAGTGGAGGTAAATTAGTAGTTCAAATCAAAGATTGTAACTACCTTGTAAATGGTCATAATAGTTTGTTGAGAAAATATAAGAGCTATTGTTATGTTAGATCTGCGTTAAGGCAAACCAACTTGACCAGATTCCATGCATGCATAACCTCCTTTCCACTTTCTATGCTTTCCATAAAGTGGCATCCGCCTAATCCGTTGGAGTTGACCGCCTTGCTAGGTAGTTAGTTAGTAGTTTTTCCTTCTATAAATAAGACTCGGATGCATCTTCTCAGGAGGTTGATTGATCTAATGGTGTACTTGCATTCTTAGTTTTTTAGTAATATAGTTACTTTGCTAAATTGTAATCATGCTTTCTAATGAATAAAATGAAGTCATAAGTTTGTTGCATCTAAATTTTTCTTAAGGGATACTCATCCAAGGGGGACCACTTGGTGAGAATTCCATCCTTTAGCTCAGTTATTAGTTTTATATTCAACAAATAGTTATGAATCTAACAATTGTTTGTTCTTGTAGCCACTAGAATTACATTCTGACTGTTCCTATAGCCAAATTAGATAGAGAAGTTTCCTATTCATTTGCTTAGATTTTCATTTCTATCATGCACTTCAGCTTAGTATATTTGTTGGTTGATGTTCATTACTTATGTTACTTCTTTCTAAGCAATTTAATTTCAGCATTATGTCTTTTTTAGTTGTAGGATGAATATGGATACTATGGATTCCTGGTGCACATACTGTGCTAACCCATTTCAAGTCTACATCCCTAGGATGACAAGTGAAATGCACCTTCATGATGAGTAAGATATCTTCTTAGTATAGATGTTCAATATCTAAATCACATCCCTAAAGGTTTAGTTATTAAACCATTGTAGGAGGAAAACAATATGCATCTATTAACCTAGCAGTTGGTGGGCGCATTCTCTTAACCAAGGTAGATGTGAGGTTTTCCAAGGAAGCATAATATGCTAACTGGGCTGAGACATTCTCAACCACATAGGGTGTTTGTAACTTCATGTAAGCCCTATGAAATCAGTCATTGAACGAACTAATTGGCTCATTGACTTCTCTTCTGACAAACATAAACTACTAGTACAATTTTGTGGGGCTGATCGAAAGCTTGAACTTTTGTAAAAAGGTTCTTCATGAGATCCCAAGAAGTGATGGAACCTGTAGGTAGGTGGATGTACTAGTAGAAGGCTTCATCTCCCAAAGAGTAAGGGAAAATCCTACAAGACACGTTTTCATGTTCAATCAACATATCTTTTAGGGCTATTTAGAATATCTTGATATATTTTTCTACTATCCTTTGTGGATCACATGGGTTAAAATTACTACAAAATCCCTTTGGATTCTTTGGCATATCATGATAGTCATTGAAGGATAACAGGGAAGGGTTATTGCCTAGAAAATCCATTATGGGAGGAAAGGATTGCATTTATTTTCCTACAGTAGTCTGATGATCTGATGGGACAACAACTGGGGTAGTGCCTTGGGAGGGAAATGCAGGGGTAGGGACAACACCCTAGATATGGGGAATGGAGGGTGAGAAGGCTGCCTGAGGTGAATGGAAAGATGGGAGTGCTGCTAGGAGTGAGAGGGAGGAATGATACAAATGGGTGGAAGGGGATGGAGGAGATGGAGGAGATGGAGGAGATGGAGAGGATGGAGGTTGAATGGATGGGGCTGAAGTGAATGTTTCCCCTTTCTTAGCTCTTTTAGCCTTGGTAGGCGGTGGTGGCTCTTGGAATTCCCCTTTGTCTGGTGTGGATCTTAACACTCTATGTAACTTTTGAGGGGAGAAGGAACCATTTCGATCTAGTTTAGCAAAGATGCCCTCCTTCTAGTGCTAGTTCTGTTGATGGGTTTTTTTTCACTTTCTCAACATAGCAAACACACAAGTATGCTACCTAGATCTTGAAAGATGAAAATATGCAATTGAGTTTTAGACAATCAACCCAAGGTCTCTCAGGTGTCAGGTCATGACTTGTAAAAGAACCTCAGTTGATTGATGTGTTTTGCTAGTAATCACAAAGAGGAATTTGTGGTTGACTAAGCTTGGAGAGAATTGGATCTTCAAAAGGAGTTTTACAAATTCCAAAAATGAAGGGCAACTGCTACAAGTTCAAGACAATAGTCTAAAACTCCTCTTTGTTCATCAATTTTGACTTTGTTGTGATGCTAAAACTTTGTTTTAACTTCAATTTTCAAAGAAAACTCAAAAGGGAAAATGGATAGAGAGTTTCCTAAACCTGCAACTAATGTTGAATAGTAACAATGGAGGATGCTATAGTGGACAACCTTCCTAAAACTAAGTTTCACTTAACCAAGTCAGCCTACTGTCTCATGAAACTAGTGCAATATTCTAAGGTTTGTATATTTTCAACCACTCATTCACCATTAAGCATGAACAATAGATGAACTTAAGTGTAGTGCTATGAGTAATGTTCAGACTAACTTTACACTATTTTTCATCACCAACAAACAACAAAAAGTATGAATAAGAAAGGGATCAACACCATATAATTCTTCACTATTAAAGTACAACATGAATTAACAACTAAAAAGAAACTTAAAACTAGAAGAACAAAGCTAAAATATAATATTGAGGAGATGAATCATGCACACATGTGAAAAAATAGAAGAATCCATCAAAATAATGCAATTCTCATTAAATTTATGCAACATGCCTTTATACAACAACTCAACTCTCTCTTTTAAAATTAGAGGAGACCCCTATTTATAGTTTTCCAAAAGTGAAATGAATGGAAAAGATTTAATTTCATTGTGTGGCTCAGATTCATTTTGCATTAGGGTTTCACCTACCCCCAAAATATAACAATATAAAATACATCTTTCATCTTTTCCCTATTTCATCATCTAGTGACCCTGACATTGTAGCAATTTTTTCCTATAGTGACTACCTTCTTGTTGTAGCTACTTTGTTAGAAATTCATCATCTATGACCTATTTTCTTGCATTCTTCTATAGAGTAGAATATTCCACAAATTTCCTGATTAAAGCCTAGAGCTTATCCCATTCCATGATGTCAGATTGAATGGTTTGGAAGCATATCTTCTTTAATCTCCCAGTGATATGCTCCCAGCTCTTAGTGCATTTAAGGGTCACTTTGATGACTTGCTTTGTTTGTAGAAAAGCCCTAGCAACAAATTCCATGAAGTCTGATGACATTTTATCTATGGCCCCTTGTGGAAGAATGGTTTGATCTTTTCTAGATCTATCACAAGGGCATGCATCTCATAATCTATCATTATTTTGAGATAATCTTCACTGTCCCCCCGGAGTTCAACAACCCATTTGATGTCAAGTTATAGCTCATGCAAGGACTTCTCTAGACATCCTTCCTATAATCAAGGACCATTTTCCATGTCTCCACAAGCTAGTGATCGTCTTCAGGTAGTTCGAACTCCTTTCCCCATATTTTCTTAGAAAGATGGAGGATGCTTTCAAGCTTATGATATGTGATCCTGTATAGCTCAGTGAACCTATTGCATATATTTATCATTTCATCCATTTGCTTCCGTAGTCCTCAAAACTTATTGAATGCTTGGACAACATGGTAGATTCCCATGTCGCCATTTTATATTACCCTGTTGAACCAATCTTCCATGGACTTGGTCTAGTTTCTCATCATTTCCATTCTACTGAGTTCCTCCTTGTAGAGTAGAGTAGGCACAAATGATGTTGTGGGAGCCTCTTCTTCTATGAATGTACACTATTAGATATAAGTAGTGAGATTTTCCACTTGTTCCTTAAGCTCTTCTTTTGTGAACTGATCTCTATTCATCTGTTGCATGATTGTGGCCACAAACCCCTGGAATTCATCTATTTTCTACTCATGAGTTGTCGGGCCTAGATTTATTGTTGATATGCTATAACTTTGACCTTGCATGACACCTGTATCTTTATCTACTATAGGTGTAGCAATTTGTATCATCTTGGATCCAAAGGAATCCATCGTAATATGAGAGATAACTCTAGGATTCTTCTTTTTTCTTGTTTTTATTTGTGCTTTGACTAGTAATGCTTCAATTCTAGCCTTCAGATCAATAGTAACATGAGTCTTCTTCTACAATTTTTTGCTCTAGCCAATCGGGCACCTTAGTTTGCTCCTTGGGTGATTCATGATCACCTTCTTCTCTTTGTTCACTTTGAGGCTATTCTTCTTCATTTCTAGGAGCTTCTTGATCAATCCTTTCCCCTTTGTCTAAGTCTTCTATTCGCTTTATCTTCCCTCAGTCTGAATCGATGGAAATTATATTTTCCTCAGCAATTTCCTCTTCTTGGGGAAGCTTCTCTTCTGCATCCTTGAGCTCAACATGATTCTCAAGCTCAGGGCTCTTTCTTAACATATTTTTTCTTCTTCATCCTTTTCTTTTCCTTCCTCATTTTTAGGAGGTGCTTCTTCCTCTTGAATCAGGCCCTTGTCTTGGCCAATTGATGGAGGCTCCTCATGGATCTCCACATCTATATCTGTATCATTCATTCCCCCAAAGACACTTCCTTCAAGATTGGTCCCTTCATTGACATCCTTGGACTGTTGTGCCAGTTCTCCTTCCAACTCTTGGTTTGATGTCTCTATTCTATACCACTCATTGAGAGACTCAATGTCTTCTTCTGAAGAATGTGATCTTTCCTCATCACATGCCACTTTGTCCAAATTTATGCTTAGCCCACCCTTGGGGTGTTCAAAGTAATCATCTTTATCATAATCCCCAGATTCATCAGTGACATCCTTCACGGCTTCTTGTTGTTGTTCCTTACGTCACATCTCCATCTCCTCTAATATTTGCATAGTGGATTCCATTTTTGGTGTCTTTGTGGGTGGCGGAGGGAGAGGTAATGCAAATTTTTTTTGGCTATCCAAGCTTGGACCTTGGGGTTGAGGATTACCACAAAAATTTTGGTGGGTATGTTTTGCATATATGCCTCGAAAGCATGCACTAGGGTAAGAGGCGACATAGAGAAAATGGTCACTATAGGAAATGGAGAAGAAAGAGTGGGTAGTGGAGGAGGTAATGAAGCATATGAAAGTAGGGATGTAGTGGGGGAGGAGGATTCAAGGACCATTACCAGAGCCATTGGTGAGGTGGAGGCGAGGTGGACTGAGATATCCACAGTTAGTAGAGATGAGATGGGCAGTGAATGAGAGGTGGTTGGTGGAGGAGTGGCAACGATAGTAGTGATAATGGGAATGGAAGCAATAGGTGATGAGTGTGGATGCTTAGTTTCTTCTTCTCTTTCATACTAGGGGTCCTCCTCTATGGTAGGCATGCCACTCATGAATCCTCTTGTCTTCTGAATCCTCTTGTCTTCTTTGCTTTCTTATATGATTCTCCCTCTTTGATCTTTCTTGAGTATACCTTATGTTTAGGATTACGCTCGGGTGCATCCTTCTTTTTCTTGGACCTTGTCATTGGTGGGGATTTAGGTGCCTCTTCTAATGTGGTGGAAGTAGCTGCTCCACTATCTATTTCACTTTCAAGCTCATCCTCGAGCTCAACATATGTCAATTCACTGCTCTATATTTTGAGTTGGGAAATATGGAAATCTATCCACTACCTTGTTCTATTCTTAATAGGTCATGTTAATATATTGAGGTTAGTGACCTCTTCTTCATTCCAGTCTATCATAGGAAAGGGAAAACTAGCCACATCGTTGTATCTATCATCAATAATATTATTGTCTTATTCTACTATTTGGTTGGGAATAGGGAATAGATTCACCAAATTCATGAATTAGGATGTCATTATCATGTAACCTCATTTTCACTTCTTTATCATCTACACAATTGGCCCAGAAGTCCTTGACTTGAGGTTGATGAGCATACTTTCTTTCAACCCACTTCTTCAATTTTCCATAAGGGTCCATTCTTCCTTGGTCAGTGTGGAAATCCAAGTGATATTCTACCAATTCCTTCTCTAAATATTTTGTGCATTGGGAGGCGGGACAAGAATACATTCCTTGCCTAAAGGTTAGGGTATAAGGGATCCAAAGCATATGTTTGTCACTCAACTAGTGTGGTCATTTTACAATTGTTGAGAGTCTTCTAGTAGGATCATGTGATTGTTGGGATAGCATGGAAGATGGTATGGTCTCCCCGAGAATCCTTCAGTTTTGATATATGTAAACTTTGGTAACTATATGAATAGATACACAAATCGTAGGATGAAGGCTTTGGCAGTATGCAAAACCCTTCTCTCAAAGTCTCCTCCCAAGATTTTGATGATGTGTGCAATGAAGGAATCATTCACACTCTTGTATTCCCTTTTGAAGTTTTAGTATTGCAACGAAGGGTAGTGATCGTATACCTTGAGGTCTCCTTTATTTGTTTCCAGGTTGTGTGCAACAAAGAGTCCTTTGTATGGGAACTTTTCAGCCAGGAGGTTCACTAGATATGAGGTCATATAGAATTTGGAAGTCTTTTTTATAGCCATGAGTTGGTTGTGCATGTTATCATTGATTTTTTTTTTCTAGTGGAACTTCGTTTTGCCTTGGATGATCTCCTTGATGAAGTAGAACATCCAGTCATTAAAGAAATTGGTAGTAGGAAGACCCATTACCCTACTTAGTAGGGTGACCAAGACATGATATTCCTCATAAAAGTCACTTCTGAATAGTTCTTGAGGCACTTTGACAACACTTCCCCTCTTTTCCTTCAAATAGTGTTGGTTAATTATTCTTTTGCATGCTAGAGGGTCCACTTTCCACGTGTTCTCAACATATCCTTTGTCTGTTTCTTCCATTACATCAAGCATGGGAATGTGGAATGTCTTGCCAATAGACTTAGCAGACAAGTCTGCTAATACCCTACCATCGTAATCAATAATTTTCTTGTTATTGTGGTAGCATTCCCTGTAGACCATGACCAACTTTGGGGCAATGAGTGTGGGAGGAAAACTAGTTTCCTTAGTGATACCACTTGCTATGATCCTTTGTGCATTCTCTATTGTGAGATTGATCATTACCCTTTTTTAGAACTCATCAATATCCATGTGCCCTAGGTTTGTATCTGACATGGAATCCCAGGTAGAAGTAATCTTGGAGGTACATTCCACTCTGTGAAACTGATACTTCATTTGATCTTTCTCTTCATTTCCTCTTGGCACGCATGCAGGTTTCTTTCATTTTTATTTCTCGACAAACTTCCTCAATGGATCCACAATAGGTTTCATAAATTCTACATGCAAAGAAGTAGTAAGTGCATTCATATAGAAATCAGGGTAAGTGCTAGTTAAATTCTATAAAACGGGGGTTAGATCTAATAATATATCTTTAGAAGATCAAAAAATTCATAAACATCAACCATTTAAATCTCCTTTGGATCATATATAGAAATGTAGGCCCAAGGATTGGGTTTCCCTAGGTTGGAAGCTGTTGGGAGAGACTGGGAGTAGGACAACGCCGAGGCAACAGAGACCCGCAGGTAGCCACCCACAACAAAATTTCTTCCTTAGGAATATGGTAATGAAATTTTGCATGGGGCGGCTTGGCACATGCAGAAATTGGCTGGGAGGAACTTAAAGTTGCTTGATTGAGCTTTGATGCATTTGAAGGTTTGGGGCATGTGGATGTAGGAAGGTAGAAGGACATTTAGGACCTTCACTGTTAAGCAACCACAATCAAAGCATGACATCGAATAGGAGGAAGTCTGCGTTATAGGACTTGTGAGTAGCTCAGACATCGGGCACCATGTATTGAAGTTTGACCATTTGGGGAATGTGGACATGAGCTATCAGGTCACTGCCATGTGTTGGTGTTAGGAGAAATGTTAAAGGGACAGTGGTCTGCAGGCAGTGGTCCACATAGGCGGACTTGCAGTGAGCTCGCGGACTGGGTGTATGTGTTAGAAATTCTTAGATTTTGGCAAGGGAAAGCCCCCTTAAGGAACCTGCCATGTCAATGGACACAGATGAAAGGGTGAACCATGGAGAAGCACCCACCCGCATTTGGTTTTCCGCATGAGTCGGCCCACAAACCTCTTTTGACTTAGTCATTTTGGCACTAAGCAAGCTAGAACGGTGGGAATGGTGTTAGAGTCCACAATGTAGGGAGAAGGGATAGCTTCATTGCAAAATGATAACGTTTGGGCAACGACAATCCATGGATGGTGGCCCATAGGATATGGCCTGCAAGTCCTTGGGACTCGATAGTTTAGCACTTGGTGGAAATGATTTTAGTGGGTCCTGCGATACAAAAGGCTAATAAGGTTTCACCATTAACCAATGACCGCAGGGAGATGACCACCTTTGAGAGGTGGTTTGCATGTATGAACCTATAATGGGCCAAGGTCTTAAAAATTTTCATTTAATTTCAAGTTTAGTTTGACAGAGCAGTGATAGCAAGGGTGCGAGCCACAAAGGAGTTCATGTTGCATGGAGAACGGGCAGGGAAACACATGGTTCCATATTGTTTTAGGGCATCGTTCAAGCAATTTTTATGGAGTTTAAAGTGCTAGGGGGGTGAGTTTTCATGCGGGACCAGTTGTTGCGACAACTACTGAGAGGTTTCAAGGTTGGTTTCAAGATTTTACTATTAATTTACAATCCCTAATCACAAAAAAGTACACGGTTTAAGGTTCTAAAGGCCAGTGTACCTGAAATTAGTGCAAAAATTGGACGAAGACTTGGCTTTTGATCCACCAAGAAGTGATGCAGGCGCGGACTCCTCCTTTTCCATCTTCCTTTCTCCAAAATTCAAATTTTCCAATGTGAAAATGATAAGTGCAGGCATCTATTTATAGGAAAGGGTGCATTTATGACCCATAATAAATGTTGGGTATGATAGGTAGTAGGGTAGCTGAAGCATGGGAATTCAACCAATCAGAAAAGAGCAATGTGAAGCTTGCAATGTGGGGGGAACCATGGGTTTCACCGTTAAAAAAAAGCTAAGAGGTGATGGCAAAAGAGGGTGTAGGACCCGCCATACAGGTGGACGTCCAAGGTTGGCTGCTAGTGAGCTGCGAAGGGATGACAACAACCCACAAAAGGAGATCCACAACTGTAGACTCGTAGGGCTTGGAGGACACCAGGGCAAAAGGCCAACTAGGGAAACCCACAGAGGAATTTCTGCAAGGACCAAAGACTTAGGGAATTTTAGGGTGATTAATTTTGGTCATTAAAAATTGGTGTCTTTAATGTACTTGACCACTTTGAGCTCAAAATTAGGGGCACATGAAATGAGGCAAAGGAAAAATGACCCAACAAAGGTGAAAAGGAAAGAGGGGGGTCCTCGGTCTAAATGGGGCATGTGTGTGATAGGCACAATAGCTACATATATTGTTCTATTCTGAGAAAAAAATTTCACACATCCAAATTCCTTCATAAAGTGTTTGGAATGGGGACAAGTGTCAACATATTCATTATGTCTGAAGCCAAATGTTAGCAAAAATTAATATAACCCATGACTGTTTGATGGATTTTCAATGGATGGTTGTAGTTGCATTTAGGAAGCAAACTTCTGAAGCACTAGCTTACAAATTCAAACCTTCAAAATAACACTAGAACCATTAGATTTCCAAAAATCAATGGTTGACATTTTATTATTTATTAAATCACTTAAAGTCATGACAACCAAAATAATATTTTATTGTTGACTAGCTATCGACAGTTGAAGGTCACTTAAGTTATGACTTAAGCCTTTGGAGTCATCATGGTGACCGAGCCCTCGACCTAGGAAAATGATGGGTTTGAGAAATGAACGGTCAAGATAGGGTGACATTGGTCAACCTTGACCATCCCTGCCAGCTTGCATGGGACCCACCTACATCTCCTATCCCTCAATGAGGAGGCAGAGAAGTGCCACATGGAATGATCAAAACTATCAAAGGAACTATAGCAAGGTGAGAAATATTAAGGAAATATTTCAACATAAGGTTGCGTAGTGTTAAACCCTACGCTACTAAAGGAGCCTTTTAAGCACATGTTTTAAAGGTAAGAAATACATATTAATTTGGGCCGTCCATCTGGTTTGAGGGTTATGAACAAGTGAATGGTGTTAAGGTAAAGAACACACAAATGTGAAGTGCCAGATTTAATTTGGGCCGCTCTCTGCCTCACTGTTGCTAAAATTTGCACACGGGTTAAACCCAATGGTTAAGCAAAGAGGCCGAAACATGGATTATCTCAGCGTTCATGAAGATGGTGGATCCCAGGGGTAACTTGGAATAATATTATCACAATTTTTTGAAATAATATTGTCACATCCATTAGTGCAAGTGGCGAATGGTCTTGGGTGGTACGTTTCCTGATACATCTATCGTGACATGGTAAGGAAATTTCATTGAAATAGGGGAAGGTGGTTGCATTGTTTCACAAAGTTGTCTACTTTGTAACTTCTCACAAGTCTGAGAGAAATGGATACGCTGCTCTTATTCAACACCACCAAGCAACAACAAGATTTCTGTGGCAAAATTACTGATAAGTGGCTGAAAGGGATAGTGGTGTTTGCACATTCATTAGTGCTTTGGGTGGTCAAGAAGATATTGGGTCTGGAATTCCTATTGGTGCACCAAAAATTTAGGGCTAACACTAAGATTGCGACCATGTTTTTCGAGGTGCTTCTTTACATGGGGGATTCAAAAGAAAAGGGGAAGAAACTTTGCAAAATGGTCTTTTCTCTCTCATTGCTGGGAGAAATCAATGAGGCACTAGATAATGTAGATGGTAACTTGCTCATCCCAATCTTGAAAAATTGCTACACGTTTGAGGGGTATGAGCTAGAGGTTCCAAAATTCCCCATGGTGTGAACACTAAAACCTATAGAGCTTGAAAAGTGCTAGGGGGAGATTGTAACGAACATCACTTTCCTAATGTGTGTTGTGGAAATTTCCAAGAATCGACCAATGGGCTAGGTGCAGGAATTTTTGAAGGAAAAAGTTCTGGAAGGAAAAGTGTGGGTTGTGGAGGATGAGGATTGGGAGCTGGGTGCAAGAGAAGAGTGGTGTAAGAATGACTACAAGGACATGGAGGAGCAGGATAATCATCCTACACACAGTGATTGTGGCACGGAGTTCTCGGTTGTCCTGAATGCAATTGAAACAAGGAAGATACATGCAACTAGTGACAATGAAGAATAGAGCTACGGGTGTTGGTTGGGTTCCTTTGGTCTATGTTTTTTTGTAATCTTTAATCAAATATACTTAAAGTATGAAAGTGTTTGGTATTTGGGTTTACTGTAGTTTTTGGTTGTTTTTCTATGGCCAGTCAGGCCATTTTGGTAATGTTTTGGCTGCAAGTGGGATTTAGTGGTAGACAATGGATGACTGTAAATCAATAGGTGGTGGGAAGATAGGTGTGTGTGAAGAATAGTTGAACTCCAAGCATATGTACAAACTCTTTTTGATCAATATAGGGTGTTGCCTCATATGTACACTTATCTAGGGTCTCATTAATTAATTATGGTTAATTAGAGTTAATTAGCCCCTTTAATTCAAATTTAAGCCTTATTTATGGCACCTTTCGAAGGATCCATCCCAACACCCAATATTCAAATTGTAAAACATTTAATTTGGAAAATTTGAGGTCCTAGAAATTGGTGTTAGCACCCATTTTCCCTAGGTGGTGAATGGGTCCTTCCTCAATAGGACCCCCTTTCTTTACATATTTGAATGGGTTTTTGATGTTATTTCACCCTCCTGAAGCAAGGTCCTAGAAACTTGTGCCAAGACCTATTCACCCTAGGTGGAAAATGGGTCCCCCATTAATAAGGACCCCCTTTTTGAATTTAATTCTAGTGGGATTTTAATAAAATTCATTTCCAGATCTAGTGTTGGCTTGAATTATTTGAATTTTGGGGTTAATCTCTAAATTTGGTGTAAATAAGGGGTTAATTCACATAGTTTCATCCTAGACTTCCAAGGATTCATGCATTATAGCAAGTTTTAGTTCACAAGAGTTTACAAGAACAATTCAAAGTCATTTCAAGGAAAATTAGTGAAGTCTTATTGCAACAATTCAAGATCACTTCATCATGTCTAAGGCATGGTGAATTCATGCATGTTGTTGAGCTAAGATAGTTGATGTAGCATTGAATATCTACTTGCAAGAATTGTTTCACATCTTATTCAAGGATAAAGATCTACATTCTTCATGGAAACTTCATGTTAGTTTGCAAATTTACATTCCAAGACAACATCCAAGGTATCAACACCACTTGAAGTTTCATGTTCATGCTTCAATTTCACTATTTCATCATTTGGTTTAATTATCTAAAAGGGTTTTGACCAAGGAAAACCCCTATTCACTAACAATCAACAAGTTTTTCTCCTCTTGAATGTGTATTTGCAAATTTATAGGTTGAATATCAAGTGGAGAAGAAGTTTGAGGCAAGATTACAAAAGTTGTCAAGTTGCAAAGTTGACCTTTATAGTGTAGGAAGACGGAATTGAAGCTAAAAAATTTATTACAAGTTTTTAGGAGCTAACAACCAAGAATATTAGAGTACAAACATCAAGGAAAATAACCCAGATCTCAGTTTCAGAAACCCTAATAGGGACCCATTAGCCACTAAAGGCGAATGAGTCCATTGTGCCCTAAAAATAGGCTTCTTGCAGCAAGGTACACATCATTTCAACCTTTCATAACTTCCCTGATGGTTGCTATAACAGTTAAGATTATTTTTTGATTGTTATTTTCATCTTATCACACACATAATTGTATGTTTTATGGTAGAATATTAGTAGTTCATCATCTTGTTGATGCAAACCTTATTTTCTCCATTAAACATTTTGGTGAACCTGACTCACTGAAAATTGCATTTTTATGATTTTGAAGTCTTTAATTGCATCCTAGGTTAGATCTTACATTACTTTTCATCTCATTTGCATTGAATTAGATCTCATTTAGGGTTTCTTGCTTTGCATTAAAAATTTCATCTCATTTAGGGTTTAGATTTGCATTATTTTGCATCTCTCTAAATCTAAAAAATACAAAAAAAAATTTAGTCATTGTGCATATCATTTAGATCTTAGACAATTGCATTTGAAAATAAAAATAAAATTACATCTCAACCTAGATCTTTGCATACATTATTTTATTGCATTTCTAGAAAATCTAAAATTGAAACTTTCTGTCTTAGACCTGGAACTGAAAGACATTACTAAAATCTTGAAAATCATTCAAAAATAGTTTCAAAACCATAATCAAGGACCCATTCACCTTTACTGGTGAATGAGCCCCTGATTAGGTCAAACTTGAACTCTCTAGCATTTGAGAAAGTAGTAAAAATCACTCTAAAATTAGTAAAAATATGTCAAAAGTACCTAACTAGGACCCATTTTCCCCTACTGGCAAATGAGTTCTTGTTAGATCCTTATCTGCATTTTCTAGAAATTAAAGTCTCAATTTTAGGCTTTGGTTTGCTGCTATTACTTTCCTATTTCAATTTTTTGATTTGTTGTTTCATCAAATTCATTGCATATAGCTTAAATTGCTTCATTTAGTGCATTTTCAAAATTCAAAATTGTATTTACAACATTTCATTTTTAGTTTATTGCATTGTGTAATCAATAAATTGCATTGCTTAGAATATGAAAATTGCATTTCATTCTAGGTTATTGTATTACCCCTTCTCTATTTTGGGATTTGCACACTGGGGTTGTAAAACTTGTATGAGCTTTAAAACCTGGTGTCCTATTAGCAATAATATTGTAAGACATAGTTCGAGGCTCATGTCATCCGACGACATCTCACTCGTTGTGGATCTTGGGTTTTCTAGCTCTCTTTCTGATAGTGTTGGTAATCAACCTTCTACAACTCATAGTTTGAATACTTCATTTCCCATGACTTCACCACATGTTCAAATCTTGCAAGATGACATAAAAAAACTAGATGACACATTCAAAAACTTACAAGTCCATAACCTTAGTGAATGCATAAACATTATCCTAGTTCCCATTATACAAAATCTAAAGAAAGTGCTTAAAACTAGAAACATAACACAAATTGTCTATAGTCTTAGTCACTTCATTCATGAGTATTGGAATAAGGAAAAAAATAATGATATACATTCCACAGTCAATATTTCTAGTGAAACTAAGAATGATGTGATGAATGTTGACACAAATGATGACAATATGCATAATGTTGAACAACATCCTGCAGATACTGTGGTAGCATTTGTTGAAACTAGACCTCGTAAGGGCTCAACTAAAAAGCCTCTTGATATTTATTTCTCACAAAATTACATACTTAAGCATGCACTTGATGGTCCTCATTACATAGCTATGTGAATCAATGACAAGCCCACTAATGGGATATTAATTGATCTTGTTTGTGGAGAGAATTTGATCATCGAATAATTCTTATATGTGCATGAACTATATCAAGAAACAAATGACAAGCTGAAAGAATGGATAAAAATACATAATGGGTTTGCTTTCCCTACAATAGGCTCAATAGATCTCCCTTTAAAACTTGGACCGAAAACACTAAATGTCTCATTTTCCATCATTCTACAATCAGACCAATTTCATGTGAAGCTAGGCTATCTATGGCTTTGCTCCATGAATACCATCCCTTTGGTTGTGCATAAATTTCTAAAGTTTCCATTTGGAAATGATATTGTTACTATGCATCATAGTGGATTTAACCATGCCTTGGCTCAAGGGAATTTTTCATTAGATTTCTTTTGGCCTGAGCCTATGGAACTTGTCATGCCTCATGAGGACTTCTTTTTCAAATCATATCAATAGTTCACGGAAAAGAAAATAGCAAAACTATCCCTTCGAAACATGCCTTGACCTATGAATGAAACACCTATCGTTGATGAAAAAATGATTGATCTGAAAGCCATTCTGAACATATGAGTCCTCCCACCATTTCCTACAAGAGACGATGAGATAACACAAATAATCCCATTGTCCCTCCTAGAGTCAAACAAGTTTACAAAGTTAAAGAGAAAGCAGTTGAGAAACCACTTGTTGTTTCTTCTATTCCTCCCAAGGAAGAGAATGAACCTATGATTGAAAAACCTACTCTTACACAAAAAAAATTTGAAAATAGACTAAAACACAATCGAAGTACTAGAGAGCGTAGGCATAGACAACATGCTATTGCTCATAGATTAGAAAAAAAAGAATAAAACAACATAGAAAATAAAAATCCAAACTTACTTGAAGCAATACATGATGAATCTATACCCTTGCCAAAACATAAACAAGAACATTCCATGGACATTGTAATTTGACCTCCTATTGTGATTAATCTAGATGATGAAATTGATATTACAAAGATTGATGAACAAGTGCATGATGAGTTGAATACACTATTTTATTCTTCTATGAGCCTAGATGACAAATCTCCTAAAAAGAGTGTTGAACATGGTACTTCCCCTAGTTTGACACTTGATCTTGTCCCTTTGGCTATTTGTTCACCTTCCTTTTATACAGACCAAGATTGGGATGCATACGACCTGCTTTAGGTTGACTTGCATGTGCCTTACTAGTCTTTTGCTTTTTCATGTTTCTTTATGTGATTGCATGTGCATAATGTGATCCCCTGTGATGTTTCATTTGATGTATCTCTTTCTTTTTGTGAATTCCTCTATATGTATCTTCATTCCTCTCTATGTCGTAAGAATTTTTCATTTATCTTGTGTTTTCCTTTTGGAGATGATGCAAGGTTTCAAGATATTCATGTCTCTTCCATGTTGAAGCAAAATATTTTCTCTTATATTTTTCATTTGTCTTGTGTTTTTCTTTTGGGGACAACGCAAGGTGTCAAGACATTTATCTCTCTTCCATGTTGACCCAAAATGCTTTTTCTTTGTTTTCACTCTCTATGTGTCATTCTTCCAGTTCTATGATTATTTAGGGAACGATGACAATTTTGTGCTCTATGACAACATTGTAGCAAAGACATACTGACCTCAAATCCATAGATCCCTTATGTATTTCTGGGGGTAACCCTTCCTTCCTATTTCATGGAATAGCTTATTTTAGAAACATATGACTTGGCATAGAGTTTTCCAAGGAAATCTCTCATGTCTTAGGGAAAAAAGCAATGGTGTTTACAACCACTGTAAAGTGGGGGCATACATTGATGACATATTTTGGTATATTCGATTGATTGATTTTCTTTTTTTCTTGTGACATGTCCTTTTCTTGGTGGTGTCATTGGGTTGGATGTCCTGCAAGAGTGCGATATTTCTAAGCATATGATCTCCCTTTGTGGCATGATGTGAACAAGGAATCCCATAAGTGGCGATTTGATATCCTTGACTTATCCTCTCTTGGAGACATTAGGCACAATTCTCCCTAAGAAGAAGACCTTACATGAACAAAGAAAATTCCCCCTTAACAAAATTTTACATACGTTCAAAAGCATTTACAAAAGCATAGCATTGTGGCACTGCCTTATTAAAGTTATCAAGATGATAGATTTGGTACAGTTAGTATGATGAGAAGCTAACACACTGGGATGGATGAATTTCTCATTGTACGGTGAGAAGCCAACACACTGGCATGAATTCCTCATTAAATCACCTTGTTGGGATAACTCACATAGTGGAAAGACTGAGGTTCCACTAACCCAGAGTGAGCATACACATATTTTTGGATAAACCACCTATTGGAAAGACTAAGGTTCCACTACCCTAGAGTGAGAAGCACATATTATGGACAAACAACCCCGTTCCACATTGCGTTGGAATGGTTGTGCTTGAACCTTTTATTTTTCTTTACTTTTCTTGGCCTTTGATACGGTATGATTATGTATCTTTGTTATTGCTGCATAATTAAGTTTCTTGAATGTCTACTTTAGTGTGAGTTTGACATGGGATCATCCTCTCACTAAAGTGGGCGAAAATGTAGTGACAGAAAAGGTATCCCTTTTCCTCACTTAATTTGGGAATAATTGACATATAATTAGCCTAATAATTGACTTAATTGTGTCTTGGATTAATGTTGTAATGTGTTGTGCACATTCACATTAATCTAGGGCCCCTTTTAACTAAATGCACTTAAATTACACCTTGTTAAAGTGTTGTAACACACTTTCACACTTTTCTAGGGTTTCTTTAATTAATTGAGCCTAATGGGCCTCTTTTCAAATAAAATGTACCTAGGTTCTACCTTATTTATGGTGTTGTAAAGTGTTGTAACACACTTTCACACTTATCTAGGGTATCATTAATTATATGTGGTTAATTAGAGTTAGTTAGCCCCTTTAATTCAAATATAAGCCTTATTTATGAAACCTTCAGAAGGATCCATCCCAACACCTAGTATTCAAATTGTAAAACATTTAATTTGGAAAATTTAAGGTCCTAGAAATTGGTGCTAGAACCTACTTGAACCCTAGGTGGCGAATGGGTCCTCCCTCAATAGGACCCCCCTTTCTTTACATATTTGACATTGGTTTTTTATGTTGTTTTAGCCTCCTAGAGTAAGGTCCTAGAAAATTGTGCCAAGACCCATTCGCCCTAGGTGGCGAATGTGTCCTCCCTTAATAAGGACCCCCCTTTTGAATTTAATTATGATAAGATTTTGATAATATTCATTTCTAGATTTGGTTTCGGCTTGAATTATTTGAATTTTGGGGTTAATCTCTAGATTTAGTATAAATAGGGGGTTAATCCACATAATTTCATCCTATACTTCCAAGCATTCATCCATTATAGCAAGTTTGAGTTCACAAGAGTTTACAAGAACAATTCAAAGGAATTTCAAGGTTATTGCGACAATTCAAGATCACTTCATCATGTCTAAGGCATGGTCAATTCATGCATGTTGTTGAGCTAAGATAGTTGATGTAGCATTGAATATCTACTTGCAAGAATTGTTTCACATCTTATTCAAGGATAAAGATCTACATTCTTCATGGAAACTTCATGTTAGTTTGCAAATTTACATTCCAAGACAACATCCAAGGTATCAACACCACTTGAAGTTTCATGTTCATGCTTCAATTTCACTATTTCATCATTTGGTTTAATTATCTAAAAGGGTTTTGACCAAGGAAAACCCCTATTCACTAACAATCAACAAGTTTTTCTCCTCTTGAATGTGTATTTGCAAATTTATAGGTTGAATATCAAGTGGAGAAGAAGTTTGAGGCAAGATTACAAAAGTTGTCAAGTTGCAGAGTTGACCTTTATAGTGCAAGAAGACGAAATTGAAGCTACAAAATTTATTATTGGTTTTTGGGAGCTAAAAACTAGAGATCTGTTACTATAGACATCAAGGAAAATAACCCAGATATTAGTTTTAGAAACCCTAACAAGGACCCATTCACCACTATAGGCGAATGAGTCCTTTGCTCCCTAAAAATAGGCTTCTTACAACAAGGTACACATCATTTCAAGCTCTCAAAGCTTCCCTCATGGTTGCTATAATAGTTAGGATTAGTTCATGATTGTTATTTGCATCTTATCACAAATAATTGCATGTTTTATGGTGGAAGATTATTGGTTCATCATCTTGTTGATGCAAACCATATTTTCCCCATTAAAAAGGGAGAAAAGAAGCGACGATGCATTCAATAAATGAAAGCTGGGTATGGTTTTTATAATTTTTTGTGTGTAGGTTGAGGATGCTATAAGAATAATTGTGGGTAGGGAATGGCTTCAGAACAACCTCGTGCTCCATATTCTAAGGTAGCTTCAACTTTCTTGTCCATTTGCATGGAAATTTTGCTCGATAAAGATTTGTTGAAGACACTGGCAATACATTATTTGAAGGTTTTCATTTACTCTATTTCTTCATTGGAGTTGGCACTAGAGCATTACAATTTTTAAAGTGGGTTAGTGCCTGTTGGTGGAATCTTCCAAAAAGTGGAATTGCATGCTTCTATAGTGCATGCTCTTGCCCTAGTTAATATGAGATGTGGTTTGCTATGTGATACAAAAAATGAATCATTAAAGAGTCGAGAGTTTTAGAGGAAGGTTTTGGGTGATTCACTTTTCTTCTCTACTGATACATTGTTAAATTTGATTCACCTTCTACTCAAACACTCAGTTGAGGTCCTTAGATATTATTACAAATTTTTTTAGTAATGAATTGCGCGACGTGTCATGTACCTATATTTTATTGTATAGCATAATAGTTCTTGTAATATGTATTTTGTGACTAGTTTTTTGGTCACGGTTAGTGGCTTTTTGGGTATGTTGGCTATGTAGTATGTACTTCAATCTTTAGCTACATAAATTAAAATACTTTTTCATGGCTCCATTCTTGTAAAAACATGGCTTTTAAAACTAATAGTAATTATCAATATGTAGTATGTACTTCATTCTTTAGCTACTTAAAATACTTTCCGTGCCTCCATTCTGGTAAATCCTTTTTTCTTTGTTCAATATAAAAATGTAGGTTTTAAAACTAATAGTAATTATCAACATATAGTTCTAATCATAAGTGAGAAAAATTTATCATGACTTATTAATGGACATTGATAATGATTAAGGTTAAACAAGCCATTTAATTCTCTCTTTTCAATGCCTCAAAGTACTCTACCTTTCATTTAATTATCAATATTTTTGAAGAAAGTGTAGTTGCAGTACTGTGGGTGGTGACACAAATTAATGCCATATGTACATCCAAAGCGATTGATTGGATAGATTGATATTGAAAACTGCATGACATACTATAGATGATGATGTCATTAATCTAGTGATTAGTTGAAACAATATTTGTAATGAATTCATATTGTTTGAGTGGTGATTTTGATAGCTTGCCAGCTTGAGGTATAGTTTGCATGTAGCCAGACATCAATCAAATTAAATATTTTAATTGTAAATTTAAGGATTAAGTTATGTGAATCTATTAAGTTTATTTTTCGGTTTGCATAATTGACATTATACCCAACCTCACACATAACATGAATCACAAGTAAACAGGGATTTGGTTGGTAGTGGCACTAGTGGCCCATGAATAGGGATATTTAGCACAACTAAAATCATTCATTGAAGGCTAACAACTTTACTATTGAGTGCAATGTTCTGAATTGTCATAAGGGTTTTCATTGTGTAAGGTTGATAAGGAAGAAGATGATGTGGTATTATTGGGGATACTCTAAATTCTCCTACCTCCAGTTATGTATTACAGAGTAAAATACCAATTTCCTTCTAGTTCAAAATGGGTGAAATTGGAAAGAAGTTGATCTGGTTGACCTAACTTCTTAGTCAGGTTTTGAAACAAGATGAGGAGCTCTGATTGAGATAAGTACTATCCCAGTGCATGGAAGTTGCGAGAAAAATATGGGAGTAGATTTACTACCCCTCATCTTCTATATGACTCTAGTTCTCAAAGGGGATAAGTGCATTTTGTATCTTCGTAACTCCCATTTCCTCAACATGGTTGACAAAAAAAATCCCATGCATTTATTTTGAGAGCCACATTTGTATTACATTGTCACTAATAGAAGCATGAAATCAATTGTTTCTATGTAAAGTGACATATATTCCATTTATAAAAAATAGGAGCTTGCATGCAAGCTACATCTACTCATATTTAAAAAGATATGGAATAATGTAACATTGTAATTCAGTTGTAATAAAATGAATGGTTGTATTATTCTTCGTTATTCATTTATAGTAAAGAATTATGTTTTGAGTTCAATGTCTATGACTCTATTCAAATAAAAAAAATCCTTTAAGAAATTAAGTATTATCTATTTATGAAATATTTGCATGCAGATTTAAAACATAAAGCAATACAAATGAAAAAAGAAAGTTGCCATCAAATTGAAAAAAAAACATTATAAACACAAAGTTTTCACTCTTTCTAGGGTTTACAGAAATATTGATTTCTAATTTGTCGTTGACCTTCTCCCCCAATTCTCGGTATCATTATTCATTTTATTAAGTCCTTTGCAATGTTAAGTTATTGGTCCCTTGGCCTTGATGTCAATCCTAGCTCACTAAAGTTTAAAACAACTTTAAAGCACATGTTTATTGTTTATATCATAAATTACTCAACCATTTGATGAACATTTTATGTATGGTTGTAGTTGCATTCCAAAATGAAATGCGTGAAGCATTAGGCTTGCAAACTCAAACCTTCAGAATCACCCTATAACCGTTAGATTTACAAAGATCAATAGTTGAGAATTTGTTTGAGAATTTATTTCTAAGTGTCATTACAGAAATGTAATGTACTAGTTGTGTAGTCTAGTGGCAACACATTAACATTTCATTCACTTTAATATTAAAAAAAAAAGTGAACTTTCTACTGCTAAGTGATTTTATTTTTAAGTGATAGAGTCAACACACAGGGAGATTTCAGATTTCTCATTGCAGTGCACTAGGGAGATTCTAGGTTTCAACAAAACCAATTAGTATTATTCTTTTCAAGAATCAAAATCTGGGTAAGTGAAAAACAAAATTCCTATAGCTACATTTCATTGTTTCTTAAAATATTATATTATCAAACTTTGAAGTTTGGGTTTAGGGTTGAGAGACTTAAGAAAAATTAAGGAGGACTAAGAGGGAATTCATAATTTCACATTGTATAAGCATGTTTACCACTAGTACCACTAGAAAATCAAGGAAATTTGTTGGGAAATCCAAAGGTAGAAAAAAATTAGATAAAAAAATGCATTATACCAGATTGCATAAAACCCAAAATTTCACTAATGGATACCATGATATTTATGATCTTGAAATCTATGGTAGGCGCACCTCAAAACTTAGATTTTCATATGAGAATAAGGCTACAAACCAAATGCAAGTTAATATTTCTAGTGCATCATGGGTAAGTGGATTATGGCAGATGATGTTACATGAGGTTTTCCCTTGCCTAAAATTTATCATGGTCTGTGCCCAAAATTATGATGATAAAAAAGAGAAATTTTTAATAAATATAGCAAAGAAGAATTTTTATCCATTAATGTATAAGAACTTGGAAAAGTGTTGGGGTTTACAACCAAAGAATTTAGAAATGTCAACATTGACCTAGAAAAGCTTGCTAGTGATTATGAAGCAGTGGATGAAAAGGAAAAATATTCTTTCATAAATAAAATAGTTCAAGATAACATACAAGTTAGAAACAAATTGAAAGGTAATCATAAGCCTCCTTATGATTTTGATATTTTTAGACCATGGGTTCAGGATACTATTTCCATGCTAACATTTTTCCTCAAACTGGATAGCAATTGTGAAGTGGGTGGTAGCCTCCTTGAAATGGTATGTAATATCCATTTTTCATCTCAACCTGTAAAATATAACTTTATTGAGCACATTGTAGAATCCATGCATGAACAATTTTTAATGATTAAAGGATGTGCACACTCAAATTCCACTATGAAATTTAGGTTCACAACCTACTTGTGCTATTTTTTCTATTCAAAATTTAGTGGAATGTTTCAGACCAACAAGCTTCAGGCTCAACCCTATAGTAATGTCGAGGAAAAGAAAATGGCTCCAGTATATGATTAGACCATTAAGATAAGGATACATGATTCTTGAAGGAACTAAAATCATTTTGTAGACTAATTTTTTGATCCATTGCATCAAGCAATTACAAATACTCCAATGCTTGGATTGCCAATGTCATGTAGAAATTTCATTAAACTAGGAAAAGAAATACAATTGGATGATTTGTACTTAATGGAAGAATATATTGTGCTAAGATTTTATGGATCAGGAGTAGAGCCATACAAACTTCCAATACATGTGACAGAAAGGGTTTTTGCATTGGAATATGTAAGACAGATGTAGAGTACTAATGAACTATACTTTTCCATTCAACAAAAGAAGAACTTATTTCCTTCTTTACCTTTTTCATGTGGAGGGTTCATATTTGAGAGAAAATCATTTAGTGTTACACAAGATCTTTTGATTTTTTTTAAAAAATTTGATGTTGTCTATCACTAGCAGTATGATCCATGTGACACCATTAAATCAATGATTGTGGCTAATAGGAATGCTGCAAGTAGAATTCAACATCAAAGTAAACCTTTGCTTGAAAACTTGAGTAACAAGGATTGTTGGGATGAGGTCAAAATAGTAATGGATAAAAGTGCTACTGAGAAAGGTATTTCTTTTGAACAATTCTCAACAGAAATTATGACATTGCATCAAAAGACAATCAGGAGGTACAACAATTTTTATGAAAAAGTGATAAACCATCTAGTAGAGTAAAAATGCCAGATTCTCTAGAAAAGGAAGTAATAGATAAAAATTGGTCTTGATAAAAATATACTACCTTTTGGTCTATGAGGAAGGATCTAGATGAACCAAGAACTCTTGCAGACTTTGGAGATATCAAAGAAGATCATGATTTTAGCAAATTTTGGAATATAGAGCATCCCAATGATCATGAAGATCAAGAAACTAATGATGAATATAATGATGGTAGGGAAGAAAAAAGCTATGTCAATTTCAAACTTGGTTTAAGTGAGGCCACAAAAGAAGCATATACTTCAAGAGCAACCATAGTAGAAAAAATGGGTTATGAAGGTGGTGGTTTGGGGTCCCAAGGACAAGGAATTTGTATGGTAATAGATGTAGACATAGAAAACCTATTTATAAGCGAGGCCTTGGAGTTGATAAAGTAGAAAAAGGGCATATAGGTTGTAAGAGAGGGGGACCAACCACGTTTAAGGCCCTAGGTCACAGAGAGCCAAGAGCGGAAGGCTGCACTAACTTACCTCACTCTAAAGGGGTGTCATGAAATGAGGGATGAGAATGATGAGGACTATAATGTCCTTCAATCACTTTGTAGACCTGAAATCTAGAATGGGGCTAGGCAAGCCTATTTTTGGGTTCAACACTATACTTCAAGTACCTCTCTGCCCGAGGATGGAAGTGTGGTTCTAGGACGACAGTGTGACGCACTAGCATTTGTATGAAAAGAGGACAAAAAAGATAGTATGAACCACTAGAAAATAGCCTAATAGCCTAGCTAGTCACTTCCAAAGGGACAAAACAAAGCTATGAAGTAGGATAGATACGAATGAATATGATAAAGTAAATATATGAGGGTTATGGCAACAAAAATGATCTCACAAAGGTACTTTTTCATTAGTTAGCTCTAAATGCACATCCACTACACACAAGAAAGAGGGAAAATTGTTGGGGGTTGTATAGGGGCCTGCCTTAGTTAGACCCCTATTTTGGTGTTTCCACCTCCATGGACAATGAAGATAGCAACGATAGAGAAATGTATGATAAAGGGGAAAAGAGAGTAGAGAACACAATAAACACTACAAATTAGTAAAGTGATACTCAACCAAATCATAGAGGAGAGGAGTGAAAATGCTTACCACCTCTACCAAGAGCTCACTAGCTAATGAAGGAGAAAAGAGGACTCAAGCCCCTACTGCAATGGTTTGTTCCACACTTGCTCTACGGAGTTGACAGTGTGTTGTTGCTACTACTATGGAGTGTTGAAGTGCTGCTTGATAGTGAAAATGAAGGCTGAGAGTACTTGAATGCTTAGAGGATGCAAAAAGAGATGATTCAAATGAAGAATGGAGGAATTTGAAGGGAGAATGAGCAAGAATACGGCATTTTCAGGTCAGTTGGTCGAAGAGGGATGTTACAAATTGTTCCCAATAGGAAGTGTAATGCCTCTACCAAATTCAGGCACATGAATCCATTAGGGATGTAAGCGCACCACACAGACATCTACACATCACATAGGCATCCCTAACAATTATTCTTCTACTGATGCAATAAACAAAAGCCAAGTGGAATGAAAAAAAGCTTGCTGATGTGGAATTTTTCCTTTGGATTTGGTTTTCTAAGGTGAGGAAGTGTATAAGGGGAATTTTCATAAGGGGTGAAAATTCACTCCTATACATTTTTCCCCCACTTTAGCAAGCATGAATACTAATGAGTGCTTTGGTAAAGTAGATCAAAGAGTGGATAGGGATAGAAATTTATACTTCAACTGTTGAGGAGGCAGACCGCAATCTAGTGAGCTCAAAAGTGCATGGTAGAAAAAGGACTTCATAGCCTCGTAGAACTATGAAGTTGAAGAATGAAAGTGTCTTATAGGTTCGCAGACCTACAAAGAGGTGACCCCGAAGATCTCTCACATGAAGGAAGCCCCGAGAAGTAAGCGTCTCACAAGCCCACAGACCTACAAGGAAGGTATCCTCCAATATCTCTATGTGCCATAGAAAAATGGCCCCTTATCATTTTCGTGGCCTTTTAGGTCTTGTTTCATGGTGTTTGATCTATTTTTCTTTGATTTTATGTTGTAACATGGCTTGAACATGCATATTTAGGTGCTAAAATTCAAATAATGACATCTTTTGAAGGTGGTGTGAAGTGTTGTAAGACATTTCTACATTCTTCTAGACTCTATTCATTACAATTCATCTAAAAATCACCTTTTCATCACTAAACAAGTCCTATTTTGAATTGTTGTAAAGTCTTGTAATAAGATTTCACGCTTTTCTAGGCACAACTTCACTATTTATCCCTTTCTCATGCTTTATTTGGTCCCTTTATGCCCCCATATGCTTTAATTAAGTGTATTTTTGAATGTAAGCCTGACAAACAACATTAAATACAACTTAATTCCTGACACCCATTTTCAGGTCCTAGGTGGGACCCATGGGTGGTGAATGAGACCCCTTGGCTCCAAATTCAAAATTTTTAAAAGTTCCTTTTAGGGTTTTATTCAAAACCACTTGATGTCAGCCTATGATGAGGTATGAATGGTTAACTAAGGAATAAGATTGTATAAATAAGTGATTTTCACCTCATTTTGCAATCCTCCAACATTCCCACATCATATTCAAGCAATCTTAAGCATTCAAGCATCTCACAATATCTTATCAAGCAATACTCAAGCACTTTGAAGCATCTGTTGACATTACTTCAGATTTTCATTATCAAGGGTTTGGTAAGTTAATAGGAATCGCATGTTATTATTTTATCATTCTCTTTCATTTCATTGTTTCATTAAGGGTTTGATTACCAAAAGTGGAGTTTGACCAAGGCAAACCCCTATTTGCTAACCCTCAACCATTTTCCCCCTATTGCATGTGTGTTTGAAGATCTAGGTATGCAAGTTTAATAAGATTTTTGGTGATGAAGATTGGTAAAAAATTCAACTAGGTTATTGAAGTCAACTCATTCATATTTTAAGCTTGGAGAAGGTATTTTGTCCATTTCTTGTAGAATTGACTTCAACAACCTAACAATCAAAGATTTCCATATTTGGTGTTTTAGAGTTGTCTCCTAGTTTTTCAAAATTTTGGGAGAGGAATGATTCACCACCAGTGTAGAATGAGTCCCACCTTAGGAGTGAAAATATGAATTTTGTCAGATTCTAGATCCCGATAGCCATAAACCAGTTTTTGACATTTTTTCACTAGTAGGACTAATTCACCACCCTGGGCGAATGAGTCCCACTATGAAATTTTAGTGATTTTAGTCAGCATCCACAACATTCTAGAGTCGTCAATCATTTCCCAGGTGCACTCTATTTCATCTCATTTCTTTCTGTTTTGCATTATTTCATCATTTAGTTCATTGTTTGCATATCACAATGTGTTTTCCAGTATAGTTTAAATCTTTGTTTTGCATTCAAATTCTTCCATTTAGATCACTCAATTGTATTTATTTTACTTTATTTAGCTTAGAAAACATCATACATAACATTAATTTGAATGAACCCTTAGCATTTTTGGTGCTACCTCTCTCCTTTTAGGTGAAAAACCCTAGAAGAGCTAGAGAAGTCCTAGGAACCCAAAAATCAATGGTTCATTTTGGTGAACCCAAATTTTGAACACTTTTCATTTTTGATTTCATTTGCATATTGCACCCTAGATTACATTTACATTAACATTCAATTAGGACATTGTCTTGTTTTTGCATTCTAGGACTTTTCATATTGCATTAGTGAAAACTTCATTTAGATTTCATTGTTGCATTGTATCTCATTGAAAACATTAAAAAATTGCATTCTGCATCCTTCATTGCATTCTGTAGAGCATTAAAATCATCTTAAAATTTCTGAAAAACACAAAAAAAACATCATACTAGGACTCATTCACCACCCTAGGTGAATTAGTCCCTCTACACTTTTTAAACAACATTTCTGACATCTTTTCGGCATTTTTCTACATTACAATTTCCTATTCTTGCATTCTATTTTAAGTTCTAGAATCTTTGTTTTTAATCATTTATTACATCTTAGTTTACTTTCATCATGGCATTTTCTTTCAATAAGTTTTGGAATTCATTAAAATCATTGGTAGACATGTCCAATTGTGCCTTTGGATGTGACCCTAATGACCTTGAACTCACACATGCTCCTTCAAATCCTGATGATTGTCCTCCTCATGATGTAAACATCATTGGAGAAGATGATGCTAGCATGAACAAGTTCTACAATTACTACTTTGACAACCTAAAAGCCAATGCACCCTTTTATCCCTCCATGAAGTCATAAGATATTCCTACTATGGCACCTCCTGATCACTTTGCATATTTACATGTCCTAAAATCAATCAAGAACCTAAGGTTCCTCCCTCAAGTGGACCTAGTTCCTCTAACCTAACACACTCACAACCCTTTTACGATCAAAAAGTCACAAACACTCCTATCAATTTTGAAGAAACATATGGTAAAGGATTGACTATCTTAAGTAAACAAGGTTGTGACACAAAACATGAACATGACATTCGTCAACTTCTTGAACAATAGTCAACTGATGCAAACACAATAGGATTAGGATACCAAGATCCTTCTCATCCTAATAGACATCATTTTCAACCTAGGAGACTTCAGGATGCTAGTACAGTGATCTTGGATGCTCCTCCTGACTTAAACATTCTCCTTCCACATGAACAACCATTCTCTCCTTCTAATGAAAAGGATGTTAGGATCCCCATGGTTCCTTGTCTTCCTTCTATTCATGAACAAGGAGAGTCTAGCAAATGAAAACAACCGTATAAATTGAAGAATCTCAAGTTATCTACACATCCTCCACCTGAATGTAAAAGGAGACTTCAACTATTTTGAAACAAAGGTCTTATAATTTTACCACCTATGAATAGATTGGTTATTCATCTGAAAGACTAACATACCATTTTGCAAATATCATCATATTCTTAGACATCGAACGAAAGAATGTCATACATTGAAGGATATACTGGATAAGTATCACTTCATTAATATCGATTGCTTCCTTGTCATACCTTAAAACAATATAAACCCCTTCATCATGCCTTAGTTGTAGAATTCCCTATTCTCACTATTGCATGATCCTTTCCCATCACCCACCTTAGCTCATTCTTGCCTTTACACTTTATGGGGGGCAAGAAGTTGTTAGCCTTGTCCTTGTAATGCATTTTCCTTTTACTCTTAACTCTATTATTCCTTTTCTGCTTAACCATTTAAGATTGAGAA
Source organism: Sequoia sempervirens (assembly GCA_007258455.2). Classification (NCBI taxonomy): domain Eukaryota; kingdom Viridiplantae; phylum Streptophyta; class Pinopsida; order Cupressales; family Cupressaceae; genus Sequoia; species Sequoia sempervirens. Next base: position 205,109,558 of record VDFB02379711.1, on the reverse strand, counting down.
ACCAATAAATAAGATAATGGTTGACTTACATTTGTATTACTTGATCCTTTTCTTTTTCCTTTCCATGTGCATATTGTGTTCCCCCGTATCATGTGTTTGATGTTCCCTCTCTTAGTACACTTCTTCTATTCATATATTTATTCTTCTATTCATCATGCATTGTATTTTTTTCCTTTTGTTTTATGTTCTCCTTTTGGGGATGACACAAAGAGTAGAGATTCCCTATGTCTCTTCCATGTTGACCCAAAAAGTCTGTCTTTTTCCTTTTGTTTTGTGTTCTCCTTTTGGAGATGACACAAAGTGTAGAGACGTCCTATGTCTCTTCAATGTTGACCCAAAAGTTCCTTGTCTTTTTCGCTTTTTTTTTGTGTTTTCCTTTTGGGGATGACACAAGGCATCAAGACCGAAATGTCTCCTGCATGTTGACCCAAAATATTTTCCCTTTTCTTTCACCTTTTAATTTTCTTTTGTTTCACTTTTGTTTTCCTTTTGGGGATGATGCAAAGCATTGAGACTACAATGTCTCTTCCATGTTGACCCAAAACATAATTTATTTTTCCTTTGTTTTCACTCTCTTTATGTCAATCTTCCAGTTCTATGTGCTTTGGGGAATGATGACAGTTCTGAGCTCTTTCATAAAATCATTGCATCAATGAACATATTGACCCCAAATCCATAGATCCCTTATGTGTTTGGTGTGCTTTCTTTTTTTGGGGGAAACTCTCTACATTTTTTTTTCATTTTTCCTTAACATGACGCAACCTAACTTCGAAACATATGACTTGGCATAAGGCTTTCTGGAAGTTGGATCTCATGTCTTGTTTTCTTTTTTCTTTTTCTTTCCTGAATGCTACTTTAAAGTAATTGCTCACAAAATGATGTGTAGCAATTCCTTTAAAGTGAGGGGCATACATTACTATTAATTCATTTGCATTCTTGGTTCCTAGTGTAGCCTTGTCATTTATATGATGTGTTTGTCACTTTTTGGATGACATTAGGTGTGATGCCTTTCATAATTGTGATCTATCTTAGCATATTACATTCCTCTTGGTGGCCTGATGTGACACATTGCATCCCCTAAGTTGAGAATATACTATTCTTTGATTGGTCCTCTCTTGGATACATTAGAAACAATGTTCCCTAAGTGATTGACCTTGCATAAACTAAACAAGACTCCTTTGAACATTTTACACTTAACACTTTACATTTTGCACTTTAAATTTTTGCATCTTTTTCCACCTTGCATAACACAACTTGCATGACTGTGGTACCTTTCTTTTTTTTCATGACATTTTTCCTTGTGTCACCTTGTGAAAGTTATGAGGAGGCATAACTTTAATATGGTTGAGTGGGAATCCCACCTAGTAGCATGAATTTTTTCCATAGCCACCATTGTGTTTGTGAGTGCATACCAACTAGCATATGTATCTTATCTTTTGGGCTTTCTCACCCCATGGATGATCATAATTTTTGTGGCCACAGAGTGAGTTCATTTGGGCCTTCTCACCTAGTGAACTGTTATGAGTTTTGTCACCCCAAAGTGAGTACACATTCTCTTTTTCAAACAATTAGCCTAGATCTAATCCACAACTAGTTGGACTAATGATTGAAGCTTCATCCGATTCTCAACACTTGTGTGTTCCTTTGATCTTATGCTTAGTTTTCCATGGGATCTTCATCCTGGGGGCTTGATCATCCCTCTTGATTGTCATCATTCCATGTTGCTAGCGTAAGTGCATTTGAACCCTCTCCTTGATGTTCATGGCTACTTTAGTGTGAGTTTGAAGTAGGTTCATCCTCTCACTAAAGTGGGGGCTAAATGTGTCGTAGAAAAATGGCCCCTTGTCATTTTCATGGCATTTTAGGTCTTGTTTCATGGTGTTTGATATATTTTTCTTTGATTTTATGTTGTAACATGGCTTGAACATGCATATTTAGGTGCTAAAATTCAAATAATGGCATCTTGTGAAGGTGTTGTGAAGTTTTGTAAGACATTTCTACATTCTTCTAGACTCTATTCATTACAATTCACCTAAAAATCACCTTTTCATCACTAAACAAGTCCTATTTTGAAGTGTTGTAAAGTCTTGTAATAAGATTTCATGCTTTTTTAGGCACAACTTCACTATTTATCCCTTTCTCATGCTTTATTTGGTCCCTTTATGCTCGCATATGCTTTAATTAAGTGTATTTTTGAATGTAAGCCCAACAAACAACATTAAATACAACTTAATTCCCAACACCCATTTTCAAGTCCTAGGTCGGACCCATTCGTTGGGTATGTGTAGGATCATGATGGGCCAAAAAGTGGCGATATGATGGGTATGTGTAGGGTATGTGGCTGATGGAATTTTTTTTACCCAAAATTGATGAAATGGAAAGGGTTTTTAAAGGAGATTCTCAGCTTTCCACAAATATCAATTATGCTTTACTTTGAATTTAATAAATAATTATTATTCATTTTCTATTTGAATTGCATCTAAAGTCCTGATTGATAGGCTAATTGAACAACATCTATAGCTTTCAAATGGTATCACATTTTTTGAATCTGAAACATGTGCCACATTCTATGCTTCACATACTATAGGATTAAAAAAAAATTGAATTTCATGAAGTTTTGACCAAGTTAAGGTGGTTAGACATACGAGTTTTATATTCTTTAAAATTTGTAATAAAAAAATCATAATTAATTATTTACTTGGAAAAAATTACAAAAAATATGCATCACATCGGACATGAGTCCTCTACTTATATCTAAAATATTATAAAAAATATTATCATTTTATTGTGGTTAGGGTGAAATTGGACAGATGCCTACTTCTTATTTTTCTTTGAAATTTAGAACTGGCTGCATTGAAATTTCAATTTTCACCAAAATAGATTTAAAAAAAAAACTTAGTAGTTTAGAAACTACATTCAATTTGCTACAAATTCTATTCTTACGTATTTTTGAAATAATATAGACAACTTATTCAAATTTTTATGTCAAGTTGCCTAACTCTAGTTTTTTTGAATTTTTCACCACTTAAGGACCTATTTTTTCCATGATGATCCTGCACATACCCCACCATGGGTGGCGAATGAGTCCCCCTTGGCTCCAAATTCAATTTTTTTAAAATTTCCTTTTGGGTTTTTATTCAAAAGCACTTGATGTTGGCCTCTGATGAGGTATGAACAGTTAACTAAGGCACAAGATTGTATAAATAAGTGATTTTCACCTCATTTTACAATCCTCCAACATTCCCACATCATATTGAAGCAATCTTAAGCATTCAAGCACCTTACAATATCTTATCAAACAATACTCAAACACTTTGAAGTATCCATTGACTTTACTTCATATTTGCATTATCAAGGGTTTGGTAAGTTAATAGCAATTGCATGTCGTTAGTTTATCATTCTAGATTTCATTTCATTGTTTCATTAAGGGTTTGATTACCAAAAGTGGGGTTTGACTAAGGAAAACCCCTATTTGCTAACCCTCTACTATTTTTCCCCTATTGCATGTGTGTTTGTAGACCTAGGTGTGTAGATTTAACAAGATTTTTGGTGTTGAAGATTGATAAACAAGTCAACTAGGTGCTTCAAGTCAACTCATTCATATTTTAAGCTTGGAGAAGGTTTTTGTCTATTTCTTGGAGAATTGACTTCAACAACCTGACAATCAAAGATTTCCAAATCTAGTGTTGTAGAGTTGTCTCCTAATTTTTTAGAATTTTGGTAGAGGACTGATTCACCACCAGTGGAGAATGAGTCCCACCTTAGGACTGAAAATATGAATTTCATTAGATTCTAGATCTTGATAGTTAGAAACTAGTTTTTGACACTTTTTCACCAGTAGAAAGACTAATTTGCCACCCTGAGTGAATGAGTCCCGCTATGAAATTTTAATGATTTAAGTCAACATCCACAACATTCTAGAATCATCAAACATTACCTAGGTGTGCTCTGTTTCATCTCATTTCTTTATGTTTTAAATTATTTCTTCATTTAGTTCATTGTTTGCATATCATAGTGTGTTTTCTACCACAGTTTAAATCTTTGTTTTGCATTCAAATTCATTCATTTAGATTACTCAATTGCATTTATTTTAATTCATTTAGCTTAGACAAAAACATGCATAACATTAATTTGAATGAACCCTAAGCATTTTTGGCCCTACCTCTCTCCTCTTAGGTGAAAAACCCTAGAAGAGCTAGAGAAGTCCTAGGAAACCAAAAATCAATGGTTCACTCTCACATGGAGGAAACCCAAAAAAATGCCTTATAGATCCACAAACATACAAGGAGGCATCCCCCAAGATCTCTCACATGAAGGAAACCAAAAGAAGCACCTTACATACCTATAGACTTGCAAGGAAGTGTCCCCCAAGATCTCTCACATGGAGGAAACCCAGAAAAGTGGCCTACATACCCACAAACATGCAGGGAAGGTGTCCTCCAAGATCTCTCACATGAAGGAAACCCAAAGAAGCTCTCTACAGACTCGTAGACCTATAGGGGAGTGACCCCCAAGATCTCTCACATGGAGGAATCTCAAAGGAAGTGCCTTACAGGCCCACGGACATGTAGGGAGGTATCCCCCAAGATCTCTCACATGGAGGAAACCAGAAGAAAGTGGACTTTGTAGAGTCGAGAAGTGGCTTCATAGGTGCACCTACAAAGCAACATGTTTACCTGTAGATAGAACATGTTAGAAAGAGGCCATGTAGGAAAATAATTGGATAGTCACATAGATCGTCGATGGATTGGAAAACTTTCAAAGTGGTCCCTTAGGAACTAGCATGAAAAGAGAAGGGGTCTACTCAAGGGACACACTATTTGGAAGTACGAAAGATATGTTTCTTTCTTGAATCGATTCATCATCAAGGAATCATTTTCAAAGATGTTCACTTCATCAAGGAATTTGAAAGGAAGAAAAATTCCCCCACACGAGGAGAAGGTCAAAGATACTCTCACCTCGAAGGGAAGGTTCTCAAGTTCTTTCTTTATGAACCCATGATGAAGGAAACACGTTCTGTTAGGGTTTCAAGTTGAGAATGTGATTCTTTGAAAGAAGGTTTGTGAAGAATCTTAAGAAAAGATTAGTTATAAGCGAGGTCAAGGATTTGGGGTGTGAATTATTGAGGAACTAGTTAACCATTAATTTTATAAATTAATACACTTTTTTTAACTTTCTTTTTCTCATTGTTTTCTAAATTTTATCTTCTTAGTTTAATAATTAGAATAAAATTATAATATACTATGTTTCTAAAATAAATAACTTGTTTAAAAGGAACCTTATAGATTGATTGGTCAAGATCAACTAGTGAGGATGATGGTATAGTCTTTGATTAAATCATCCACCATGATTTATATTCCTTGGGGGTTTGATTAGGCCAATTTCAATCATTGGATGAATTTGATAGAATAGACAAATAACAACTTATGATAGGTTAGCCAAATAATTTTTTTATATTTAGATCCATACTCCCTCCTAGTATTGTAATATGTTATATGCTAGACAATAGACCTAATGGTGTTACTGATTTATGAATACACACAAACTCAAGAGACTATATAGGGGACTATAATGATTTAAAATTATACCTCAAGGTGGTACTAGATATAGAAAAATATTATTTACAATCTTTGGTATGATTTGGTAAGGGGACTTGTCTATCTTTGATGGATTTTTCTATCATGGTTTTGATGAAATCCTCTTTAGTAGATAGGAGGGGAAATAGTGTAGGTAGGAGTGATGGGAGAAGGAGAAGGAGAGATTGATTGAGAGAAAGGAGAGTACCAAGTTGAGGAAGCAAAAGGTAACTAGTGGTGCAATGATTGAGGACTTCATAGCTTACCTATAGTAGGAAATATGAAATCCTAATTATAGGTCATGGATGTTGAGAATTTGGGAGTTGGAAAAATAATTTGATGGTGTTCCCTATGTTAGGTTAAGTGGCCATGAAAAATATTCTATTAGACCCACAATAGTAAAGTGGTGGAAAATATCTTCAATGTGGCTCAATACTTGAGCTATGCATTAATATAATCAAATATCGTTAGTTCCTATATATTCCACAACAATTTTGTAGCATCAAAAAATATCATCCTTGACAATTTCACACTAGGTTTATCCCCCCCATGTGATTAGACCTAATTATGCATTTAATTACCCATTTTATAAATATCTTAAAAAAATCTTGAACAATGGGAAATGAAAGTAATAATTTAATATTTACCCCCGATACTTGAGGCCCTAGAAAGGATGTATACCCATTTTATAAATATCTTAAAAAAATCTTGAACAATGGGAAATGAAAGTAAGAATTTAATATTTACCCCCGATACTTGAGGCCCCAGAAAGGATGTATTTAATTTAAGGCACCCCACACCCTTGACCAACCCATTTTGGCTCCATTTTGGATATATCGTTGTCTGTATTTTATTATTTAAAAATTTGAATTCATTTTTCAGCTATTGACATTTGATTTACAAGAATTAGAGGAATTGCATATAATACAAAGTATTTTCAACATTTTAATCCTAGCAATTTTGTAGAAGACAATTAAGATTATTATTGAGAAATAAAGAGTGGTTAAGAGTAGAATTATCAACATTATTGTAACATTTATTTCAATCAAGCATCACGACAATCATTCATCATGTTTTTATATAATTTTTTTCATGTTTTGTGTTCATTTATTTTGTGAGTACTAATACTTGTAGGACATAAAATCAAGCAACAATTTTTCCTTGAAGGTGATGAGTATATGACTTCAATGACCCATCAAGGAATGTAGATTTGAATGGTGAGTTGTAGCATTAGTCAATTCATTACTTGTTTATCATTTATCCTCTACCTAACTGAGGGTGAGATCTCTTTTATATATCATCATAGTCATTGTGGAGGTAGAAATACCAAAATAGGGTTTGACTTAGGCAAGCCCCTATATGGTACAACCGTTTCCCCTATTTGATGTGTGTAAGTTTTCTAAATTGAAGAAAATTGGAGGAAGATTTAGGACTAATTACTCATTCATGAATTCAAGCCATAGAAGTTATCAAGACATGGAAAGTGGATTTTCTTAGTAACAAACAATGTTCTGATAGTGAATTCGGGAGAATGAGAATTGAAAATATGGAGTTACAAGCTTGTGAAATCAAAACCTAAAAAGTAGGAAGCCAGTCTAGGGTGTTCCATAGCCTTGACCAGCCAATTCAACATTAAATTTACATTCCATGTTCCTTTGTGTCTTCCCTTTACATTTTTGGAATTAATTTCTATCTTTCTATTTTACATTTCTTAGAAATCATCTCAGTTTGCTACATTTTCATAGTTTACCTAGAAACATCATTACATCCTAAAAACCAATCAACTAGTAATAAATTCAATCATCCACACACATTCACATCACTAGATTAAAACCTTGATCGACCATTCTGACTATTCCATTAATTTTTTTAGCCAAGTGGGTATTGAGATCATTTTTAATCCACCCCAATTGGGAGAAGTGTTATTTAGGACTTAGATCCCTTTTTCCATTTAAACAAATGTTTAAGACATATATCATCTATTAGAAGTTTACTTCTATTTTTCCATAAACTAACTTCATGCAATTAGAAAATGACAACAATGGATGCAATGAGGTATTGATGAAATTATCAAGTTAGTAATGTGAATCTACCCTCTAATGCTAAAGCTAAATTTTTAATAATATTGTGATGATGAATATTCAAATGAATTGTTGGAGGATTATTTTCTACTGAAGGTGAATACGTGTGATAAGTGTATGAATGTTTTTGTGGGAAAGGTGAGGCTTTTATAACTTTCCTTTCCCCTTATGTCATAGTTCCAACAATGTATAGACTCTAGTTAATGGATGATGATTTTGATGCAATATTATTCCTCCTAGTATATGCACAATTATATTCTTTTTGACTTGTTGATGGTCACTCTTTTCTAGTTGAAGGTTTAGTGGGACTTACTTTTCATTTGAAGCTATTTTTGACATTGATCAATATTTGTTGATTAGATGTGTTGAATGGAACCTAAACTATTGTAATTGTTTTCGCGAGGATTGTACCCTAGCTAAGTGTAAATCTTAGCTATCCTATGAAACATGGAATCATCTTCAAGCTATGGGTTGCTTATGGTGAAGATGAACCTCCAAAGAGGGTTGGTTCCCTTGATGAACCTACTATAAACTAATGTTTGACAAGGAAAAGGTATAGAAGAACTAAAACCAAAAATATTTTATCCTTGGAGATGATGCACCAAACTTTAAATGACCTATACCTACTATTTCAACTCACAATTTCTCTCAAAATCTACCCTCCTCTATGCACAACTCAATTTTGAACAAGCTCACACAATAGTGTCTCAAAGGAAAGTTATATTTTAGATTTTATTGAATGATAACTATATGTTTTCACAACTATAACTATTGAAAGTATTCACACAACCTATGACCTATATGAGTTTTGTCTATTTATGTATAAATTTTTTTCTAAATGAGACACAATTCAAGGATTCAATATTCAATGATCATAGAAATTGGATCAAATCATTTGTAATAAAACTTAACACATGAACTTTGAGAAGGAAACATATTGATTTTATTGAAAATAGGAGTTTTTATTATAAAAATCTAATAAAATACATGAAAATACATGAATTTGCTGCTCTAAATTAAAAAATATCTCAAAAATTGAGTTACAATATCTTTCTCTTGAATACAGTAAAAAGAATAATAGAAAGAACTGATTGAAAACAACTAGGGTGCTTGGTTTTGAATGAAACACTACCTCTTATATGAATGGAGTTGTCTTCAAGGAAGAGGTTGAGAATTCATGCTAATTGAGAGTTGTCTAGATGTTGAACTCCCTTTGGACTGGTTGCAAACCATACAAAGCTTTATGAAAGAGAGTTGACTTTGACCTCTTGAGCTCTTTACCTTTGCATACCCCTTGAAATGTGCCCCAACTAAACTTGAATAGGTCTTAAAAAATATGCATGATAGTGATTGGAATTGTTGCCTTCAATCAAGTTGCATGATAAGGTTGTTGGGCATAGAAGACAAATTTTTATTTATTTTAGGGCCCAAAATTACTCCAAACTGCATGCTTATGTCTTCAAACTTCACTTAACTCAAGTTATATCCATGTAGGCTTCAATAAGCTTAAAAATCATTGCAAGTGCTTCAAAACTGGCCCTTCTAGCCTCAACTTGTGAATTCTTCTACATGATGATGTATCATTTGGAGTTACTTGCAAATAGCAAGTTCTTCAAGGTGGTGTGGGAGAAACTTTAGGGGTATTAACTGGCATGTGCCTTCAAAATTTTCCTTTATCAACTAGCATAAATCAATGTCACCTTCATCCTTGCTTAGTATTATCCTTTGCAACTTTATCTTGATTGGGTTTGTCAAAACTCATGATTTGCTACAAGGAGGTTCCATTTACTATAGCTTTCTATGAATTTTGGTGTCCATCCTTACAATTCTTCATGTTGACCGTCATTTCAATCTACTCACTAACTTTTCCACATAACCCTGTCCTTGACTTGGTTTGTATTGATTTCCTTTCAATATTTCATAGTGATTGCAATCTTTGACAACTTCTCTTGATATTCTTCTCCAATGGTGACTGTCCCTTTATCTTTTGAAACTTCTCATGAACAATCTTTCCTCTTTCATTCAACTTTTGAAACTTTATTACTTTATCTATCCTTCTATAATAAGGACTATCTTAAGCCTAAAACAATATCCTTGGATGAATCTTTATGGTGACTATCCTTTGAGCCTTCAATATGGACCAACCTATTTATTACAAGGTGGTTGTATTTGTGACTAAGATCAAAGGTCACTATCATAGTTGCAAAATATGCCCTTGGTCTTTTGTGACTGTCCTATCTTCATTTGAAACCCCCACCCCTTTTACTATCTGTAGAACCCCAATCCAAATACTTGCAAAACACATTAGAAGATCATATGCAAGTAAGAACAAGGATTCCCCATGAAATCCATTAGCAAAGCTCCAAATAGGAAAGAAAACAAGAATAAAATGAAAGAACAAGAAAGTAAGCTAAATCCTATTGAAAACAATGCAAACTCTTGATCTCGTGAGGGAATTGGTGCCAATTTGATGTGAAAATTGGCCCTTTCCCAACTCCAATGATGTGATGAAGATGATTGATCAAGGATGAATGCTTGTGGTGATGACTTCAATGGAGCTCCAAGTTGAAAATCTGCAAAAAACCTAACTATGCTTGGATGAAATTGATGATAGATTGCTATGGATTTGAGTATAATAACTTTGCTCAAATTGTGGATGAACTAAAAATGACTATAATAATTCTACTTGGATTGTGGATGATGAAATGAGGAATAAGACCTCTTATTTATGGAATGCCAAGTTGGAAGAATTCCCAAAAGAGAGCAATGTGGGACTAAGAATCAACCAATGGCAAGATGCCACTTGTCAACATGTGAATGGATGATGGATGTGCAAGTTTTAAAGAATGTGTCAATAAATGCAATTAGGTGGAATTTGAAATTGTTGAAATAACATGTAAGAGGGAAATAAAATTCATTGAATGAAACTTGGATCGAGGAAAAAGGACTTATTAGGTGGAGTAAATGTCTTGTTGGAAGGACAAAGTCCACTTGGATTTTGAATTCAAATTTGAGGTATATTCCTTTATTATGCCTTTTGAGAGAAAATAGAGATTTAATAAATTAATTAAATCTATTTTCATGTGCAAGTTGCAAAATCTAGAGGATGGGACATGGATTAGGATTGAATTAATTAAGGGTTAATTAATTTAATGAGGATTAAAATGATGTGACATATTGATTTAGATTTATGGGTTTATTTAAATCAAATATGAGAAGAAAAGGTTTTAGAGATAGTTAAATAAATATTTTCGGTTTATTTAACTAGAGAGGGTGAAAGTTAGATTAAATTAAATAAATATTAATTTATTTAATTTAATAGGATGACTTTAGAGATTTAATCAAATAAAATGAATTATTTAATTAAATAGAGATAATTAGATCAGGTTGATTGATTTAATTAATAGAATGGAATGACTTAATCAAATAAGATGATTTATTTTATTAAGAGAGGATGATTGATGAATTTAATCACATAAGGGTATCTGATTAAATGGTTAAACTGAGGGATGATTTAGGATGAAGTGGTGTTAGTAGTCAGGATCAGATGTGCAGTCATAATTAGTACATTTTCCATGTCTACACTATCATACCAATGGCTTTTGACATTTTGAATATCGCTATCCCTCTATGCATTTGTGTAGACAACCTAATAATATTTGATTTTTGTGTCTTTTCTTTGGGAAGGTTTTTTTCACTTATGATATCTCTTGATCACCTTTCAATAGTTATCTTTATTGTTTCTTGATTGAGCTTTTTGCATGAGGTATTAGGGGAAAATATTATTCTTTAAATGCTTTCATATGTGGATGCCCTCTATCATGAAGTTACTACCCTTTTTTTATCAAGAAATCTCTCAATACTATCCAAAGGCTATTTCCCTCTTTACAGACATTGCCTCTATGTCACTATACCATATATTTAATATTTAAAATTGTGACTATCGTTTCATAAGGAGAAGCCACAATTTTTAGAAGAAAAACATGAAATAAGTGCTTCATATACATATGATCATTTGTCTATCATGGGAATGGAAAGTCATTTAAATTGAGTAACAAAAAGACAATCAACATTGCCAAAACTAAAAATGAAGATAGTCACTTCAAGAAAATACAAAGCTAGCTAAGGACAATCTTGTAGCATCTTGCATTATGAGAGGGTTTCAAGGGTGAAAAAACATGAATAACCAAGATGACATTAGCATGATACAAACTCTACCCATTTGGCGCTTGTGACTATCCTTTCTAAACCCTACTCTCTATGACTTCTTTAGTGATAGGTGTTACTCATTGAATGTTATCCTTTATTCATGACACTTCATCATATCATGTGACTATCCTTTCTCTCCCTAATTGGTATGTTCATCATTTTACTTCACTGCCATATGGCTCTTGTATAGATTGTCATTGTAAGCCATGGTTGTTACCCCTTTTCTAAATTCTATCCACAATGAACTCTTATTCGCATACCGCCCTTCTTTATCTTTGCACAATCCACTGCCCTTTTGTCTCATGACCACAATCATAATATTGTCATGCATATTAATATTGACTTATCATTTTTAATTTTCCTTTCTATTGTAAGGTGACTGTCATGTTTATTATTTTGAATAGCTCTTTTGTATAGGATTTCTCTACCTTGTAACTGTAATTATTTATGCTTTTGTCACTATTCAAGCTAATTTCCTGACTTCTTAGTGGTTTCCATACTATGTTGGTAAGGACTATCCATATCAAAAGTGAAATTCTTTTTTTGAGGATTTTCATGGAGGTAACTAAAGATAGCTAGATGATTGCTCACTCAATACCTTGTTCATCCATTTCATTTTTTTAGTCTATAATGGTTTTTATTATAGGAATATCTTTTAAATAAAGTCAAAACCCTCATTCTTTTGTTTGACTATAATATTCCATTTGGAGGACTTTCGTCAACATTGCTCTTGTCATGTTTCACTACCCTAAATTTTTTTGATGAATCCTTTTCATGGTTATTGCAATAACATCTTGACTGTACCTTTGAAAAGACTATCCTACCTTGATAAAGTTCATCCTCTATTAACATGATTTCCATCCATTGTTAATTGACCTTGCACCTTTACATAGCCCATGGTGATTGTTTTCTTTCCCTTTAAAGAACCCAAACTATATAAAAAGGGTTTTAAATCCTCTTGACTATGAACAATGATTAGATGTGTGAAAATACCCTTTAATGTCATCAATATACTCACATGCTATTATATTCATATGACTATCCATAAAAATCACACATATATTTTGGAACCTTGTCATGATTGTTTTATATAAGCCTACCCAACCATGACAAGGTTAAGGGGAATATTTTGAGCTTTGATGCAACTTTGTACTTGATTTGAGATAGGGTTGTAGAGTTTAAAGATAGTTGTTACATTTATGCTCCTTCTTGTTTGAAAACTCTAAAACTTGCTTCCTCAAATACTTTCTAAATGTAATAACAAAGTGAAGTTATATAAAAGATCTTACAAAGAAGACTACAAGAATCTCAAATAGTTATCCCTTAGATGAAACTATGAAATAAAAGGGTTTAAACATGGTTAGGAGCTACCTCTTTATCATCCCATGTACATATCCTTGTCTTCTCAGCTCCAAATCTAAAAACATTTTTTTTTTTTACAAGAATTCATCACCATTTCTACTCTTCCCTCTCTATCTAAAGCATGTTGGTTTCATTGCACAAAATTGAAAATGATGAATGTAAAACTTATTGTGTGAATATGCATGTCTATGTATGTATTCCTAGCTACCATGGTAACCTTGTAACTGTTGTGTGAGTGATGTTAATAGGGTTTGAAACCCTAGGGGTTTGGCTTCTTCTTGAACTTATACTTAAAAAAAAAATTACTTTGTTTGCATGCTCATGAAGTTTTATCCTTTTTCCTTTGGATGTGGATATAAGACTTGAAAAAAAAATTAATTAAAAAAATTCCTTTAATTTAACTTGGGAGAAAAGATCATGCCTTCTAAGGGGACTAACTCAAGAAAAAGAAATATCACTAACCCAAACACTTAAATAATTGTCAATGACTATTAAAATAGACTACAATAATAATATAAGTATTAAACTAGTATATTATGGCACCCAAGAAGTTTTAAGGGTAGATTTAACCATCCAGGATGTTGAATAGTCTATTGACAATTCTTGTATATAAACAATTTTTTTGATGTTCATATCTGAGTGGATAAATCACTATATGAATGTATTTATTGAACATATTTTGTTACTAGTTGTAGTCACTTAAAATTTTCCTAAACAATATCAAGCATTTGATTTGATTTACTAAAACCATTTTTATCCTGATTCGATCACTTCCATCTATTTAATTAAATAATCATGATTGTTTAAATAAATCCATCATGTTTCTTCTACTAATTAGATAATCAACATTGTTGGATTAATTCACGTCTTTCATGCTAATTTTCATCATATTTGATTAAATAATGCAAATTATTTGGATAATCCCTTAATTCCTCTCATTTGATTAAATAATCTTAATTATTTGATTGTCATTAATCCCACCCTTTTAATTAAATGAGCTAATTGTTTAATTACAATCATAAATTCTTTCATCTTGCAAAATTAAATAATATCTTAATTATTTAATTGATTAATATATTCTAATTCCTCTAACTTCTCCCACTTGCAAGAGAATATTCTCGAGAATATTCCTCCAATTCAAATTCAAATATTTCCTACCAAATGGAAATACCTTCCAATGTTCTTCCTAAAATCATGGGATTTATGTTTGTCTCAATCAATTTGAGCCTTTGATCAGCTCCCTTGATCCATGACATTGAGTAATCTTGATCCTTCATTTGATCATTGATCCATGTCATTCCCTCTAATCCATTTCTATCCATTGATTAACCAAATTGATCCTAGCCATTTATTCACCTAAAAATCCTATATGTAGCCCTCATTTCTATGAGTAATTCATCCAAAAATCATTTGAGTGCTCTTATGTTGTAGGAATTCATATCCATTTTCATCATTTGTGAGCAATTTTTTAGTTCAATCTTCATCAACATATCAAATCAAAGCTTTGCATGAATGGGGTTAGAAAATAGATGATCCTTCTACATCAAGTCAACACTAATCCCCCAATGGGATGAGGTTTGAGTGTTTAATTAGGTTCCGTTGATCAATTTCATGTTATTTCATGTTTATAATGGATTCTTAGTTAAAATTTCAAGAATTTCATTGTGAATGTGGGTTAATTAGGTTAAAATATTAGTTTCTTAGTTGATTCTAGATGTATTTGATCTACATGTTATTTATGTTCACATATTTTGCATGCCTAGTGGGACCCCATGTCCCTAGTTAATCAATTTTTCTAGAGATTTTTGTGCTTTGTAGGTACAAGAAATGAAGTGACGTATTCAAAAATTGTGGCACATTTGCATAGATAGTCTAACACACTTACATAACACAGAGCGATGCATTTGAAAATTGTGATGCACTTGCAAAGATAGTACAACACACTTAGATGACACAAAGCAACACATTTGAAAATTGTGATGCACTTGAAGAGATAGTCTGACGTAGTTGCATGGCATAGAGTGGTGTACTTGCAAATAATAACCCACTTGCAAATGATAGAACCATGCACTTGCATTCCTACTTTTTCACTCCATCTTCAAACGGCCATATCTTGGTCATATGGTGGTATTTTTTAGAGATTTTTTTTTTAAATGGGGTAGAATTTCATGATCTTCACAATGGTGCATGTTAATTTTTAGTTTTTTTAGAGTTAAATTTTCCCTTGGTGCACCTAAAGTTGATTCACATTGCAATTTGGTCTAGGTTGTAGGGATTTTATGCTTAATCATTTGTCTAACCCTAATATCTTCTTGTTTTCTTGATTTCATAAAACATTTGCAGCATGAAGAATTTGAAAAGTGTTTATTAAAAACTAATTTGAAAGTGATGCTAACCTTTACTTTATGCATTTCATATTTGTGTTTATCAACACACATTTGGAATTAATCTTAGAGTTAGCTTTATTTTATGCATCTCATATTTGAATTTGGTGCGCTTAACAATGAACAATTGAACTTGCTTTTTTAATTTGGAGTTAAAATTGAACCATACACTCTCACCTTGGTTTGGGTTTTAAAATTGAACAAAACAAATCTCACTCTTCTTTTTGGTTCCTTAAAATTCATTTACACTTATCTTTTGGTACACCTAAAATGAAAAATGTGTGTTGTGTCTTCTATGCTTGGTAGACTAGTGGTGTGTATCCTCTCCCCTTGCACTTTGTGTGATCTTGGGTGAAGAGAAACACTTCTAGTTTTCACTATTTTTTCATTGTAACCCAAGGCTTGATATGTATCCTCTCCCCTCATGCTTCGTGCGATCTTGGGTGAAGAGAAATAACATTCCTTCTTTTTATTTTGGTAGAGGGGGATTTCCTTAAGACATATCCTACAATGGAGAACTCAAGGTGACCTCCCTGAAGCATGTGTTTAGGTGGGCTATATAAAAGGTGTGAAATTGAAAGCTAGTAGTACTAACCTATGATGTATACCACACCTATCGATTTAGATGTTAGTGTATAGACCACATTGGGGTTGAATAGAGGCTTTAGTGTCTCATGTTTGATGTTATACCATGAGTCTTCACTAAGTCACTATTATCCATTATATTTAGAAGCATAAGACCAATTGGCCATTGTGTTGATTCATAGTAGTGCATCACGATTGCATCATCATGAGAAGTTACTTACCATGTATGGTCCATGGTTGAGGTGTAAGGTGTCTTTCTAGAGTTCATGTTCTTTCAAGGCTAGGAGTTTCAAGGTGGTATATGACCTTGGCATACCCTATTCACCCACTCCTTGGATATAGATTAACCTTTAGGTGGTAAGCCTATTGTGAGGAGATGTTTGTTTACTACTTTCTAGGAATGTGCTTGATTTATGTTGTCAAATTTTTTTAGTAAGCTTTATGGAAGAAAGCTTATGAAATATCCCCCTTACCTATTAAGTCAGTGAATACATTGCTTATCATTCAAACACTCAAAACAAAGATTAACATGGTTATGACTAAAACTTCAAACCCTTTGAACATAATTAATTGCACTTGAAGGACATTATACTATTGCATGCGTCTAAGTATAATTTTTTTTACCGAAACAATATCTTAGTGTGCTTCCTAGTATATTTTTCCATATCTTTGCTCATTATGTCAAACTAAACCTAGGGACTATAATTTAACACTTTAGTTTTCATAAATTTTGAGCTTTTTTGGAAACCAACTTGATTTTTTGTAGACATCTTAGTATTAAACAATTCATAATCAAGACTTCTATGTGGTAAAAATAATTCATGCTAAATCAGATTTTAAGAATTGAATCCCCAAAGCAGGCTTCCCTTGGATACTTGAATAAAAAAAAAATGGTTACTTGGTTTCAAACAACAAAAAAGAGAAGGAAATTCATGCTCAAATTTGTTTTTATCAAAACAATCTTGGGTATCAAACATCAAAACATCAGACAAAAATTCTTTATCAAAATCATTTGGTCTTCTAGGTTCTCAAAACACTCAAAAGGAAACGCATGTTTTTCAACACCTTTTTCTTGTTAAAATTTCCTCTTATGTCTCACATTAGGATAAATAAAATCAAACATCAACATCAAGTTGATGTCAACCATCCAAACATTTCACTTCACAAAACAACTTGAAATTGTGACAAAAAATCCCTTACACTAAGTTTTCATCAACATCAACTAGTTCACAGACATCATCCAAAAAAACATCCAACTTAAGTCTAGATTTTGTCAAAATTGAAAGTTTCACATCATTCACCCATCCAAAAAATTATTGAACATTGATCCTAAAAAACCTGTCAAAGTGTTATCATTGGAAATAAATCAAGGACATTTCAACAAGGATGGGTGCATCAAACACCTTCTAGGATTGACATAGTCTCACATCATCCAAAAATTTATCTTAGAGGTCTTGATAATTCAAGCTTGAAATCATGAAAATTCTAATCACTTATCCAAACTCAAATCTGTACCATTCAAACATAGGGTCAACATATCCTATAAACTTTAATGACACAACAAATATGGGTATGCATGGTCAAAACCTTGGAATATCTTGTCACATGGTAGATTTAAATCAAGGTCAAAACTTACAAGTCTATCAATCAAATTATCAAAGTATGAGTCTTCACCAAAACAACTTTATCTCACAAACGTAAAAAATAAACATACCAAGCACAAACATATCAAATATGAGCATGCCAAATCTACACTTGGTAAACTATGGGATGGATACATTCACACCTCAAAACATCATTGAATATCCACAACATCAACCACATCCTCAAAATTCATACCAAAGTCAAATACATCAAGGGTTTCAAAATAAAAATCAAGTTCAAAATCTACAACATCAAATTACCCTAAATTCTCTTACCAAAATAATTGATACACTTCTCCAACAAACATCTCAATATGAAAATCAATAGATTCCTCATCAAAATCATCAAAACATTGATTTGTATGAACAACAACATCAACCACATCTCCAACATCAAGACATAGGATATCAATAAAAACATCAACAACAAGACTTATCCCTACAAAAATATCAATCTCAAACATCACCACAACAATCACAAATTTAACAAGATAACAACACCATCACCAAATGTGAATACACTCCTTTAGGGGAGCCAATCCAATTAGTGTTAAACAAGCTAGTTCATGCAAACTCATCACTCTTCCAAGAATAAGTGCTTGCAACTCTATCATTAACCTCTCATGGAATAAGGAAAAATCTTATTGAGAGTATCATAGAGAAAATGTCATGAAACATCAAGTTGCATTCAACTCAAAAATCTCATCCAAGACCTTATTGATCTAGGAGAAATAATTGTTGAAGACAATGATCAAGATTTAACCATCAATTATCAAATTGAAGATGTCTCTACCTCATCCAATCAAAAAGTTAACATACATCAAGAGTCATTTCCTAAAGATGATCAAAATCCCTTACCAAAATATAACAATGATCCATTTCAAGAAATATTAACATTATTTGATCTCATAGTTGAAAACATTGACATGGTCTCTACCTCAATTATTGAGGATAACATTCAAGATCTATCCATAAATTATTAGATTGATAATATCTCTACATCATCTAATGAGAAAGATGGCATACATCAAGACTCTTTTTAAAATCATGATCCACATCTTCCACCATTGATTAGAAATGTCCATTCCAAGATATATTAACATCATTCAACCTCATGGTTGCCAATATTGAAAAAATTATTAACACACAATTTGATCCAAATTCACTTGACAATCAAGAGAAACTTAAACCAACACCCATGCATAATGAAGACATTCAAGAACCCTTTCCAAACAATCCATCCTTTGAAATTGACCCATATCAAGAACTTAATCCAAATCACATCAAAAGAAATTCCAAAATCAATCAAGATCAAGGATCCACGTCTTCTCGAGACCTAAGAGGTCTATTCCAATCCAATACTGAAGAAAAATCCAATAAAATCCAAGATCAAGGATCCACATCTCCAAGATACTACAATGATTTGATGGGTATCTTCCAATCTTGATGCAATGACAAGGTGTCCAATGATCTACTCAACACCTTCTTAGATGTTTCAACCACCTTTGAACTCTTCAAAACCCTCTTTAGGGCTATCTTGCTTGCAACCACCCTACTTGCCTAGTAGGCAACTAGACCTTGTTTTTAGGTCTTATCACTCAACCACTCTAAAAAATCCACCAACCATGCACCATTTTGTGCACCCATTATGCCCAACCAAAACATATCAAGAAATCACCATAGGTCTCTTTGGACCAACTCCTCTCAAACTAAGTTTTAATGCTGAAAAGGGCTCCAATTAGCCCATTTTTACAAAGAAACACTCCTTCAAATTTGATTCTAGACCTAAATTCCACAAAATAGTCTTAATTAAAGAATCCAAACCTCCAATTTCTCCACTCTTTGACAATGAAACACTCTTTAATCCATCAAAACAAGAAACCCTCCTTTTTCATCAAATAAACAAGGGTTTATTGAAAACTCCATCTCCTTCATGCAACCTTGAAACCACTTCAAACACACTTGTTTAAGCCAACACATGCATAAAAGAACATTGGAAATTCTGCCCCCAAACTTTACCCACTTTTCCAACCTAAAACCTCACTTTTCCACTCACAAACCCTTTTTTGTCAATTAGGGCTTCATGCCCAAACAACCAATTGACCTCTCCTACCCTTGCAAAATTTCCAATACATAAGAATACACCCAATTCCACAAAAACTATCTCAATCTATCCTTCTTCAATTCAACTTCTTCAAACTACTATTTCAAACCATGCCTTTAGGCCTAAATACATGCATTTCCACTAGGGCAGAGTGGAGAGCTCCACCAAATGACCTTGCCAAGCTTAAATACTTTTTCCTACACCTAAATATACTCTAACCAGGCCCATTCCACTAAACTAGAATATGTACAGTAGGTGGAATGGCCTTTTTAATACAAATTCTAACCCTCAAAACCCTTAAACAGGGTATGCAGACCCACTTTCAGAAATATGGCCACAAAAAGCTTTAAACTTGATGATATCCCTTCAAGTTAGAACCAAATAAAAGCTAGTTCAATCCTCCAATGGATTCTACACAAAATTGTATCAATATTTTCCTGTACGGGCCATACACAAGCTGTAAACAATGAAAAATAAAGAAAAAACAGTAAAACATGGATAATTGTTTTATTTCTCCTTCCAAGTTCTTCAAGAGAGAATTACAATGAATTTCCTTCATATTTAAACTTTTTTCCCTCCAAGATCTAACTAATTGAACTTCCTCCAATGACCTTTTGAAGCCAATGACCATTGGAATTCTACAACCTTACATTTTTACACTTTTTCAGTTTTTGCATGACAACAATTTTTGCAACATTACATTATTTGTATCATAAACCCACCTTGACTCAAAAAATAAAACAAACATTACATGATAGCATAACATGGCCTTATTTGACAATAACTCAAACAAGCTATCTAGACCAAATTCACCAAATGGAGGAACAAGGTGCTATGCACCATTCACCCGACCATGAAATCTTTCCAAGTCCCTTGGAAGTCTTAAAGCCTTGACCTGCAATGACTCTTTGATCTCAAACTCTTTGATGCTCCTCCTTGTTCTTGCAATAGCTCCATTTTGATCTTCATCTTCACCTTTGGATTGAACTTTTCCCTGCAAAGTAGTCCTCTTCTTGTTTTATCATCTTGAATCTACACCTTCTTGTTTTGATTTGTCATCATCTACTTCCACTTTGTTCTTTAGCTTCATTCATTGCAAAATAGTCCTCACTTTGTCTTTCCTCTTTCATCTTGACCCTTGGTTTGAATCCCATCAAAATTATTATCAAAACAAGGAAGTAATAAAGGACTTTCTTCACTTTTTGCCTCTTACCCTTTCTCTTCACAACCAACTTTTGTTTCTCCATTCTTGAAACCTCTTTCATGGTAACATATGATTGCCTACCAACTACTCTTGTCATCCAAGGACAACTCTCTGTCCTTACCGCAACACTATATCTCTTCTCCACTTCATTAGGATACTTCACAATCAACCTTTCCTTGACCTTCTCTTGGCCTATCACTATCAACTTCACACCTTTGGTTCCTTCCATCATTGAGACCTTTTCCAAACTCATTACCTTTACCTCTTCACCTCTTGGGGTTAGTACACCCTTCCTCTCAACTCTCTGTGTGTACTCTAATCTAGTCTTCAAATCTTGACCTGTAATAACTCTTTGATGCTCCTCATTGTTCTTGCAACAACTCCATCTTGATCTTCATCTTCACCTTTGGCTTGAACTTGTCCATGCAAAGTAGTCCTCTTCTTGCTTTATCATCTTGAATTTGCACCTTCTTGTTTTGATTTATCATCCATCTACTTCCACTTTGTTCTTCAACTTCATTTATTGCAAAATAGTCCTCACTTTTTCTTTCCTCTTTCATCTTGACCCTTGTTTTGACTTCCATCAAAATGATTATAAAAAAAAGAAAGTAATAAAGGACTTTCTTCACTTTTTGCCTCTTAACATTTCTCTTCACAACCAACTTGTGTTTCTCCATTCTTGGAACCTCTTTCATGGCAGCATATGACTGCCTACCAACTACTCTTGTCATCCAAGGACAACTCTCTATCCTTACCACAACAATATATCTCTTCTCCACTTCATTAGGATACTTCACAATCAACCTTTCCTTGACCTTCTCTTGGCCTATCATTATCAACTTCACACCTTTGGTTCCTTCCATCATTAAGACCTTTTCCAAACTCATTACCTTTACCTCTTCACCTCTTGGGGTTACTACACCCTTCCTCTCAACTCTCTGTGTGTACTCTAATCTAGCCACACTCCCTTGCTTCTCACCTTGCACTTATTTGCCTTGACTGTCCACATTTTGCATGTAATATTCTACCTCAAGGACCTTTGTCCTATCAAGTCTATGAACCTCTTTTTTAACATAACCTGATCGTCCACTAACCTTTTTAAACACTATGCTCCCACATTGCTTCTCTTCAACTACCTTACACTCCTTAATTTTCCATTTGCCTTAGCTCTTTGCAACTTTCACTCTCATATGGGTATGTGTAGGATCATCATGGAAAAAATAGGCCCTTAAGTGGCAAAAAAATTAGAAAATTCTAAGTTAGGCAACTTGACATAAAAATTTGAATAAGTTATCTATATTATTTAAAAAATATGTAAGAATAGAATTTGTAGCAAATTGAATGTAGTTTATAAACTACTAGGTTTATTTAAAAAAGAAAAAAAATTATTTGGTGAAAATTTGAAATTTCAATGTAGTAATACTTAAATTTTAGGGAAAAAAAATGAGAGTAAATTTATGCAATGCGACCACCCTAACCACAATAAAATGATAATATTTTTTTATAATATTTTAGATATAAATTAGAGGGACTCATGTCTAATGTGATGCATTTTTTTTGTAATTTTTTTCTAAGTAAATGATTAGATTATGATTTTTTATTACAACTTTTAAAAATATAAAACTTGTATCGACCACCTTAACTTGGTCAAAACTTCATGAAATTATTTTTTTTTTAAATCCTATAGTATGTGAAGGGAATAGAATGTGATGGATGTTTCAGATTCAAAAGATATGATACCATTTGAAGATGTAAGATGTGATCTTGAGGGCATCCCGATTGGTCAATAAGGGAGCAATCTTGCATCACCCAAAATAGTTAAATTTCAAGTTTCTCCAGTTTTAGATGTTTTGCATTTTGGATCACCCTTTTTTTAAGTCATAATAGGGGAGATTCCCAATTCTGGTTTTATTTTCTATTCACGAGTTGAAGATATTGCAGTTTTAGTTTCCTAGATTTGCACGAAAATCTTTAGGTTAGATTTGAGGCACTTATAGTTCCTAGATCGGCCTGAAACTTGCAGGAAATTAGCTCTTGAATTTCAAGTGCATTTTGGCTTCAAGACCTTTCAATGGTTCAGCAGTTCCGCAGATGATTCTGGATCAAAAGTTATGGCCCGAGGAGTTGGCACTATAGAAGATACAATTGCAAATGTTTCTTTTGAAATTTGAACTTCAAATTGTAATTTTTTGGCGCCAAACCACCTAAACTCAAATTTGAATTTTGTTTTGGCTCCAAACTAAAGAGGGGCTCTACTTATGGGCAGGTTTCTAATTTTTTGGGTAACTTTTTGGGCACAAGCTCGCATATTGCGAAAAGGTGATTCTGTAGATTTCTGTAACTTGCATGTGTTGTAGAACTTGGGGATTTGAGATCCTCTACATGTAAGAAGCTCCATTTTCTGAATAATAAAATTTATTCTCTTGTTTGTGGGTTATTTTTCTAAGTCTCGGGTTGCGCCCTCATCAAGATATTTTTCAATTAGCCTATGTGAGGACTTTGATCAAAGAAGTCAAATAGAAAATGAATAATAATTATTAAATTCAAAGTAAAGCCTCGTTATATTGGGTGGAAACTTGAGGAATATTCTCTAAAACCCTTTTTGTTTCATCAATTTTGGGTAAAAAAAAAGTCATTAGCCACATACCCTACACATACCCATCATATCACCACTTTTTGGCCCATCATGATCCTACACATACCCATATCTTGTAGCAGATTTTCTACCTCGATGATCATTGTATTTTCAGACTCATTTACCTTTGTTTTATCAGTGCCAAACTGCCCATTTTCCACATTTACCTTCAAGGGACATAACACTACCCCCACCATGATCTTTTCACTCTTCACAATCCCATCTTGGCTTTCCATAGTCAATTCATTCTCTTTGTCCTTGTCCATTTCCTCTTTCTTCATTCTCTCTACCTCTAAGACCTTTTTGTTATTATGTCTACCATTTTCTTTGTTATCAAACATCTACTACACTTTATCCTCTAGTCCAATCAGTGGAATATATACTTCTCCCACTATGACCTTACTAGGCCAATCTTGTCTTTCCTATGGCAACTCACTTGTACTCTTCTTGTCTCATCCTCTTATCAGGGTCTCTACCCCAAGAATCTTTTTCTCACAAACCACTGTATCAGATATACACACCTCTATTTTGACAATACTTCCTACAACCTCTTTTTCTTTCAATTGAAAAAAATCAGTCCCTCTCTTGTCTTCATCAAACTTGTATTGAATCTCCATAAGGAATTCATTCCTTATCTCTTATATCTCAAGTTTCATCACTAAATCTTCCTCTTTCCTTTCTATCATTGCATCCTTATCTATACTTGATGTCTCAACATTTTCTTTCATTGTAGTGGCTGCACCCTCACTATACTTGTCTTCATCACACATTATGAACTCTTTTCTTCCCTGCTTAATCACTCTTTCTTTCTTGTTGTGTCCCCAGTCCTTTTCCACCAATGGAATTGAAGTAAAAGAAACTCCATCCTTCATAATCTTATAACTATTATGCATTCCATCATTCAAAGCAAATCTCTCATACTACCATAGTATCCCTAATAAAAAATGGCATATACTCATAGGTACCACATCACATAAGCTTCTATCTTTATAACCACCTATTTGGAACTCAACCCAAGATTGGTCCTTGATCAAAAGAGAATGTTCATTATTCAACCAAGAAACATAGTATGGTGTTTCATGAGGTATCCTTGCTAAATGAAACTTATCAACCATTTCTTGTGATACCATGTTATCTAAGCTACCATAATCTACCATTATAGTATATACCTTTCCATTACACTTGCAGGTGGTTTTGAAAAGTTATTTTCTTTGCAGCATCTCCTTCTCCTCAGTCAATTCTCTAACCAGGGCATTCATCTTTTCCTTTCTCCAATACAACTCTTCCTTCCTCATATCAGTATTGTGCTCTAATACCAAATGATGAAATGACAGGGAGGCCAATGATCTAATCAAAACCTTCTTAGATGTTTCAAAAAACTTTGAACTCTTCAAAACCATCTCTAGGGTTAACTTCCTTGCAACCACCCTACTTGCCTAGTAGGCAACCAAACCTTGTTTGTAGGTCTTATCACTCAACCACTCAAAAAATGCTACGCCCTTAATATTATTGTACATCGGGTTATGAATAGTCGACTTGTGGCTATCTTAACTCTCTATTAAGTCATATTATCATTATTATATTTTTATTTAGTTGTTTAGGTCGGCCTAAGTCTTATATAGGTGTGTCTAAGTCGGCCTTGGTGATATCCTTGGCATAAATAGGTATATATAGTAGGTTGTGAGTCTTATTTCATCATCAAGTTGTGAAGTGTGTTCTCATTAGAGATATTTGAAGGTTTTCCCCTCAAAGTGGCTTGTTATTCTCAGTTATTATCAAGTATTTGCAGCATATTTCATATCATATTCTTCTATTGTGCAAGTTATTTCATAACAAGTGGTATCAGAGCAAGATCTTGGCACCATAGAGGCAAGGTTTTTCTCAATTTTGGAGGCCATTTTGGGAAGAGCATATCTTTCAGATTTTGGCGAATTTTTTTTTGATTTTTAAAGGGTTTTTGAAGAACATATTGAAGAAGCTACAGTCCGGATTTAAAAAGAATTGGAGCAGAATTATGCGAATTATTGCAGAATTAGGGTTTCTACTCTATTTTTTTTGGAATCTACATATCTCACACATTTTGTTGAATTGGAGTCTGATTTTTATTGGGTTTTTGAAGACATACTCAAGGATATTACAGTAAAAATTTGAGAGAATTTAAGTTTCATTTGTGTGATTTATTTCAACATTAGTGGTTGCCATCATGACGGGGCCTGCAACAAGGGGTAAAAAGAATGTTGTCACTTCGGGGAAGACTCCTGATAAGGATGGTGAAAAAATCGAGGATATTACTCATAATGAAGAAATAAATAAGGTCAAGGAAGAAATTTCCTCAATTAACAATAAGTTCAAGGAATAAATTTCCTCAATTAAGATGGATATGTGTGACCTAAGAGGAGATATGTCGGACATGTGAAACATGTTAAGCACCTACATAGCTGAATCAAGAAAGGAGTTCTCAAGCGGCCAAGGTGAGAATTATAGGTCCACCACTACTAACACAAGCTTTAGTACTCCTATGGGATCTAGGAATTTATTTCCAAAGGTGGATATGCACAAGTTTGATGGTAAGGATCCTCTAACATGGATAAACCAAATGGAGATTTTTTTTGAAGTACACCAAATCCCAAATGGAAAAAAGGTTATGATGGCTTCCTTATATTTAGAACCAGATCAATTCATTTGGTATCATTGGCTTTGCACTCATCGAGGTAAAAAGGGGCTCACCGTCTCATGGTCAATTTTTACAGAGGAACTCCAAGCACAATATAGCAATAGCGTCACAGAAAACTTCTTCAGCCAGCTAGCTAAACTTCAACAAACAAGATCAGTTAAGGATTATATTCAACAATTCCAAAATCTATCCTTAAGGGTGGATTCAATTACAGAGGAAAACTTGAATGATTTATTCTT
>VDFB02379711.1:204986923-205082762 GCA_007258455.2 Sequoia sempervirens | reverse complement strand
CAATATCTTATCAAGCAATACTCAATCACTTTGAAGCATCTATTGACTTTACTTCATATTTGCATTATCAAGGGTTTGGTAAGTTAATAGCAATTGCATGTTGTTAGTTTATCATTCTAGATTTCATTTCATTGTTTCATTAAGGGTTTGATTACCAAAAGTGGGGTTTGACCAAGGCAAACCTTTATTTGCTAACCCTCAACCATTTTTCCCCTATTGCATGTGTGTTTGCAGACCTAGGTATGTAGATTTAACAAGCTTTTTGGTGTTGAAGATTGGTAAACAAGTCAACTAGGTGCTTCAAGTCAACTCATTCATATTTTAAGCTTGGAGAAGGTTTTATATCCGTTTCTTGGAGAATTGACTTCGACAACCTAACAATCAGAGATTTTCAGATTTGGTGTTGCAAAGTTGTCTCCTATTTTTTTAGAATTTTGGTAGAGGACTGATTCACCACTAGTGGAGAATGAGTCCCACCTTAGGACTGAAAATATGAATTTCATTAGATTCTAGATCCCGATAGTCAGAAACTAGTTTTTGACACTTTTTCACTGGTAGGAGGACTAATTTGCCACCCTAGGCGAATGAGTCCCACTTTGAAATTTGAATGATTTTAGTCAGCATCCACAACATTCCAGAATCATCAAACATTACCTAGGTGTGCTCTATTTCATCTCATTTCTATCTATTCTGCATTATTTCATCATGTAGTTCATTGTTTGCATATCATAATGTGTTTTCTACCATAGTTTAAATCTTTGTTTTGTATTCAAATTCATTCATTTACATTACTCAATTGCATTTAGTTTAATTCATTTATCTTAGACAACAACATACATAACATTAATTTGAATGAACCCTTAGCATTTTTGGCCCTACCTCTCTCCTTTTAGGTGAAAAACCTGAGAAGAGCTAGAGAAGTCCTAGGAAACCAAAAATCAATGGTTCACTCTCACATGGAGGAAACCCAGAAAAATGCCTTACAGATCCACAAACCTACAAGGAGGAATCCCCCAGGATCTCTCACATGAAGGATACCCAAATAAGCACCTTACATACCTGTAGACCTGCAAGGAAGTGTCCCCCAAGATCTCTCACATGGAGGAAACCCAAAATAGTGGCCTACGTACCCACAAACATGCAGGGAAGGTGTCCTCCAAGATCGTTCACATGAAGGAAACCTAAAGAAGCGCTTACAGACTCGTAGACCTGTAGGGGAGTGACCCCCAAGATCTCTCACATGGAGGAAGCTCAAAGGAAGTGCCTTATAGGCCCACAGACCTATAGGGAGGTATTCCCCAAGATCTCTCACATGGAGGAAACCAAAAGAAAGTGAACTTTGCAGAGTCGAGAAGTGGCTTCATAGGTGCACCTACAAAGCAACATGTTTACCTGCAGATAGAACATGTCAGAAAGAGGCCATGTAGGAAAATAAGTGGATAGTCACATAGATCGTTGATGGATTGGAAAAATTTCAAAGTGGTCCCTTAGGAACTAGCATGAAAAGAGAAGGGGTCCACTCAAGGGAAACACTATTTGGAAGTACGAAAGAGATGTTTCTTTCTTGAATCGATTCATCATCAAGGAATCCTTTTGAAAGATGTTCACTTCATCAAGGAATTTGAAAGGAAGAAAAATTCCCCCACGTAAGGAGAAGGTCAAAGCTACTCCCGCCTCGAAGGGAAGGTTCTCAAGGTCTTTCTTTATGAACCTGTGATGAAAGAAACACGTTCTATTAGGGTTTCAAGTTGATAATGTGATTCTTTGAAAGAAGGTTTGTGAAGAATCTCAAGAAAATTTTAGTTATAAGTGAGGTCAAGGATTTGGGGTGTGAATTATTGAGGAACTAGTTAACCATAAATTTTATAAATTAATACACTTTTTTTAACTTTCTTTTTCTCATTGTTTTTTAAATTTTATCTTCTTAATTTAATAATTAGAATAAAATTATAATATACTATGTTTCTAAAATAAATAACTTGTTTACAAGGAACCTTATAGATTGATTGGTCAAGATCAATTAGTCAAGATGATGGTATAGTCTTTGATTAAATCATCCACCATGATTCATATTCATTGGGGGTTTGATTAGGCCAATTTCAATCATTGGATGAATTTGATAGAATAGACAAATAACAACTTATGATAGGTTAGCCAATTTTTTTTTTTTTGATTTAGATCCATACTCCCTCCTAGTATTGTAATATTTTATATGCTAGACAATAGACCTAGTGGTGTTATTGATTGATGAATACGTACAAATTCAAGAGACTATATAGGGTAGTATAATGATTTAAAATTATACCTCAAGGTGGTACTAGATATAGAAAAAAATTATTTACAATCTTTGGTATGATTTGGTAAGGGGACTTGTCTATCTTTGATGGATTTTTCTATCATAGTTTTGATGAAATCCTCTTTAGTAGATAGGAGGGGAAATAGTGCAGCTAGGAGTGATGGGAGAAGGAGAAGGAGAGATTGCTTGAGAGAAAGGAGAAGACCAAGTTGAGGAAGCAAAGGGTAACTAGTGGTGCAATGATTGAGGTCTTCATAGCTTACCTATAGTAGGAAATATGAAATCCTAATTATAGGTCATGGATATTGAGAATTTGGGAGTTGGAAAAATAATTTGATGGTGTTCCCTATGTTAGGATAAGTGGCCATGAAAAACACTCTATTAGACCCACAATAGTAAAGTGGTGGAAAATATCTTCAATGTGGCTCAATACTTGAGCTATGCATTAATATAATCAAATATTGTTAGTTCCTATATATTGCACAACAATGTTGTAGCATCAAAAAATATCATCCTTGACAATTTCACACTAGGTTATCCCCCCCATGTGATTAGACCTAATTATGCATTTAATTACCCATTTTATAAATATCTTAAAAAAATCTTGAACAATGGGAAATGAAAGTAAGAATTTAATATTTACCCCTAATACTTGAGGCCCCAGAAAGGATGTATCTAATTTAAGGCACCCCACACCCTTGACCAACCCATTTTGGCTCCATTTTGGATATATCATCGTCTATATTTTATTATTTAAAAATTTGAATTCATTTTTCAGCTATTGACATTTGATTTACAAGAATTAGAGGAATTACATATAATACAAAGTATTTTCAACATTTTAATCCTAGCAATTTTGTAGAAGTCAATTAAGATTATTATTGAGAAATCAAGAGTGGTCAAGAGTAGAATTATCAACATTATTGTAACATTTATTTCAATCAAGCATCATGAAAATCATTCATCATGTTTTTATATAATTTTTTTCATGTTTTGTGTTCATTTATTTTGTGAGTACTAACACTTGTAGAACATCAAATCAAGAAACATTTTTTCCTTGAAGGTGATGAGTATATGACTTCAATGACCCATAAAGGAATGTAGATTTGACTGTTGAGTTGTAGCATTAGTCAATTCATTACTTTTTTATCATTTATCCTCTACCTAACTGAGGGTGAGATCTCTTTTATATATCATCATAGTCATTGTGAAGGTAGAAATACCAAAATAGGGTTTGACTTAGGAAAGACCCTATATGGTACAACTGTTTCCCCTCTTTGATGTGTGTAAGTTTTCTAAATTGAAGAAAATTGGAGGAAGATTTAGGACTAATTTCTCATTCATGAATTCAAGCCATAGAAGTTGTCAAGACATGGAAAGTGGATTTTCTTAGTAACAAACAATGTTCTGATAGTGACTTCGGGAGAACAATAATTGAAAATATGGAGTTACAAGCTTGTGAAATCAAAACCTAAAAAGTAGGAAGCCAGTCTAGGGTGTCCCATACCCTTGACCAGCCAATTCAACATTAAATTTACATTCCATGTTCCTCTGTGTCTTCCCTTTACATTTTTGGAATTAATCTCTATCTTTCTATTTTACATTTCTTAGAAATCATCTCAGTTTGCTACATTTTCATAGTTTACCTAGAAACATCATTACATCCTAAAAACCAGTCAACTAATAATAAATCCAATCATCCACACACATTCACATCACTAGATTAAAATCCTGATCGACCATTCTGACTCTTCCATTAATTTTTTTAGCCAAGTGGGTATTGAGACCATTTTTAATCCACCCTAGTTGGGAGAAGTGTGATTTAGGACTTAGATCCCTTTTCCCATTTAAACAAATGTTTAAAACATATATCATCTATTAGAAAGTTTACTTCTTTTCTTCCATAAACTAACTTCATGCCTTTAGAAAATGACAACAATGGATGCAATGAGGTATTGATGAAATTATCAAGTTACTAATGTGAATCTACCCTCTAATGCTAAAGCTAATTTTTTTAAGAATATTGTGATGATGAATATTCAAATGAATTGTTGGAGGATTATTTTCTACTAAAGGTAAATACGTGTGATAAGTGTATGAGTGTTTTTGTGGGAAAGGTGAGGCTTTTATAACTTTCCTTTCCCCTTATGTCATAGTTCCAACAATGTATAGGCTCTAGTTAATGGAAGATGATTCTGATGTAATATTCTTCCTCCTAGTATACACACAATTATATTCTTTTTGACTTGTTGATGGTCACTCTTTGCTAGTTGAAGGTTTAGTGGGACTTACTTTTTATTTGAAGATATTTTTGACATTGATCAATATTTGTTGATTAAATGTGTTGAATGGAACCTAAACTATTGTAATTGTTGTTATGAGGATTGCGTCCTAGCTAAGTGTAAATCTTAGCTATCCTATGAAACATGGAATCATCTTCATGATATGGGTTGCTTATGGTGAAGATGAACCTCCAAAGAGGGTTGGTTCCCTTGATGAACCTACTATAAACTAATGTTTGACAAGGAAAAGGTCTAGAAGAACTAAAACCAAAAATATTTTATCCTCGGAGATGATGCACCAAAATTTAAATGACCTATACCTATTGTTTCAACTCACAAATTCTCTCAAAATCTACCCTCCTCTATGCACAACTCAATTTTGAACAAGCTCACACAATAGCGTTTCAAAGGAAAGTTATATTTTAGGTTCTATTGAATAATAACTATATGTTTTCAAAACTATAACTATTGAAAGTATTCACACAACCTATGACCTATATGAGTTTTGTCTATTTATGTATAATTTTTTTTCTAAATGGGACACAATTCAAGGATTCAATATTCAATAATCATAGAAATTGGATTAGATCATTTGTAATAAAACTTAACACATGAACTTGGAGAAGGAAACATATTGATTTTATTGAAAATAGGAGTTTTTATTATAAAAAATTAATAAAATACTTGAAAATACATGAATTTGCTGCTCTAAATTAAAAAATATCTCAAAAATTGAGTTACAATATCTTTCTCTTGAATATAGTAAAAAGAAGAATAGAAAGAACTAATTGAAAACAACTAGGGTGCTTGGTTTTGAATGAAAAGCTACCTCTTACATGAATGGAGTTGTCTTCAAGGAAGAGGTTGAGAATTCATGCTAATTGAGAGTTTTCTAGATGTGGAACTCCCTTTGGACTGGTTGCAAACCATACAAAGCTTTATGAAAGAGAGTTGACTTTGACCTCTTGAGCTCTTTACCTTTGCATACCCCTTGAAATGTGCCCCAACTAAACTTGAATAGGTCTTAAAAAATATGCATGATACTGATTGGAATTGTTTCCTTCAATCAAGTTGCATGATAAGGTTGTTGGGCATAGAAGACACATTTTTATTTATTTTAGGGCAAAAATTACTCCAAACTACATGCTTATGTCTTCAAACTTCACTTAACTCAAGTTATATTCATGTAGGCTTCATAATAAGCTTAAAAATAATTGCAAGTGCTTCAAAACTGGCCCTTCTAGCCTCAACTTGTGAATTCTTCTACATGATGATGTATCATTTGGAGTTACTTGCAAATAGCTAGTTCTTCAAGGTGGTGTGGGAGAAACTTTAGGGGTATTAACCGGTATGTGCCTTCAAAAATTTCCTTTATCAACTAGCATAAATCAATGTCACCTTCATCCCTACTTAGTATTATCCTTTGCAACTTTATCTTGATTGGGTTTGTCAAAAATCATGATTTGATACAAGGAGGTTCCATTTACTATGGCTTTCTATGAAGTTTGGTGGCCATCCTTACAATTCTTCATGTTGACCGTCATTTCAATCTACTCACTATCTTTTCCACATAACCCTATCCTTGACTTGGTTTGTATTGATTTCCTTTTGATATTTCACAGTGATTACAATCTTTGACAACTTCTCTTGATAGTCTTCTCCAATGGTGACTGTCCCTTTATCTTTTGAAACTTCTCATGAACAATCTTGCCTCTTTCATTCAACCTTTGAAACTTTATTACTTTATCTATCCTTCTATAATAAGGACCATCTTAAGCCTAAAACAATATCCTTGGATGAATCTTTATGGTGACTATCCTTTGAGCCTTCAATATGGAATGACCTATTTATTATGAGGTGGTTGTATTTGTGACTACGATCAAAGGTCACTATCATATTTGCAAAATATGCCCTTGGTCTTTTGTGACTGTCCTATCTTCATTTGAAACCCCCACCCCTTTTACTATCTGTAGAACCGCAATCCAAATACTTGCAAAACACAATAAAGGAACACATTAGAAGATCATATGCAAGTAAGAACAAGGATTCCCCATGAAATCCATTAGAAAAGCTCCAAATAGGAAAGAAAACAAGAATAAAATGAAAGAACAAGAAAGTAAGCTAAATCCTATTGAAAGCAATGCAAACTCTTGATCTCATGGGGGAATTGGTGCTAATTTGATGTGCAAATTGGCCCTTTCCCAACTCCAATGATGTGATGAAGATGATTGATCAAGGATGAATGCTTGTGGTGATGAATTCAATGGAGATCCATGTTGAAAATCTGCAAAAAACCTAACTATGCTTGCATGAAATTGATGATAGATTGCTATGGATTTGAGTATAATAACTTTTCTCAAATTGTAGATGAACTAAAAATGACTATAATAATTCTACTTGGATTGTGGATGATGAAATGAGGAATAAGACCTCTTATTTATAGAATGTCAAGTTGGAAGAATTCCCAAAAGAGAGCAATGTGGGACTAATAATCAACCAATGGCAAGATGCCACTTGTCAACATGTGAATGGATGAGGGATGTGCAAGTTTGAAGAATGTGTCAATAAATGCAATTAGGCAAAATTTGAAATTGTTAAAATAACATGTAAGAGGGAAAGAAAATGCATTGAATGACACTTGGATCAAGGAAAAAGGACTTATTAGGTGGAGTAAATTCCTTGTTGGAAGGACAAAGTTCACTTGGATTTTGAATTCAAATTTGAGGAATATTCCATTATTATGCCTTTTGAGAGAAAATAGAGATTTAATAAATGAATTAAATTTGTTTTCATGTGCAAGTTGCAAAAGCTAGAGGATGGGACATGGATTAGGATTAAATTAATTAAGGGTTAATTAATTTAATGAGGATTAAAATGATGTGACATATTGATTTAGATTTATGGGTTTATTTAAATCAAATACGAGAAGAAAAGGTTTTAGAGATAGTTAAATAAATATTTTTGGTTTATTTAACTAGAGAGGGTGAAAGTTAGATTAAATTAAATAAATATTAATTTATTTAATTTAATAGGATGACTTTAGAGAATTAATCAAATAAAATGAATTATTTAATTAAATAGAGATAATTAGATCAGGTTGATTGATTTAATTAACAGAATGGAATGACTTAATGAAATAAGATGATTTATTTTATTAAGAGAGGATGATTGATGAATTTAATCACATAAGGGTATCTGATTAAATGGTTAGATAGAGGGATGATTTAGGATGAAGCGGTGTTAGTAGTCAAGATCATATGTGCAATGATAATTAGTACATTTTCCATGTCTACACTATCATACCAATGGCTTTTGACATTTTGAATATCGCTATCCCTCTATGCATTTGTGTAGACAACCTAATAATATTTGATTTTTGTGTCTTTGTTTTGAGAAGGTTTTTTTCACTCGTGATATCTCTTGATCACCTTTCAATAGTTATCTTTATTGTTTCTTGATTGAGCTTTTTGCATGAGGTATTAGGGGAAAATATTATTCTTTAAATGCTTTCATATGTGGCTGCCCTCTATCATGAAGTTACTACCCTTTTTTTTTATCAAGAAATCTCTCAATACTATCAAAAGACTATTTCCCTGTTTACAGACATTGCCTCTATGTCACTATACCATATATTTAATATTTAAAATTGTGACTATCGTTTCATAAGGAGAAGCCACAATTTTAAGAAGAAAAACATGAAATAAGTTCTTCATATACATATGATCATTTATCTATCATGGAAATGGCAAGTCATTTAAATTGAGTAACAAAAAGACAATCAACATTGCCAA
The DNA here is from genome assembly GCA_007258455.2 of Sequoia sempervirens. Lineage (NCBI taxonomy): Eukaryota > Viridiplantae > Streptophyta > Pinopsida > Cupressales > Cupressaceae > Sequoia > Sequoia sempervirens. Next base: position 205,074,393 of record VDFB02379711.1, on the reverse strand, counting down.
AACTACAAAAGAAGATAGTCACTTCAAGAAAATACAAAGCTCGCTAAGGACAATCTTGTAGCATCTTGCATTATGAGAGGGTTTCAAGGGTGAAAAAACATGAATAACCAAGATGACATTAGCATGATACAAACTCTACCCATTTTGTGCTTGTGACTATCCTTTCTAAACCCTACTCTTTATGACTTCTTTAGTGATAGGTGTTACTCATTAAATGTTATCCTTTATTCATGACACTTCATCATATCACGTGACTATCCTTTCTCTCCCTAATTGGTATGTTCATCATTTTACTTCATTTCCATATGGCTCTTGTATGGATTGTCATTGTAAGCCATGGTTTCTATCCCTTTTCTAAATTCTATCCACAATGAACTCTTATTCGCATATCGCCCTTCTTTGTCTTTGCACAATCCATTTCCCTTTTGTCTCATGACCATAGTCATAATATTGTCATGCATATTAATATTGACTTATCATTTTTCATTGTCCTTTCTATTGTAAGGTGACTGTCATGTTTATCATTTTGAATAGCTCTGTTGTATAGGATTTCTCTACCATGTGACTATAATTATTTATGCTTTTTTCACTGTTCGAGCTAATTTCTTGACTTCTTAGTGGTTTCCATACAATGTTAGTAAGGACTATCCATATCAAAAGTGAAATTCTTTTTCCGAGGATTTTCATGGAGGTAACTAAAGATAGCTAGATGACTGCTCACTCAATACCTTGTTCATTCATTTCATTTTTTTTAGTCTATAATGGTTTTTATTATAGGAATATCTTTTAAATAAAGTCACAACCCTCATTATTTTGTTTGACTATAATTTTCCATTTGGAGGAATTTTCTCAACATTGCTCTTGTCATGTTTCACTACCCTAAGATTTTTTGATGAATCCTTATCATGGTTATTGCAATAACATCTTGACTGTCCCTTTGAAAAGACTGTCCTACCTTGATAAAGTTCATCCTCTATTATCATGATTGCCATCCATTGTTAACTGTCCTTGCACCTTTACATAGCCCATGGTGATTGTTTTCTTTCCCTTTAAAGAACCCAAACTATATCAAAGGTTTTGAAATCCTCTTGACTATGAATGATGATTAGATGTGTGAAACTACCCTTTAATGTCATCAATATACTCACATGTTATTATATTCATATGACTATTCATAAAGATCACACTAATATTTTGGAACCTTATCATGATTGTTTTATATAAGCCTACCCAACCATGACAAGGTTTAGGCGAGAGTTTGTGATAGGGAAATATTTTGAGCTTTGATGGCCCTTTGTACTTGATTTGAGATATGGTTGTAGAGTTTAAAGATAGTTGTTACATTTATGCTCCTTCTTGTTTGAAAACTCTAAAACTTGCTTCTTCAAATACTTTCTAAATGTAATAACAAAGTGAAGTTATATAAAAGATCTTACAAAGAATACTACAAGAATCTGAAATAGCTATCCCTTAGATGAAACTATGAAATAAAAGGGTTTAAACATGGTTAGGAGCTACCTCTTTATCATCCCATGTACATATCCTTGTCTTCTCAACTCCAAATCTAAAAACAATTTTTTTTTACAAGACTTCATCACCATTTCTACTCTTCCCTCTCTATCTCAAGCATGTTGGTTTCATTGAACAAAATTGAAAATGATGAATGTAAAACTTATTGTGTGCATATGCATGTCTATGTATGTATTCCTAGCTACCATGGTAACCTTGTAACTATTGTGTGAGTGATGTTAACAAGGTTTGAAACCCTAGGGGTTTGGCTTCTTCTTGAACTTATACTTAAAAAAAAAATTAATTAAAAAAATTCCTTTAATTTAACTTGGGAGAAAAGATCATGCCTTCTAAGGGGACTAACTCAAGAAAAAGAAATATCACTAACCCAAACACTTAAATAATTGTCAATGACTATTAAAATAGACTACAATAATAATATAAGTATTAAACTAGTATATTATGGCACCCAAGAAGTTTTAAGGGTAGATTTAACCATCCAGGATGTTGAATAGTCTATTGACAATTCTTGTATATAAACAATTTTTTTGATGTTCATATCTGAGTGGATAAATCACTATATGAATGTATTTATTGAACATATTTTGTTACTAGTTGTAGTCACTTAAAATTTTCCTAAACAATATCAAGCATTTGATTTGATTTACTAAAACCATTTTTATCCTGATTCGATCACTTCCATCTATTTAATTAAATAATCATGATTGTTTAAATAAATCCATCATGTTTCTTCTACTAATTAGATAATCAACATTGTTGGATTAATTCACGTCTTTCATGCTAATTTTCATCATATTTGATTAAATAATGCAAATTATTTGGATAATCCCTTAATTCCTCTCATTTGATTAAATAATCTTAATTATTTGATTGTCATTAATCCCACCCTTTTAATTAAATGAGCTAATTGTTTAATTACAATCATAAATTCTTTCATCTTGCAAAATTAAATAATATCTTAATTATTTAATTGATTAATATATTCTAATTCCTCTAACTTCTCCCACTTGCAAGAGAATATTCTCGAGAATATTCCTCCAATTCAAATTCAAATATTTCCTACCAAATGGAAATACCTTCCAATGTTCTTCCTAAAATCATGGGATTTATGTTTGTCTCAATCAATTTGAGCCTTTGATCAGCTCCCTTGATCCATGACATTGAGTAATCTTGATCCTTCATTTGATCATTGATCCATGTCATTCCCTCTAATCCATTTCTATCCATTGATTAACCAAATTGATCCTAGCCATTTATTCACCTAAAAATCCTATATGTAGCCCTCATTTCTATGAGTAATTCATCCAAAAATCATTTGAGTGCTCTTATGTTGTAGGAATTCATATCCATTTTCATCATTTGTGAGCAATTTTTTAGTTCAATCTTCATCAACATATCAAATCAAAGCTTTGCATGAATGGGGTTAGAAAATAGATGATCCTTCTACATCAAGTCAACACTAATCCCCCAATGGGATGAGGTTTGAGTGTTTAATTAGGTTCCGTTGATCAATTTCATGTTATTTCATGTTTATAATGGATTCTTAGTTAAAATTTCAAGAATTTCATTGTGAATGTGGGTTAATTAGGTTAAAATATTAGTTTCTTAGTTGATTCTAGATGTATTTGATCTACATGTTATTTATGTTCACATATTTTGCATGCCTAGTGGGACCCCATGTCCCTAGTTAATCAATTTTTCTAGAGATTTTTGTGCTTTGTAGGTACAAGAAATGAAGTGACGTATTCAAAAATTGTGGCACATTTGCATAGATAGTCTAACACACTTACATAACACAGAGCGATGCATTTGAAAATTGTGATGCACTTGCAAAGATAGTACAACACACTTAGATGACACAAAGCAACACATTTGAAAATTGTGATGCACTTGAAGAGATAGTCTGACGTAGTTGCATGGCATAGAGTGGTGTACTTGCAAATAATAACCCACTTGCAAATGATAGAACCATGCACTTGCATTCCTACTTTTTCACTCCATCTTCAAACGGCCATATCTTGGTCATATGGTGGTATTTTTTAGAGATTTTTTTTTTAAATGGGGTAGAATTTCATGATCTTCACAATGGTGCATGTTAATTTTTAGTTTTTTTAGAGTTAAATTTTCCCTTGGTGCACCTAAAGTTGATTCACATTGCAATTTGGTCTAGGTTGTAGGGATTTTATGCTTAATCATTTGTCTAACCCTAATATCTTCTTGTTTTCTTGATTTCATAAAACATTTGCAGCATGAAGAATTTGAAAAGTGTTTATTAAAAACTAATTTGAAAGTGATGCTAACCTTTACTTTATGCATTTCATATTTGTGTTTATCAACACACATTTGGAATTAATCTTAGAGTTAGCTTTATTTTATGCATCTCATATTTGAATTTGGTGCGCTTAACAATGAACAATTGAACTTGCTTTTTTAATTTGGAGTTAAAATTGAACCATACACTCTCACCTTGGTTTGGGTTTTAAAATTGAACAAAACAAATCTCACTCTTCTTTTTGGTTCCTTAAAATTCATTTACACTTATCTTTTGGTACACCTAAAATGAAAAATGTGTGTTGTGTCTTCTATGCTTGGTAGACTAGTGGTGTGTATCCTCTCCCCTTGCACTTTGTGTGATCTTGGGTGAAGAGAAACACTTCTAGTTTTCACTATTTTTTCATTGTAACCCAAGGCTTGATATGTATCCTCTCCCCTCATGCTTCGTGCGATCTTGGGTGAAGAGAAATAACATTCCTTCTTTTTATTTTGGTAGAGGGGGATTTCCTTAAGACATATCCTACAATGGAGAACTCAAGGTGACCTCCCTGAAGCATGTGTTTAGGTGGGCTATATAAAAGGTGTGAAATTGAAAGCTAGTAGTACTAACCTATGATGTATACCACACCTATCGATTTAGATGTTAGTGTATAGACCACATTGGGGTTGAATAGAGGCTTTAGTGTCTCATGTTTGATGTTATACCATGAGTCTTCACTAAGTCACTATTATCCATTATATTTAGAAGCATAAGACCAATTGGCCATTGTGTTGATTCATAGTAGTGCATCACGATTGCATCATCATGAGAAGTTACTTACCATGTATGGTCCATGGTTGAGGTGTAAGGTGTCTTTCTAGAGTTCATGTTCTTTCAAGGCTAGGAGTTTCAAGGTGGTATATGACCTTGGCATACCCTATTCACCCACTCCTTGGATATAGATTAACCTTTAGGTGGTAAGCCTATTGTGAGGAGATGTTTGTTTACTACTTTCTAGGAATGTGCTTGATTTATGTTGTCAAATTTTTTTAGTAAGCTTTATGGAAGAAAGCTTATGAAATATCCCCCTTACCTATTAAGTCAGTGAATACATTGCTTATCATTCAAACACTCAAAACAAAGATTAACATGGTTATGACTAAAACTTCAAACCCTTTGAACATAATTAATTGCACTTGAAGGACATTATACTATTGCATGCGTCTAAGTATAATTTTTTTTACCGAAACAATATCTTAGTGTGCTTCCTAGTATATTTTTCCATATCTTTGCTCATTATGTCAAACTAAACCTAGGGACTATAATTTAACACTTTAGTTTTCATAAATTTTGAGCTTTTTTGGAAACCAACTTGATTTTTTGTAGACATCTTAGTATTAAACAATTCATAATCAAGACTTCTATGTGGTAAAAATAATTCATGCTAAATCAGATTTTAAGAATTGAATCCCCAAAGCAGGCTTCCCTTGGATACTTGAATAAAAAAAAAATGGTTACTTGGTTTCAAACAACAAAAAAGAGAAGGAAATTCATGCTCAAATTTGTTTTTATCAAAACAATCTTGGGTATCAAACATCAAAACATCAGACAAAAATTCTTTATCAAAATCATTTGGTCTTCTAGGTTCTCAAAACACTCAAAAGGAAACGCATGTTTTTCAACACCTTTTTCTTGTTAAAATTTCCTCTTATGTCTCACATTAGGATAAATAAAATCAAACATCAACATCAAGTTGATGTCAACCATCCAAACATTTCACTTCACAAAACAACTTGAAATTGTGACAAAAAATCCCTTACACTAAGTTTTCATCAACATCAACTAGTTCACAGACATCATCCAAAAAAACATCCAACTTAAGTCTAGATTTTGTCAAAATTGAAAGTTTCACATCATTCACCCATCCAAAAAATTATTGAACATTGATCCTAAAAAACCTGTCAAAGTGTTATCATTGGAAATAAATCAAGGACATTTCAACAAGGATGGGTGCATCAAACACCTTCTAGGATTGACATAGTCTCACATCATCCAAAAATTTATCTTAGAGGTCTTGATAATTCAAGCTTGAAATCATGAAAATTCTAATCACTTATCCAAACTCAAATCTGTACCATTCAAACATAGGGTCAACATATCCTATAAACTTTAATGACACAACAAATATGGGTATGCATGGTCAAAACCTTGGAATATCTTGTCACATGGTAGATTTAAATCAAGGTCAAAACTTACAAGTCTATCAATCAAATTATCAAAGTATGAGTCTTCACCAAAACAACTTTATCTCACAAACGTAAAAAATAAACATACCAAGCACAAACATATCAAATATGAGCATGCCAAATCTACACTTGGTAAACTATGGGATGGATACATTCACACCTCAAAACATCATTGAATATCCACAACATCAACCACATCCTCAAAATTCATACCAAAGTCAAATACATCAAGGGTTTCAAAATAAAAATCAAGTTCAAAATCTACAACATCAAATTACCCTAAATTCTCTTACCAAAATAATTGATACACTTCTCCAACAAACATCTCAATATGAAAATCAATAGATTCCTCATCAAAATCATCAAAACATTGATTTGTATGAACAACAACATCAACCACATCTCCAACATCAAGACATAGGATATCAATAAAAACATCAACAACAAGACTTATCCCTACAAAAATATCAATCTCAAACATCACCACAACAATCACAAATTTAACAAGATAACAACACCATCACCAAATGTGAATACACTCCTTTAGGGGAGCCAATCCAATTAGTGTTAAACAAGCTAGTTCATGCAAACTCATCACTCTTCCAAGAATAAGTGCTTGCAACTCTATCATTAACCTCTCATGGAATAAGGAAAAATCTTATTGAGAGTATCATAGAGAAAATGTCATGAAACATCAAGTTGCATTCAACTCAAAAATCTCATCCAAGACCTTATTGATCTAGGAGAAATAATTGTTGAAGACAATGATCAAGATTTAACCATCAATTATCAAATTGAAGATGTCTCTACCTCATCCAATCAAAAAGTTAACATACATCAAGAGTCATTTCCTAAAGATGATCAAAATCCCTTACCAAAATATAACAATGATCCATTTCAAGAAATATTAACATTATTTGATCTCATAGTTGAAAACATTGACATGGTCTCTACCTCAATTATTGAGGATAACATTCAAGATCTATCCATAAATTATTAGATTGATAATATCTCTACATCATCTAATGAGAAAGATGGCATACATCAAGACTCTTTTTAAAATCATGATCCACATCTTCCACCATTGATTAGAAATGTCCATTCCAAGATATATTAACATCATTCAACCTCATGGTTGCCAATATTGAAAAAATTATTAACACACAATTTGATCCAAATTCACTTGACAATCAAGAGAAACTTAAACCAACACCCATGCATAATGAAGACATTCAAGAACCCTTTCCAAACAATCCATCCTTTGAAATTGACCCATATCAAGAACTTAATCCAAATCACATCAAAAGAAATTCCAAAATCAATCAAGATCAAGGATCCACGTCTTCTCGAGACCTAAGAGGTCTATTCCAATCCAATACTGAAGAAAAATCCAATAAAATCCAAGATCAAGGATCCACATCTCCAAGATACTACAATGATTTGATGGGTATCTTCCAATCTTGATGCAATGACAAGGTGTCCAATGATCTACTCAACACCTTCTTAGATGTTTCAACCACCTTTGAACTCTTCAAAACCCTCTTTAGGGCTATCTTGCTTGCAACCACCCTACTTGCCTAGTAGGCAACTAGACCTTGTTTTTAGGTCTTATCACTCAACCACTCTAAAAAATCCACCAACCATGCACCATTTTGTGCACCCATTATGCCCAACCAAAACATATCAAGAAATCACCATAGGTCTCTTTGGACCAACTCCTCTCAAACTAAGTTTTAATGCTGAAAAGGGCTCCAATTAGCCCATTTTTACAAAGAAACACTCCTTCAAATTTGATTCTAGACCTAAATTCCACAAAATAGTCTTAATTAAAGAATCCAAACCTCCAATTTCTCCACTCTTTGACAATGAAACACTCTTTAATCCATCAAAACAAGAAACCCTCCTTTTTCATCAAATAAACAAGGGTTTATTGAAAACTCCATCTCCTTCATGCAACCTTGAAACCACTTCAAACACACTTGTTTAAGCCAACACATGCATAAAAGAACATTGGAAATTCTGCCCCCAAACTTTACCCACTTTTCCAACCTAAAACCTCACTTTTCCACTCACAAACCCTTTTTTGTCAATTAGGGCTTCATGCCCAAACAACCAATTGACCTCTCCTACCCTTGCAAAATTTCCAATACATAAGAATACACCCAATTCCACAAAAACTATCTCAATCTATCCTTCTTCAATTCAACTTCTTCAAACTACTATTTCAAACCATGCCTTTAGGCCTAAATACATGCATTTCCACTAGGGCAGAGTGGAGAGCTCCACCAAATGACCTTGCCAAGCTTAAATACTTTTTCCTACACCTAAATATACTCTAACCAGGCCCATTCCACTAAACTAGAATATGTACAGTAGGTGGAATGGCCTTTTTAATACAAATTCTAACCCTCAAAACCCTTAAACAGGGTATGCAGACCCACTTTCAGAAATATGGCCACAAAAAGCTTTAAACTTGATGATATCCCTTCAAGTTAGAACCAAATAAAAGCTAGTTCAATCCTCCAATGGATTCTACACAAAATTGTATCAATATTTTCCTGTACGGGCCATACACAAGCTGTAAACAATGAAAAATAAAGAAAAAACAGTAAAACATGGATAATTGTTTTATTTCTCCTTCCAAGTTCTTCAAGAGAGAATTACAATGAATTTCCTTCATATTTAAACTTTTTTCCCTCCAAGATCTAACTAATTGAACTTCCTCCAATGACCTTTTGAAGCCAATGACCATTGGAATTCTACAACCTTACATTTTTACACTTTTTCAGTTTTTGCATGACAACAATTTTTGCAACATTACATTATTTGTATCATAAACCCACCTTGACTCAAAAAATAAAACAAACATTACATGATAGCATAACATGGCCTTATTTGACAATAACTCAAACAAGCTATCTAGACCAAATTCACCAAATGGAGGAACAAGGTGCTATGCACCATTCACCCGACCATGAAATCTTTCCAAGTCCCTTGGAAGTCTTAAAGCCTTGACCTGCAATGACTCTTTGATCTCAAACTCTTTGATGCTCCTCCTTGTTCTTGCAATAGCTCCATTTTGATCTTCATCTTCACCTTTGGATTGAACTTTTCCCTGCAAAGTAGTCCTCTTCTTGTTTTATCATCTTGAATCTACACCTTCTTGTTTTGATTTGTCATCATCTACTTCCACTTTGTTCTTTAGCTTCATTCATTGCAAAATAGTCCTCACTTTGTCTTTCCTCTTTCATCTTGACCCTTGGTTTGAATCCCATCAAAATTATTATCAAAACAAGGAAGTAATAAAGGACTTTCTTCACTTTTTGCCTCTTACCCTTTCTCTTCACAACCAACTTTTGTTTCTCCATTCTTGAAACCTCTTTCATGGTAACATATGATTGCCTACCAACTACTCTTGTCATCCAAGGACAACTCTCTGTCCTTACCGCAACACTATATCTCTTCTCCACTTCATTAGGATACTTCACAATCAACCTTTCCTTGACCTTCTCTTGGCCTATCACTATCAACTTCACACCTTTGGTTCCTTCCATCATTGAGACCTTTTCCAAACTCATTACCTTTACCTCTTCACCTCTTGGGGTTAGTACACCCTTCCTCTCAACTCTCTGTGTGTACTCTAATCTAGTCTTCAAATCTTGACCTGTAATAACTCTTTGATGCTCCTCATTGTTCTTGCAACAACTCCATCTTGATCTTCATCTTCACCTTTGGCTTGAACTTGTCCATGCAAAGTAGTCCTCTTCTTGCTTTATCATCTTGAATTTGCACCTTCTTGTTTTGATTTATCATCCATCTACTTCCACTTTGTTCTTCAACTTCATTTATTGCAAAATAGTCCTCACTTTTTCTTTCCTCTTTCATCTTGACCCTTGTTTTGACTTCCATCAAAATGATTATAAAAAAAAGAAAGTAATAAAGGACTTTCTTCACTTTTTGCCTCTTAACATTTCTCTTCACAACCAACTTGTGTTTCTCCATTCTTGGAACCTCTTTCATGGCAGCATATGACTGCCTACCAACTACTCTTGTCATCCAAGGACAACTCTCTATCCTTACCACAACAATATATCTCTTCTCCACTTCATTAGGATACTTCACAATCAACCTTTCCTTGACCTTCTCTTGGCCTATCATTATCAACTTCACACCTTTGGTTCCTTCCATCATTAAGACCTTTTCCAAACTCATTACCTTTACCTCTTCACCTCTTGGGGTTACTACACCCTTCCTCTCAACTCTCTGTGTGTACTCTAATCTAGCCACACTCCCTTGCTTCTCACCTTGCACTTATTTGCCTTGACTGTCCACATTTTGCATGTAATATTCTACCTCAAGGACCTTTGTCCTATCAAGTCTATGAACCTCTTTTTTAACATAACCTGATCGTCCACTAACCTTTTTAAACACTATGCTCCCACATTGCTTCTCTTCAACTACCTTACACTCCTTAATTTTCCATTTGCCTTAGCTCTTTGCAACTTTCACTCTCATATGGGTATGTGTAGGATCATCATGGAAAAAATAGGCCCTTAAGTGGCAAAAAAATTAGAAAATTCTAAGTTAGGCAACTTGACATAAAAATTTGAATAAGTTATCTATATTATTTAAAAAATATGTAAGAATAGAATTTGTAGCAAATTGAATGTAGTTTATAAACTACTAGGTTTATTTAAAAAAGAAAAAAAATTATTTGGTGAAAATTTGAAATTTCAATGTAGTAATACTTAAATTTTAGGGAAAAAAATAAGAAGTAGGTGTCTGTCTGACCACCCTAACCACAATAAAATGATAATATTTTTTTATAATATTTTAGATATAAGTAGAGGACTCATGTCCTAATGTGATGCATTTTTTTTTGTAATTTTTTTCTAAGTAAATGATTAATTATGATTTTTTATTACAACTTTTTAAAAAATATAAAACTTGTATGTCGACCACCTTAACTTGGTCAAAACTTCATGAAATTATTTTTAAATCCTATAGTATGTGAAGAATAGAATGTGATGGATGTTTCAGATTCAAAAAATGTGATACCATTTGAAAGATATAGATGTGATACAGGAGCATCCATTGGTGTAAGGCAATCTTGCATCACCCAAAAATAGTTAAATTTCAAGTTTCTCAGTTTTTAGATGTTTTTACATTTTTTGGATACCCTTTTAGTCATAATGAAATTCCCAATTTCAGGTTTTTATTTTCTATTCCTGAGTTGAAAGATATTGCAGTTTTAGTTTCCTAGATTTGCACGAAAAATATTTCAAGCTTAGATTTGAGGCACTTATAGTTCTAGATCGGCTCCAAACTTGCCGATTGGCATGCAGATTTCTGCAAGTGCATTTTGACTTCAAGACCTTTCCAATGGTTCAAACGGTTCACGAATCATTCCCGGATCAAAAGTTGGCTCAGGAAGTTGGCGCACTTTCTAGAAGATACATTGCAAATGTTCTTTTGAAATTTGAACTTCAATGTTGTAATTTTTTGGCCAAACCTGCCTAAACTCAAATTTGAATGTTGTTTTGGCTCCAAACTAAAGAGGAGCTCTATTTATGGGCGGGTTTCTAATTTTTGGGTAACTTTTTGGGGACAAGCTCGCATATTGCGAATGGGTGATTCTGTAGCTTTCTGTAACTTGCATGTGTTGTAGAACTTAGGGATTTGAGATCCTCTGCATGTAAGAAGCTCCATTTTCTGAATAATAAATTATTCTCTTTGTTTGTGGGTTATTTTCTAAGTTCTGGCTGCCCTCATCAAGATGTTTTTCAATTAGCCTATCAATCGGGACTTTAGTCAAAGTCAAATAGAAAATGAATAATAATTATTTATTAAATTCAAAGCAAGCATAATTTATATTGGTGGAAACTTGAGAATATTCTTCTAAAACCCTTTTGTTTCATCAATTTTGGGTAAAAAAAAAGTCATTAGCCACATACCCTACACATACCCATCATATCACCACTTTTTGGCCCATCATGATCCTACACATACCCATATCTTGTAGCAGATTTTCTACCTCGATGATCATTGTATTTTCAGACTCATTTACCTTTGTTTTATCAGTGCCAAACTGCCCATTTTCCACATTTACCTTCAAGGGACATAACACTACCCCCACCATGATCTTTTCACTCTTCACAATCCCATCTTGGCTTTCCATAGTCAATTCATTCTCTTTGTCCTTGTCCATTTCCTCTTTCTTCATTCTCTCTACCTCTAAGACCTTTTTGTTATTATGTCTACCATTTTCTTTGTTATCAAACATCTACTACACTTTATCCTCTAGTCCAATCAGTGGAATATATACTTCTCCCACTATGACCTTACTAGGCCAATCTTGTCTTTCCTATGGCAACTCACTTGTACTCTTCTTGTCTCATCCTCTTATCAGGGTCTCTACCCCAAGAATCTTTTTCTCACAAACCACTGTATCAGATATACACACCTCTATTTTGACAATACTTCCTACAACCTCTTTTTCTTTCAATTGAAAAAAATCAGTCCCTCTCTTGTCTTCATCAAACTTGTATTGAATCTCCATAAGGAATTCATTCCTTATCTCTTATATCTCAAGTTTCATCACTAAATCTTCCTCTTTCCTTTCTATCATTGCATCCTTATCTATACTTGATGTCTCAACATTTTCTTTCATTGTAGTGGCTGCACCCTCACTATACTTGTCTTCATCACACATTATGAACTCTTTTCTTCCCTGCTTAATCACTCTTTCTTTCTTGTTGTGTCCCCAGTCCTTTTCCACCAATGGAATTGAAGTAAAAGAAACTCCATCCTTCATAATCTTATAACTATTATGCATTCCATCATTCAAAGCAAATCTCTCATACTACCATAGTATCCCTAATAAAAAATGGCATATACTCATAGGTACCACATCACATAAGCTTCTATCTTTATAACCACCTATTTGGAACTCAACCCAAGATTGGTCCTTGATCAAAAGAGAATGTTCATTATTCAACCAAGAAACATAGTATGGTGTTTCATGAGGTATCCTTGCTAAATGAAACTTATCAACCATTTCTTGTGATACCATGTTATCTAAGCTACCATAATCTACCATTATAGTATATACCTTTCCATTACACTTGCAGGTGGTTTTGAAAAGTTATTTTCTTTGCAGCATCTCCTTCTCCTCAGTCAATTCTCTAACCAGGGCATTCATCTTTTCCTTTCTCCAATACAACTCTTCCTTCCTCATATCAGTATTGTGCTCTAATACCAAATGATGAAATGACAGGGAGGCCAATGATCTAATCAAAACCTTCTTAGATGTTTCAAAAAACTTTGAACTCTTCAAAACCATCTCTAGGGTTAACTTCCTTGCAACCACCCTACTTGCCTAGTAGGCAACCAAACCTTGTTTGTAGGTCTTATCACTCAACCACTCAAAAAATGCTACGCCCTTAATATTATTGTACATCGGGTTATGAATAGTCGACTTGTGGCTATCTTAACTCTCTATTAAGTCATATTATCATTATTATATTTTTATTTAGTTGTTTAGGTCGGCCTAAGTCTTATATAGGTGTGTCTAAGTCGGCCTTGGTGATATCCTTGGCATAAATAGGTATATATAGTAGGTTGTGAGTCTTATTTCATCATCAAGTTGTGAAGTGTGTTCTCATTAGAGATATTTGAAGGTTTTCCCCTCAAAGTGGCTTGTTATTCTCAGTTATTATCAAGTATTTGCAGCATATTTCATATCATATTCTTCTATTGTGCAAGTTATTTCATAACAAGTGGTATCAGAGCAAGATCTTGGCACCATAGAGGCAAGGTTTTTCTCAATTTTGGAGGCCATTTTGGGAAGAGCATATCTTTCAGATTTTGGCGAATTTTTTTTTGATTTTTAAAGGGTTTTTGAAGAACATATTGAAGAAGCTACAGTCCGGATTTAAAAAGAATTGGAGCAGAATTATGCGAATTATTGCAGAATTAGGGTTTCTACTCTATTTTTTTTGGAATCTACATATCTCACACATTTTGTTGAATTGGAGTCTGATTTTTATTGGGTTTTTGAAGACATACTCAAGGATATTACAGTAAAAATTTGAGAGAATTTAAGTTTCATTTGTGTGATTTATTTCAACATTAGTGGTTGCCATCATGACGGGGCCTGCAACAAGGGGTAAAAAGAATGTTGTCACTTCGGGGAAGACTCCTGATAAGGATGGTGAAAAAATCGAGGATATTACTCATAATGAAGAAATAAATAAGGTCAAGGAAGAAATTTCCTCAATTAACAATAAGTTCAAGGAATAAATTTCCTCAATTAAGATGGATATGTGTGACCTAAGAGGAGATATGTCGGACATGTGAAACATGTTAAGCACCTACATAGCTGAATCAAGAAAGGAGTTCTCAAGCGGCCAAGGTGAGAATTATAGGTCCACCACTACTAACACAAGCTTTAGTACTCCTATGGGATCTAGGAATTTATTTCCAAAGGTGGATATGCACAAGTTTGATGGTAAGGATCCTCTAACATGGATAAACCAAATGGAGATTTTTTTTGAAGTACACCAAATCCCAAATGGAAAAAAGGTTATGATGGCTTCCTTATATTTAGAACCAGATCAATTCATTTGGTATCATTGGCTTTGCACTCATCGAGGTAAAAAGGGGCTCACCGTCTCATGGTCAATTTTTACAGAGGAACTCCAAGCACAATATAGCAATAGCGTCACAGAAAACTTCTTCAGCCAGCTAGCTAAACTTCAACAAACAAGATCAGTTAAGGATTATATTCAACAATTCCAAAATCTATCCTTAAGGGTGGATTCAATTACAGAGGAAAACTTGAATGATTTATTCTTGGGTGGTCTCAAGGATCACATTCAACATGAGGCACGCATGTTTAGCCCTAGTTCCATAAATGAGTCTTTTATCTTAGCATGCAAGGTAGAGGAGAAATATTTGATTCCTAAGAAGCAAGGGGCTAATGTGACAAAAGAGAAAGGATATTCAACACAACCTACTAAGTTGACTCCACAACAAATTGAGGGAGAAAAGAGCAAAAGGCTTGTGTTTCAATTGTGATAGCAAATACAATGAGGACATAAATGTAGTGAAAAGAAATTGTTTTATATTGAAGGTCCCAATGAGGGAAGAAGAGGAGGAACCCATACTAGAAGATGAAAGTGGTCAAATGAGGAATCACAGATTCTCAAATCAATCATTTCTTGTCATGCACTCTAGGTTTCAAAGGCTCCACAAACTCTCAAGGTGGTGGGGTTCCTAAAACAGCTTAAGGTAACAGTTGTTGACTGACTCGTAGTACTCATAATTTCCATCAACAAAAGTTAGCCTACTTGTCTAAATTGTTTCATATATCCAAATTCGTGAGTTTCAAGTTTTGATTATGTGATGGTGGTACGCTTAGTTGTTCAGAAGTGTCAAGGAAGATTAAATTATCCATGGAGATTATCAACTTGATACCCCAATGTATGTGATATCCATGGGTGCAGCAGATATTGTTTGGGAGTACAATGGCTTACTACATTAGGAACAATTGAGATGAACTTCCAAGAACTATTCATGAGATTTCAATCAGAAGGAAGGCTAGTAGAGCTAAGGGGGTTGAAGGCAAAATCTCCACAAATGGTAAGCTCTCATCAAATGCAAAAGTTGCTTAAGAAAGGAGTGGATGGATTTGTGGCCCAACTATGTTCATTAGAAGTCTCTCAATCTTTTACTCCTACTCATCCAGATTTGCAAGCTATAATTGATCGTCACTCAGTTGTTCTTGGAGATATGCCTAAAGGACTTCCTCCTAAGAGGGATCATGATCATGCCATACAATTAGTCCCAGGGAGCCAGCCAATCAACATCGCCTTACAGTATCCACACATACAAAAGAGTGAGATAGAAAATTGTTGAAGAGATGCTAGGCAGGAATCAATAGGGTATACAAGTGCTTAATTCTATGGATGATGCAGCACGTAAGAAGGATGATACTTACGATGTGTCCAGATTATAGAGTGCTCAACATGTACACCATTGTAAAGATGTTTCCACCTGTTTCATTGGTGACGGTTACGAATTAAAATGGAGCTATGTTTTTACCAAGTTATCTTAGATCTGGTTATCACCAAATTCAGAATAAGGAGGAAGATATTTGTAAGACAACATTTCAGACTCATGAGGGTCATTATGAATTTTTGGTGATGCCATTTGGTCTTACCAATGCACCATCTACATTCCAAAGCTTGATGAATTCCATTTTTAAGAAGTTCTTGAGAAAGTTTGTGTTAGTATTCTTTGATGATATTTTGATTTATAGCAAGACTTGGGAAGAACATTTATAACATGTGGATCAAGCATTACAAATACTTGAAGATCATTAACTCTATGCTAAGCTTACCCAAGTGCTTTTGGCCCTGAGGTGGAGTATTTGGGACACATAGTTTCACATGAAGGAGTAAAGGTGGACCCTAACAAAAAATATGCCATCATGGAATGGCCTATTCCAAACCATTAAGAAACCTAGAGGATTCTTGGGATTGACATGGTACTATAGAAGATTTGTGAAGAATTATGGTAGTATAGCAGCACCTCTCACCACTCTATTGAAGAAGGATTCTTTTCATTGGAATGAGTCTGCCAATACAACATTTGAGAGATTGAAGGAGGCTATGTGTTCAACTCCAGTACTTTCCACTCCCGACTTCACCAAGGAATTAATTGTGGAATGTGATGCTTCTAGAAATGGGATAGGAGCAGTGCTTATGCAAGAAGGTCTAATTTCAATTGCTGAGAGCCACCAAAAGGTAAGAATCTACTAAAACCTATTTATGAGAAGGAAATGCTAGCAATACTCCATGCAATGAAACAATGGCAGCCTTATCTATTGGGTAGACATTTCAAGGTTAAGACAGATCATGATAGCCTAAAATATTTTTTGGAACAACAACTATCTTCTGAAGAGCAACAAAAATGGGTCATTAAGATGTTAGGATATGACTTTGAGATTGTATATAAGAAAGGGAAAGAAAATATTATCGCAGATGTAATCACAAGGAAGGATGAGAAAGATGAAGCCTACCACAGGTACCCTTTTCAATATTACAAGCAAATTGGGTGGAGGAATCCAAAGTGAGTGGAAAAATGATGTTGCAACAAGTAATCTCATCGAACAATTAAAAAGTGATCCTAGTAGTTCATATAAGTTTTGTTGGAAGGGAGATACTCTTTTGGTATAAAGAGTGTTTGTATCTCTGCAAGAATTCCACTCTTAAACACAAGATTCTCACAGAGTTGCATGAGTCTCCAATGGGTGGTCATTCAGGATTTTTGAAGACATATCATCGAGTCAAGCAAGATTTCTTTTGGGAAGGGCTAAAGGGTGATGTTCAAAAATTTGTGGCTGAATGTTTGGTGTGTCAAAGGCATAAAGGGGAGACAATTAAGGCACCAGGTCTCTTGCAACCCTTATCTATCCCTAGCCAGCGTTGGGAAGAGATATCCATGGACTTCATCACAGGGCTTCCCAAATCTAAAGGTCATAATGTCATCATGGTGGTGGTTGATAGGCTCACTAAATATGCACATTTCATTGCATTAGCACATCCTTACGTGCTAGCATGAGATTTTTGAGAACATCCATGCTACATGGCACACTCTGTTGTTAGTGATCGTGATCCTATCTTCACTAGTCACTTTGGAAAGATTTATTCTCATGTTTGGGTAGTCAATTGGCTCTTAGCTCTTCATACCACCCTCAATCAGATGGGCAAACAGAGGTTGCTAATAAGTGTTTGGAAGGATACCATGAGCCTTCCACTTCGTGAGAAACAGCCCTAGTTAGTGATTGGCCACTCTAGCGTAAAATGGCGGTGAAGTACCACTTCTTTTCATAGCTCATCAAAAATGCCCCGCACTTGCGATATCATCCTCCTTCCATCACATCATCAATTAAGGTGTCCCCAAGAGTTCAAGCAGTAGAAGACCACTTGCTTCATCAACAACAAGTACTTTCAAGACTCAAGGAGAATTTAGCCATGGCACAAAATCGAATGAAACAACAGGCAGACCAACATCGTAGTGAAAGAAGTTTTGAAGTTGGGGATTGGGTCTTCTTGCGATTGCAGCCTTATAAGCAAATCTCACTAAAGCAGCAAAGAAAGAATAATAAGTTGTCACTAAAGTATTATGGTCCATACCAAATCATGCGTAAGATTGCAGTGCTGCTCTACAAGCTTCGGAGTTGCCACCTACACAAGATATCCAGCCATGTTTCGCTTGAAGAAGGTAATTGGGCATAATATTCCCACTCAAACAACACTCGAAATGGGATGAAGAAGGAAGAATCATTTTGGAACTAGAGTGCATTCATCAAACATGCACAAAGAAGCTGAGGAATAGAACTCTCACTGAGTATCTCATCCAATGGAAGAATTTACCAGTTGAAGATGCTACATGGGAGGATGAGGAGTTCATTCAAAGTTTCCAACTGATTAGCATTGAGGACAATGCTTTTGAAGAAGGGGGCATACATTCTTAATATTATTTGTACATCGGGTTATGAATAGTCGCTTGTGGCTATCTTAACTCTCTATTAAGTCATATTATCATTTAGTATATTGTTATTTAGTTGTTTAGGTCAAGCCTGGCCCTATATAGGTGTGTCTAAGCTCTAAGTCTTGCAGGATATCCTTTACAAATAGGTATATATAGTAGGTTGTGAGTCTTATTTCATCATCAAGTTGTGAAGTGTGTTCTCATTAGAGATATTTGGAGGTTTGCCCCCTCAAAGTGGCTTGTTATTCTCAGTTATTATCAAGTATTTGCAGCATATTTCATATCATATTCTTCTATTGTGCAAGTTATTTCATAACAAAAAAATCCACCAACCATGCACCATTTTGTGCACCCATTATGCTTGACCAAAACATATCAAGAAATCACCATAGGTCTCTTTGTACCAACTCCTCTCAAATTGAGTTTCAATGTTGAAAAGGAGCTCCAATTAGCCCATTTTTACAAAGAAAAAATCCTTCAAATTTTTTGCAAGCCCTAAATTCCACCAAATAGTCTTAAATCAGGACTCCAAACCTCCAATTCCTCCACTCTTTGACAATGAAACACTCTTTAAGCCATCAAAACAAGAAACCCTCCTTTTTCATCAAATAGACAAGGGTTTATTGAAAACCCCATCTCCTGAATTCATTCAACCTTGAAACCACTTCAAACACACTTGTTTAAGCTAGCACATGCATAAAAGAACATTATAAAATTCTTCCTCAAAACTTTACCCACTTTTCCACTCACAAACCCTCTTTTTTCAATTAGGGATTCATGCCCAAACAACCAATTGACCTCTCCTACCCTTGCAAACCTTCCAATACATCAAAATACACCCAATTCCACCAAAACTATCTCAACCTAGCCTTCTTCAATTCAACTTCTTCAAACTGCTATTTCAAACTATGCCTTTTAGGCCTAAATACATGCATTTCCACTGGGGCTGCGTGGAGAACTCCACCAAATGACCTTTACAAGCTTAAATACTTATTCCTACACCTAAATTTACTCTAACCAGGGCCATTCCACTGAGCTATAGTATGTACAATAGGTGGAATGGCCTTTTTAATACATTCTAACCCTCAAAACCCTTAAACATGGTATGTAGACCCACTTTTAGAAATATGGCTAGAAAAAGCTTTAAACTTGATGAGATCCATTCAAATTAGAACAAAATCAAAGCTATTTCAACCCTGTAATGGATTCTGCACAAAATTGTATCAAGATTTGCTTGTACGGGTTGTACACAGGACGCAAACAATGAAAAATACACAAAATACACTAAAACAGGGATAATTGTTTTATTTCTACTTCCAAGTTCTTCAAGAGAGCATTACAAAAGTTTCCTTCATATTTAAAATTTTTTCCCTCCAAAATCTAAGTGATTCAACTTCCTCCAATGACCTTTTGAATCCAATGATCATTGGCATTCTAAAACCTTACATTTTTGCACTTTTTCAATTTTTGCATGACAACAGTTTTTGCAACATTACATTATTTAAATCATGACCCCACCTTGACTCAAAAACTAAAAAAAACATTACATGATGGCCTAACATGGCCTTATTTGATAATAACTTGACTAAAACAACCTATCTAGACCAAATTCACCAAATGGAGGAACAAGGTGCTCTACACCATTCACTCGACCATGAAATCATTCCAAATCCCTTGAAAGTCTTCAAATCTTGACCTGTAATAACTCTTTGATGCTCCTCATTGTTCTTGCAACAACTCAATCTTGATCTTCATCTTCACCTTTGGCTTGAACTTTTCCATGCAAAGTAGTCCTCTTCTTGCTTTATCATCTTGAATTTGTACCTTCTTGTTCTGATTTTTCATCCATCTTCTTCCACTTTATTCTTCAACTTCATTTATTGCAAAATAGTCCTCACTTTTTCTTTCCTCTTTCATCTTGACCCTTGGTTTGACTCCCATCAAAAGGATTATAAAAACAAGAAAGCAATAAAGGACTTTCTTCACTTTTTGCCTCTTACCATTTCTCTTCACAACCAACTTGTGTTTCTCCATTCTTGGAACCTCTTTCATGGTAGCAAATGACTGCCTACCAACTACTCTTTCAACCAAGGACAACTTTTTCCTTACCACAACACTATCTCTCTTCTCCACTTCATTAGGATACTTCACAATCAACCTTTCCTTGACCTTCTCTTGGCCTATCACTATCAACTTCACACCTTTGGTCCCTTCCATCATTGAGACCTTTTCCAAACTCATTATCTTTACCTCTTCACCTCTTGGGGTGATTGCACCCTTCCTCTCAACTCTCTGTGTGTACTCTAGTCTAGCCACACTCCCTTTCTTCTCACCTTGCACTTCTTTGTCTTAACTATCCACACTTTGCATCTGATATTCTGCCTCAAGGACCTATGTCCTATCAAGTCTATGAACCTCTTTTTTAACACAATCTGATTGTCCACCAACCTTTTTAAACACCATGCTCCCACACTGCTTCTCTTCAACTATCTTACACTCCTTCATTTTCCATTTACCTTGGCTCTTTGCAACTTTCACTCTCATATCTTGTATCAAATTTTTTTCCTCCATGATCATTGTATTTTTAGACTTATTTACCTCTGTTTTAGTAGTGCCTAACTGCCCATTGTCCACATTTACCTTCAAGGGACATAACACTGCCCCCACCATGATCTTTTCACTCTTCAAAAGCCCATCTTGGCTTTCCATAGTCCATTCATTCTCTTTGTCCTTATCTGTTTCCTCTATCTTCATTCTCTCTACCTCTAAGACCTCTTTGCTATCAGGTCTACCATTTTCTTTGCTATCAAACATTTGCTAGACTTTATCCTATAGTGCAATCAATGGAAAATATACTTCTCCCACTATGACCTTACTAGGCCAATCTTTCCTTTCCTTTGGAAACTCACTTGCACTCCTCTTATCTCTTCCTCTTATCAGGGTCTCTGCCCCAATAATATTTTTCTCACAAACCAATATATCAGATCTACACACCTCTGTTTTGATAGTACTTGATTGTCCTACAACCTCTTTTTCTTTCCATTGAAAAAATTCAGTCCCTCTATTGTCTTCATCAATCTTGTTTTGAATCTCCACAAGTAATTCATTCCTTATCTCTTCTATCTCAATTTTCATCACTAACTCTTCGTCATTCCTTTCTGTCATTGCATCCTTATCTATACTTGGTATCTCAACATTTTCTTTCTTTGTAGTGGTTGCACGCTCATTGTACTTGTCTTCATCACACATTATGAACTCTTTTCTGCCCTACATAATCACTCTTGATTTATTGCTCTATCCCTAATCCTTTTCCACCAATGGAATCAATGTAAAAGAAATTCCATCCTTCATAATCTTATAACTATTATTCCTTCCATCATTCAAAGAAAATCTCTCATACTGCCACGGTATCCCTAATAATAAATGGCATATACTCACTGGTACCACATCACATAAGATTATATCTTTATAACCACCTATTTGGAACTCAACCCAAGATTGGTCCTTGACCAAAATAGAATGTTCATTATTCAACCAAAAAACATAGTATGGCGTTTCATGAGGTATCCTTGCTAAATGAAACTTATCAACCATTTCTTGTGATACCATGTTATCTAAGCTACCATAATCTACCATTATAGTACATACCTTACCATTACACTTGTAGGTGGTTTTGAAATGTGATTTTCTTTGCTAAATATCCTTCTCCTCAATCAATTCTCTAACTAGGGAATTCATCTTGTCCTTTCTCCAATACAACTCTTCCTTCCTCAGATCAGTACTGTGCTCTGATACCAACTAATGCAATTACAAGGAGGCCAATGATCTAATCACCACCTTCTTAGATGTTTCAACCACCTTTGAACTCTTCAAAACCATCTATAGGGTTATCTTCCTTGCAACCACCCTACTTTCCTAGTAGGAAACCAAACCTTGTTTTTAGGTCTTATCACTAACCACTTTTAAAAATCCACCAACCATGCACCATTTTGTGCACCCATTATACCCAACCAAAACATACCAAGAAATCACCATAGGTCTCTTTGGACCAACTCCTCTCAAATTGAGTTTCAATGCTGAAAAGGGCTCCAATTAGACCATTTTTATGAAGAAAAATTTCTTCAAGTTTGTTTCTAGCCTTAAATTCCACCAAACAGTCTTAAATCAAGACTCTAAACCTCCAATTCCTCCACTCTTTGACAATGAAACACTCTTTAAGCTATCAAATAAACAAGTGTTTATTGAAAACCCCATCTCCTAACTTCATGCAACCTTGAAACCACTTCAAACACACTTATTTAAGCTATCACATGCATAAAATAACATTAGAAAATGCTACCCCAAAACTTTACCCACTTTTCCAACCTAAAACCTCACTTTTCCACTCACAAACCCTCTTTTTCCAATTAGGGCTTCATGCCCAAACAACCAATTGACATCTCCTTCCCTTTCAAACCTTCTAATACATCAAACTACACCCAATTTCACCAAAACTATCTCAATCTATCCTTCTTCAATTCAACTTCTTCAAACTGCTATTTCAAACCATGCCTTTTAGGCCTAAATGCATGCATTTCCACTGGGGCAGTGTGAAGAACTCCACCAAATGACCTTTCCAAGCTTAAATACTTATTCCTATACCTAAATATACTCTAACCAATCCCATTCCATTGAACTATAGTATGTATAGTAGTTGGAATGGCCTTTTTAATTATACATTTTGACCCTCAAAACCCTTAAACAAGGTATGCAGACTTGCTTTCAGAAATATGGCCACAAAAAGATTTAAACTTGATGAGATCCCTTAAAATTAGAACCAAATTAAAGATAGTTCAACCCTCCAATGGATTCTACACAAACTTGTATCAATATTTTCCTGTACAGGCGTTCATAGGCTACAAAAAATCAAAAATACAAAAAATACAGTAAAATAGGGATAATTGTTTTCTTTCTCCTTCCAATTTCTTCAAGAGAGCATTACAATGAATTTCCTTCATATTTAAACTTGTTTCCCTCCAAACTATAACTGATTTAACTTCCTCCAATGACCTTTTGATGCCAATGACTGTTGGCATTCTACAACCTTACATTTTTGCACTTTTTTAGTTTTTGCATGACAACATTTTTTGCATCATTACCCAACCTTGACTCAAAAACTAAAACAAACATTACATGATGGCCTAACATGGCCTTATTTGAAAATAAATTGACTCAAACAACCTATCTAGACCAAATTGACCAAATGGAGGAACAAGGTGCTCTGCACCAAATCCATACAAGATTTTATAAACAATGATCATATCTATATATCACCCACTCCTATATCTACCCATGAGATGCTTACTCCTAATGGAAATGTAGATGATCTTCATCTAGAACAAGAGTCTCATACTCTTGACATCATTACCAAGGAACAAGAGTCTCTTACTCTCAACTTCATTACCAATTAGGAAGATTCTTGTACTATTAACATCCTTACACATGATCAAGGAATATAAGAATCCACAAACATATCAAAAATAGATCATGAGGAAGACTTATACATGGATTGTGAATAAGAAACATCCTATGAAGACATAAAAAATGGATCATGAGGAAGAGTTTTATGTGGACTGTGAATCATCAACACCTCTTGAAGAAGCATTAAAATCTGACACATACTAGATTCAAATTGAAGATATGGAGTATGAGGATGTTGTGCACTATCAGAGAAAAGGATTAGTTTTACAAGAACATATTATATTGGAATCAATGAAGATGATCAACACACTTGAGCAACAAAGTGTTGATTATACAACAATTATATAATTTGATCATGTTAATGATACCTCTATAATACTGGTGAAACTTTTTATAATGCAAACACCAACATGGGGAGCATAAAGATTCCTTATGATGAAATTTCTACCAAAACTCCAACCATTCATATCATGAAGCATCATCCAAACATATTTCCATCCACTAATTGGGACCAACCACAAGAAAAAGGTCTATATCAAAGAAAAGATAAAATTATTGAAGCAAAAGAATTGAAAAAGAAAAATGAACAAGAAAAATTCAAATAGATACCAAAGAAAAATAAATAAAATCATCCTTATCACACTCCATTAGTCAAAGAAACTATGGTGAAAAATTAAAAAGGGAAGTTCATCCATCAAAAATTTCCATCGATACAAAAGAAAGCTTCAAGAGTGACCTACAAGGTATATCAAGAAGCTGGTCCTAATCAAATCTCCATATCCACCCATCATTTCTCATCATCCCAAGTTTGGAGAGTCAAAGCTTCCAAACTGTCAACCAATCCATCCATATCTCATATCCCTCACCACATTTTGCCATCCACTTCGACATCCATGATATCCAAATTTTGTATTGACTGTGTCTTGACAACAACTCTTTATCATAAGGAATCTAAGGGCACTCTATCACAATGTGCACATCTAGGTAAGGTTAACTCCATTATCAATAAAGAAGACAAGAAAATCTAGGGGTTACATTCAAGCACTTTTATCTTAGCAAAGTAACTTTTCCAAGAAGGGTATCGTTGGAACATCATGACAAAAACAACATCTATATCAACAAAGAAAACATCTATATTAGCATCACTAGGTGGTTCAACATGAGAATAAACCTTCATAAAATAAAAAAAATCAAGAAAATAATCAAGGAAAAAATCATCCTCTAGTGAAAACCACTATGGTGGTGCTTTGGGAAATTACCATGATGAAAACCTAGAAAATGGGCATCATGAGTAGAATCAAGCATCTACATACACCATTTGAAGTGGAAGAATCTCATCCCATCCATAATAAATCTAGCATGTCATTCATACATGATCCATTATCCAATTTATTTTCATTCATCTTTTGAATTATCTTGATCTTGACAAATATTTGGTTTCAAACTTGCATTTGTAAAAATCTTGACATGGGTCCTTACCAGTGATCCTATGCAATCTATCATTATCTAAGCCATGAAGCATTATCCAAATGAGCATCCTCTATTTGAATATGCTATCTTATTACAAGATAATCCTTGGCATCCTTCACATACCCTTCATCCATCCATCCACCATCTATCCATGCATCCACCCATATAATTTCACACATTGCTAGACACTAGGGGTAGATACTTAAATCTTACTTCCGGAATAAGTCTTGATCTATATAATTTAACTCATGTTTTGATCTAGACATTTGTAAACACAAAATTAAATTGGTTGAAACATTCATAAGAAAATATCCAAATCAATAGCCCATGGTACATCTTGACAAATAATATGTTCCTTATCCAGCTATAACTTTTGTCAAATATTGATCCAAGTAATCAATATCAATTGCATCTAACTTGTACTTCAATGTCACATCAAATCATTCAGTCAGATTTTAGATTTGCAAAATCATCAAAATACCTAAAAAAATGAAACACTTGTAAAGTTTAAAATCCAAAAACATCAAATTTTTTGTAAAGGTTAAAGTCCAAAAACATCCAAATCATTTCAAAATTCCAGAAGTATCAAAAAACTTGTAAAGTCAAAAATCCAAGAACTTGTAAAGTTCAAAATCCCAAAAACATTCAAATCATCTCCAAAATTCAAAAACAACCAAAATATCTTAAAAATCCAAAAACATCCAAAACATCCCAAAAATCCAAAAAAATCCAAATCATCTTGAAAAATTCCAAAAGCATCCAAATCATATTAAAATCCCTAAGTAGGTCTAAAACATCAAAAAAGATAGAAACACTTTTCAAACTACGGTGTCTTTGTGCTTATGTAGGCAAGGCCATCATCAATGCACCCTTGAGGCATTAGGTCATTCTTTAGGAGTCCACTATAATAAACTAACAATTCATCAATGTTCATATGTCATCAATAAATGGTCATTGGTCGGGAGTCAGTTGAACTATGTTGTCTCTACACTTATGCAGGTCCTATTCTTAGTCTAACCTTGGAAAATGCAAAACCAATCAATTTTTTTGAAAACCTTAAATAGTTGAAAAATCCTCAAAAACTCCAACATTCAAATTGTAGAAATTGAAAAATGTCCTAGATGATATCATACACTCGAATTAGGTATACTATCATCATTTCCTCTCGAAACCCATCCTCTTTTCGCTTAATTGATTAAATTATCCTAGCTATTTATTCAATTGCATCATTTTCGTCTATTAACCTAACACATATAATCGGGTTAATTCACCCCCTTTCATGCTAACATTTTGTTTCAGTAAATTAAATAAATCAAACTATTTAATTTAATTCCCCATGTCATATTATTTAATTAATTAACCCTAAGTTATTTAATTAAATATCTCACCTTCCCCCCTTTCATTAAATCATTTAATTTAATGAATATCACTTTATTCCTCAAAACATCCCCTAATTGTGCAATTAAAACTTGTTTAATTAACAATTAATCTATTTTTCCTCCAAAAGGTGAATTCACATGGAATATTCCCTCCCCTTTTGCACAATTACACTTTTTTTTAATTATAAAAATATCTATTTCCTCACCCATGAATATTTCAAAGAATATTCTCTCTCCTCCAATCATTTGAAAAAGGGATATTCTCACTTGGCTTCTTGAACAAGCTAAACTTATGACCTCTTGAGCAAGTCACCTGGTGACCTATGTGTGCAGGTCAAAAGTGTGTTTGTTTGGAACAAATGAGAACCCTTGATTAAATTCTCATCTTGCATTCTCACCCATTGACGAGAATCCATGATCCATGCCTCTTCTTCCTTTCATCCTTGACTGTTGATTGATCTATTTTATCTCAACCCACCATTTCTCATTTGCTTTCCTATAAATAAAACACTATTTGGAAAAAAATGGTGGAATCTTTCAATTGCAAACTTATGCTGTTGAATTTACTCACACTCACACTCATATTTTACTCACTTTTAGCATATTTTAGTTCATTTTTAGTTGCATATTAGTTTTAAGATTCCATTAATAGTTTCTATGCATCCATCTTAGCTTGTTTATAAATTAGGGTTTGAATCTTTTAGCTTAAATATCACTTATATTAGCTTAGAAATTTCATATTTAAATCAATTTTAGCATAAAATCATGTTACTTTATCTTGCATCATGTTCAATTTAGTATAAATCATGTTTTCATCCATTTATCACAATGGTTTCATTGATTCTCTTCAATAGAATTGATTGAAACAAGCTCACTAATCATGGGATTGGGAAAGGGTCATTGTTCCACATCAACATGACATTGATTCCAAAACAAGATGAGTTTCAAATGGGGTAGAATAGACATTTCAATGTTTTTATATTTAGAATGCGTCATTTCAATAAATGTTTAGTTTATCTTTAATTTGAATGATCTTGTTTGAAGTTTGAGTGTTAGTGGCTACATTATGCTTCAATTCATCATGGATCAAGCGTAATCGACCCACATTGATAATCCTTAGTCACATTCTGGCATTAGGAGGGAAAACTAATAATTTAACTAGTTTCTATCTCGAATTTCATTCGTTTGCTTTTTCACAGAAAACAACGATGCACTTTGTAGAGCATCGCCATATAGTGATGCTATCCCAATATGAAACAATGACGCTTACTAAATGCACTGATGCTGATTTAAAAATGGTGACGCTAATTTAATATCGAGGTATCGAAGATTTCAAATAGTGATTCCCCAAATTCACTAGAACGATGCTTAATCAAATTGTGATGTTGCCATGCTCTCTATTTTTATTGTAGAGCAATGCCTAAATTCACCAGAGCAATGCCCAAATGACAAATCATGACACTATCGTGTGCAGCGATGCCCAACTTAGGTAAGAAGTTTTATGATCGTTTTTTCAATATGTGCTTTAATTTTTTCGATTTGTTAGTTTACTAACACATTTCTAACATTCTTCTGGTTGTTAGACTAATAGGGTTTTGTAGGTTGGATGACATGGAGCTAAAGTGAAGAAATAATTTTCATCTTAAGATTTCATGATTGTAACAAGCATTTTATGCTTTGAGGAAATTATAACCTAATTTCTTATGCTTTTTACTTTCTATTATAGGACCTCACTAAATTTCATTTGGGTTTAAAACGAATGCTCAAACGGGATTAAAATTGAACCCTCGTCTCATCATTATCTTTTGGGTTTATAATTGAACAAGGAAAATTCATATTTCATTTGGTACATAAAAATAAGTCATCTTAGCTTAGGGGTTAAAATTTACAACTATTTGCTATGTTTTGTGATTTACACTTCTATTATTGAATGTGTATGAAATTTTCTTGTGCCATTTGGAGACCTTGACAAATAAAAACATTCCTTAACACTTTGTATAGTCATCTACATCTTTCAATTTGGATTAAAAATGAACCCCTTGCGAGTGTGAGAAAAACGCGTGGCATGTGTTCTCTCTTTGTTCATATGAATAGAGATGATCGAAATACAATGTACTTCCTTGCTATTGTTTATCCTTAGAGGGCCTACCTCCCTGCTTTGAAAGGAGGGAATGACCCAAGCGGTAATGAGCTAAAGCCAAGCTCTTCCAAACCGTTATATAATTGTGTGGTTGCAATGAAAATTGCAATCAAAGAGAAGTAGTACATGATATCTCTCCCCTAGTATCTTTATGATGCAAAATCCTTTGTTCTAAGGGTTGGGAGACCTCTTGAGGGAGTTTATCATAGTATTCCTTGAACCAAAAGCACTTACTATAAACCATTGTTTAGAATCCAAAATCCTTAATACTTGTTGGTGCAAGAATGGTCGTTCTAAAGCTACCCCACATTTGTACTATTCATTGTTGAAATAGAAAAATCCTTTTGATATTTGGATTTTAAGTATTTTGAGATTTGGTGTTCTCAAGAAGTGTATGCCATGGAGGGGAGCCAGTGTCCCCAAATCTCTAACTATTTGCAATGTCTTAGTGTTTGGAGAAATCCAAGTGGGGACTCAACAAGTATAGCCATTTCAAACCTAGGGATGTAAATAATTGCGAGTCATTTTAATACATTGCTTGGTTCCAAACATTATAAACAAACATTCAATATCTTCCTCAAAATCTCAAACACTTTGGCTTAAATGTGGATATCTTTTGAAAAAATCCCTGATATTATTGCTTGTCCTAAGGATTTTATCCTTAAAGATTTCTAAATATCTTGAATTATATCTCAAATCCATATTTTCCAAAGACAACATAGGCAATTATGGCTTCAACCTCATGATTCTCACAAAATGGACATTGTGAAAGTTATGATGTTTTGGACATAAACATTTGGTTTGAAAACTTAATTAAGATGAGTGATTGTGGTAAAATAAATTCACTTAAGAAAGATAAATTGACAAATGAACCCCACATGACTATTTGGAGACCGATTTCTCCCATTGAACAACCTAATCTTGTAGGTGTTATAATTCAACCAAACTTTGAACTCATTAATGGAGAACAAACTGATCTCATTAGCAGTTTGAGAAGCTTCACTTTTGAAACCAAAGAAACACTTACATAGTGGAGAAACAAAACAACCATTTTAGATGAAGAAGAGGAACAAGTTGATATTGAGGTTGGAAGGCCCACATTACCAACACCCATGTGGCAATAAATATCTTCCTTTCTTCCATAAACTTGAACTATTTCTAAATGATCTCACACAAAGTCAAGATCCCTAAAGTAAGGTCTACAGGTTGTCATTTTAGACTTAGGAATCTTAGTCCAAAAGCTCTCAAGAAATAGCTTTGGGAACTTCACGAAACTAGAACTGGGTTGGTATACAACTTTTACAAATGTGCTTCAAGACACAATCTAAACTTGTATTCCTTCTATTACTGTCAGAATACTGGTCTTTTCCAACATTTCCAATTTCTCACATAATCATGATCTTGAACTCCCCTAAATGATCCATCACACAACCAAAATCCATAGGGGAAGATCTACAAGTCACCATTACAAAAATAGGTATTGTAATTCCAAGTTTGGTAGGAAGTGGGCCTTAATACTTTATCACAAATGTAACCTCTTGTTAATAAACTATCCTCTCATTTAGACTAGGAGGAACCAAATAGGTTTACATACCCACATCTATCCTCTCATTTAGACCAACATTACTATTTAGGATTTGAAAAATTTAGAGGTCTAGCATCATTCTCACTACCTTGGTCTTGTCAAAATAGAGGTTCATTTTAAGTCAACATTGGGTCAAACATTTCACTCACCCCTTCATCAAAATTTTGTCCTCCATCTCACCTATCTTTGCAATTTTTTTGAATAAACTAACTTCTTTTGGCTTAAAACATCTATCAAACCAACCCCCCCTAACTTGGCTATTTTTTATGTGAAATGTATCCTTTTCCATTAACTTAGTGGAGTTAGTTATCATCTTTGAACTATTTTATCTTGAAGGTCACGAGTCTACCCTAAAGATTTTCGAGTTCATAAACATGCTTTATCCTAACATCAAAACATCAAATTCAAGCCAAAAGTGTTGTCTCAAAATGTTTATAAAGATCACTTCCCACATCATCCATATTTTCATCCACATCATCACCATTGCTCCCAAAAGACTTAGAGTGTCCCTTTTACCTAGATTTTATTCAACTAGAGAATTCAAAAATTACAAATATCAACATAACTCTTCCACATGTGACACAAGAGAATCATGGAGAAAACCAAAGTTACATTTACTTCAAGTGATACAAATCCTTTAGAATTTGATCTGAGAAGTCAAGATACACCATCGCACAACTTTCATCCCCATCAGGACCATATGAGATAGAAGATATAAAAAACAACCCATTTGAACTCACTAGGGAAGAACTCATGGAACATCAAGCCTTTGAAAACATAGCTCCTATCTCCCCATCATTTTTTGCATAGAATTTGACACATGGCTCTGCAACTCCATCATTAGGGCTACATCAAACCTACATTCTTGGTATTGAAACAAGTCTTTCCAAATAATTTGGTCATGCTCTTTCATTTGAAAGCAACACACTTGTGGGTACCCTTGAAACCAATTCCCCATCTCACATGACCACTTGGACACCTAGCTTTCATACTTCTCCTATTCCCAAAGATCCTAAACAACCATACACACATTTCAACCTTCATTACTCCACCATGGATTCCACATATCAAGGAAATCCCTCTTCATGCATACCCATGAGCACCACAAGTGTTCCTACCATCACGCAAAGTAGTGAAGATCAAGTATCTCAAAACTGTTCGCAAGGGTATATCAGTACCATACCACAGATTCAAACCTTAAATAAAATAGGGACATCCTGACCCAATCCTCCAATTGGTTCATCCATACCATTGGTTTCACAAAAAAACATCCATCCCATCTCAAAGCAATCCCTTGGTAACAAATCCTATCAACATGGGTAATACATTATCTACATCCCTAACACAAGGAAATCATCAAGACATGGGACAAGGAAACCTTTTTAATCAATGGAATCAAGGTCCTAGTGTGTTATTTCCATCACATAATTTAATGGAACCATCCTCATCTTTTCCCACAATCCCCTTTACTATTCCAAATCAAACAAGATCTCAAACATACATTTCTCTGCCCCAATCTACTATCTTACAAGGAATATTGAACCAAGGGAATCCCCAACATCTCATCACCAATCCATTACCCACTCAAAACATTAATATCCATAATCCTCAATTTATGTCCCAACAACCACCTAATCCCTCATTACAAGTGTGTGCATTAGCCTTACAACAAGCACAACAAGCCTATCAACAAGCCCTAGCGGCACACCAACAATAACAAAAACAACAAGCAGCAATACAAAAAGTAGCCTTCGCACAACAATAAGAGCAACAACAACAAGCAACCTTAGTGCAACAACAACAAAAACAACAAAAAATTGCATCCTTAGTAATACAACAACATCAATCCCATCAAACAACTTTAGTAGCACAACAATAGTAGGCCCAACAACAAGCCCTAGTGGCGCAACAACAACAAGCAACTCAACATCAAGCCTTACTAGCTCAACAGTATGCCAAACAACAACAACAAGGATCGTATTATAATCCTCAATTGAACATCATCAATCCAAACACATTAGGAACATATATTTCAATACCCAAATCAGCTTCACCAAATCTTACACCACCATACACCCAATACAATTCATCCATCATCCCACCATATGTTACTCCACCCAACCTACAAGATAATCTAGCATTGCAATTTAAGGCACACTCACAAGAAATACAGAACTTTTTCATGGGCAAGGAAAAGAAGCCCCATACACAGAACTTGTGTCCATATCCATTCGACTAAAACATCAAAATGGTACCATTCCCTCCTAGTTTTGAAATACCAAAATTTGATAAATATAAAGGGAGAGGAAGTCCTCTAGACCATATCGAAGAATTTAATGTCATGTGCATGGAGGTGACTTACAATGATTCTTATTTAATGTGCCTCTTCCCTTGAAGTTTAATAGGTCTTGCCTTGGATTGGTTTTCTCATCTGCCTCTCACCATTAAAATTTTTCAAGAAATTATTGATAAATTTATTAATCATTTCTCCTGCAATCTTGACATGGATGTCATTCTAGAGGAATTGTACACTCTTAGGAAAAACAAAGGAGAAAATTTTGCTAATTTCTTACAATGGTGGAGACAGAGAGATAGTAAGAGGAAGTGGCCTCTTCCCAATGAACAAGTGGGAATCATTATTTCCAATCTAGATCTAGATCTATCCTTCCACTTAAAAATTCAGTGCATCACATCATATGACAAGCTTGTCCCTATAGCCCTTAACATTGAGAGAGCTCTAATATCATAGGGAAATACTCAATCTTACAAAGTCAACTGCCCATTAACTAGTTCAAATGACAAGCCTCGTGTCTAGGATAAGAACAAGAACGTGAAAAATAATGGTGTGGTAGATGCTAAGGTAATCCTAAGTGATCCAAAGCCAAACAATTAATCAAGCTGCTAACATCCAACCAACTATGCAACAAACAAAACCTCCTCAAAAAAATTAGATCAACACCGACATGCAACAAAGGCGAACCCCTCACAAGAACAACTACCCTAAACACAAGTACACACAACTATCTGAACCCATCGAAACTATCATGAAAAAGTTGGTAGAGTCAAATCTAGTCACACTTCCTAACTTTGAAAACTACCAAGAATCACAAGAGAAACCATCCTATTACAACGAGGACCTTTGTGATTTTTACAAGATCAAAGGACACAAAACAACAAACTGCATGAGGCTCAAAAACATTATCCAAGACCTCATAGAGAATGATACCATATCTATTGAGGTACCATCTAGGAACTAGGATCTTAAGATATACAAGAACCCTATGCCAAATCATAACAAAGCAAACAAGACTAGAAAGGCTAAGGATTACACAAACATACATCATACCTATTCCAATGCAGTTTCTTCCTATCATAGCATCATCATTGTCATCACCATCAAAGGGCATAGTGAAGATTCTGGAGTCACCACATGACATAGTAAACTCACCATCCAAGGAGTCCCACCCCAATCTAGGGAAAGACCTACTCTGCCAACATCAAGTACCAACAAGTACAATCTCTTGGAACAACTCAAAATACCCCACCACATATATCAATCTTAAAACTGTTGAGGCTATCACCTGCACATAGGGAAATCTTGGAGAAATATTTATCAGAGTCATTCATTCCCAAGGATATTAATATTGATTAGTTTCAATCTATGGTAGGCCATATCACTAATCATCTTCTCACCTTCTCTAAGCAAGACCTACCATCACAACTATCTCATAACCGTTCTTTACACCTTGAGTTTATCATTCATAAGAACAAGGTCAAAAGAGTCTTAGTAGATGGAGGTGTTGGATTGAACATTTTCTCCCTTTAGCTGATCAAATATATGGGCTATTCAGAGGATACTATTGAGAGGACAAAGGGTACCACCATCAGGGCATACAATGACCAAGAATGGGTATCACAAGGTATCATTACAACATATTGCTTGGTCAACCTTGGATCCATGCTTTAAAAGCTATAGCAGAGAGATTACTATCCATGGAGATCCTCAACATTTTTACTATTGCAAAAGTCTTGAAGCAAAGTTCTATAAAATCCCCCAAATACCTAATAATGACGAAGAGCCTACACATTCCACCTCATTTTTTGACCCATCATCCCTTGCATCTACTTATGAAACAAAGGTACCCATTGTACAAAACGTACCTGATATCAAAGCAACGATTCAAGATGATGGTTATGGGAACTACAAGCTAATGAAGAAAACCTTTGTCTTAGGAGAGCTACCTACTTCTCCTCAATCTCATGGGAAACCTGCATCTAACAAAAAAGATCTAGAAACTATCAAGATAGCAGCTACTACCTTCACCAAGTGGGTGGATTTGAATCAATAAGATGTCAATGAGGACAATATCTCTAAACTCCTCTATCAAGATGAACGACCTATCCCTACTCTTCCTATGGAAGATGATAACAAGGGCTTACAACTCATGAAGGGAATGGGATATAACAAGAATGAGAAGCTAGGATAGAATGATAATGGTTTACTAGAACGCATTGTTCCTAAGAAACGAATAAAGAATCTTGGTCTAGGTTGTACTACTAGCAAGGTCACTGTTATTGGAAAAGGTACTTCTGCTAAATTAGCTAAGGCTTCCTCTTTGTTACCTACATCATGTGATATGACCTTAGATGAATTCCCCCTAGATGTTGCTGACTTGTTTGAAAAAAAACTCCCTCTTCATGATATCTATTACATCCTTTGATCCAAGCAATCACCAACTGGAATATGCCTAGTCTACGCATAACTCATTGACATGGACCAACAAAGATCACCAATTCTGGATTTATTCAAAAATGATGAAGCGATCTCAAAATTCATGGGACTCCATGATAACTTACCATGGGTAGTGTTAAAATAAATATTTGAACAGCTCCCTTCGGGTTTATTTTTGCATTATGTGTGCACCGACCTATGCATCGCCGAGTTTACTCAGCTTTCTATCAGGTTTTTTGATCTGCCACTTTACGTAGCAACTCTTCACAGCTTCGGGTATCGGCTTATCTTTCGGTTCCTGAGAAGCTCCGCTGGGATCCCATGTGTCACGGTTATGGGTTGCTTTTGTTGCTTGCTTCCTCAAGGCCTCGTCAGGCTGCGAAATGCTTCCTCGAATTATTTCATTCTTAAAAGGTGTTGGCGGGCCCCACATTCTGTGAGGTGGCAACCGTTCACAAATCTTTCAATGCAATGAGGAAATAAGCGGCCATGGGCAGCGAAATGCTGCCATGTGTCTTTCACGCCCGGCCGATGGAGCGTTCCCTCCACTGTGATAACGATCTTAGCCCATTTGTCTCGTGTTGCATTTTCGCAAATCTTCAGTAGTGATGGGAGAAGGTTTCATGCGGGCAGCAAAAGGCTGCCACGTGCCTAAATGCTGATCTATTATGCAGGCTATAGGCCGGATGAACTAAATAATGCTATTGGTTGCTGCTGATCATGATCATTCATGGCGATGGATGACATTTGTCTGCTCGAGCCTTGTCGAGACCACCACCATCATTACAAGGAATGCACCTATACCTAGGGTGACTGGATGCTGTGTTCTGACTCGATGCTGTTGTAATGGTCTTGGGAATCTTCTGATTCTGGTATCATTGCAAAGGATTGTGAGATCTTTTCTGTTGCTATTCTCCAAAGCGGTGGAAGGTTTTCTCCTACTATATATACTCTCTCTGTTGATGAGAGATGCAACCAGAATTTGGAGAAAAGACGCTGGTTTTAGCAAAAGATGCTAGGCCTCTATTACTATTTTATTTAAATTGCAAAACTTTCAGACTGTGCCAATTGTTTGGCCTCTCTATTTTTTATCCTTTGATTAAACTGTGAACTATGCTCTATACTATCTTAACATTTCATATTGAAGAACTTCTATATATGTTGGATACAAATTTGCTTATCTAAATCATGTTTAATGACTCTTCTTAGTAGTGAGAATGTATGCAACATTATTTTATGTCAATAAATAAATTGCTTATGCTATAACCTTAAGTCTCTGATGTTTTGGAATGCAACAACACCATTTAGGCCCCTAAATCTATGATTTATCGTGCCCATCAGCAGATCTTGGCGTATCGCCTTAGGTTAGACTTTGCCTTATTATATCTGCTTCCTTTTCCCTTTCCAAAAACCATTATAGAAGAAGCCGACTTCTTTAAAAATCTGGAGGTCACTCAGTTTAGCACAAAAGGTCCCCCTTAAACTGAGTTTCCCACTATTACCTAGTCAATTTTTGGTGTCAATAGTTTATTTTTTTTTCTAGCACACCTGGTGGGACTGCACTTAATGAAATTGTATTATAGAGGGGTGTATGATCCATCGGCCTGTAACTAGATCCTAGACTACAAGTAACCCAGGTTTACTAGTACCTCCGCTAGGGACAGTCCAGGCTGCAAATCAGCTGGTAACCATTCCATTCCCACCACCCTTTCCTCTCACTATGTTTCAGGTTGTGAATAGAAACTATGTAGCATGGGATGCTGGAAGTCCCCTGGTAGCCCCGGTAGCACCCACTGTTTGGGGTGCTATCCCGGTTTCAGCTATGAAAGCTATCCACAAATTTTCTAGAGACAACTCAAAAACACCAGCAGAACATTTGCAGGATGTAGTGGAAATTTGTCTGGTACACAGTATTACTGCACAGAATGTAGCCCTGAGGCTCCTTGCCGCGTCTTTTAAAAGTAAGGCTCTGGATTGATATCAAACGCTAACTTCTAATTCAATTCACACCTGGGATGAGCTCAGAGATCCATTCTATGAAAGGTTCTCAAACTACAGAGATCGTTCTTCATTATATTATTAGCTATCCATCATAAAATGAACCCCCCAGGAGGCTCTGATGGACTTCAATGCCTGATTTCATGCAAATTGGTAGAGGATCCCTGTGACTATCCGCTTGACTCCTGAGTTGGCATTTACATTTTCTCTGAAGTCCATTAATCCTGACATTTTTGTGATGATCAAGTCTTTGGGAGGGGCCACTCTACCAAATGCTTATGGTACCGCTATCAAAGCTAAGAACCATTTGATAGATTGCAAAAAATTGCCTCCTTGACCTATTATGCCAATATTTCCTAAAATATCAACCTCTGCACAAGAGGTCGCATCGACTAGTGCGCCAGCAATTGCCCAGTCAATGTACTCATATGTGGCCGCTCCTAAAAACTTGGCTTCTACATTAGGTTCTTCCAAGGATGAAATAAGCGACCTTAAGGAGATGTTGTGAACTATGGAAAATGACATAACAACTCTCAAGCAGAACCAAGCAATGCCCCCATGGCCTATATATCAAAACTATCAAGGTGGGTGGTCTTCTTATCAACAAAACCAATATCAGGTTGCACCTCGCATTAATCCACCAGCGCTAACTACAAACCAAATGGTGCCGGTGCCTACTCCACTGACAAGTGCATCGCGAAGCTCGAGTAGGGAATTAACCACAGGACAAAACAATCTTATTGATGATATCAATCCATGGTGTTTCCCCTGCAATGATGCGCATATGCCCCAGAACTGTCTGCGCGACAACCTACAACAAAAAGTGGTGGAGCAACGCAGTCAAGGCACTATAGCAAAAAATAGAGGTTACGTATATGCCTTGCCAATGGAGAGTGCGGTCCTTACCCATCAAATGCAAGGAATGTCTTTAGAACAAGAGTTTGATATTGCTCTTGATCATGCACTCTTCTCCTAGATGGAGGAAGAAGAAATGGTGTTTGCCAATGACGTATTCATATTCGAAACGCTGCAAGTACAGTCTAATTACAACACACGCTCAAAGGGGAGATTCACTGGTGAGCCTATTTTTTCACATCCAGACAGCTCGCAATGCAAAGGCGTGTCTAATCAAGTTCCTATCACTTTGACCATCCCTTCACCTTCTCAACCGCGGAAGGAAATTATTATAGCAAGAACCAAGGAGCAAAAATCTCTGAGTTTGCCACCTTTTAATGTGGTAGAGCAATTGAAGAAATCATCTGCTAATGTGTCTTTGAGGGACACTCTAGCTATCCCGAAATAGAAGACTATATTATAGAAGGCACTTCAAGAAGAGATAAACTTAGCACCAACAAAGCCTTCTGCCAGTACAAAGGTTATTTATCAAATACCACTAGCTAGGGTTCTTACAGACAAGACGAAGGAATCCCCTGCTGAAGATAAAAGTAGGTTGAAACCTCAACCCTTCTTCTTGACTCTCATTGTTGGAAAGAAGCTATTACACAATGCTATGAATGATTCTGGCACTAGTACAATGGTTATGCCTAAACAGATAGCCGAAGCTTTGGGACTCACCTACGAACCTATGAAAAGATGAGTTATGCAGCTTGATGGAAACAAAGTTGAAACCATAGGTGTCATCAAAGTGCTTTTGTTAACTCTATTTGCCTATCCTAGTATCACGGTCCTGCAAGATACGGTAATCATAGATATTTTTCCTATGTTCGGTCTATGTCTATCCCGAGAATTTACTTCAAAGGTGGGCGAATACCTGTCCTTGGATTGGTCACATCTAATACCTAGGACCAAACATGGCACAAAAATGAAGATAGAATCGGAGGCTCTACATTCTAACACATGTGGTAGATGAGGCCTTGATCAATTTTGAGGCAGCGCATACCTCTATCACCAAGCAAGAAATGTATAGTGTTGATTTGCTAGAAGAAGAGAAAGTGAGCAGAGATCAGAATGATAAAGAGAATGCTCTATTGAGTGAACACATAAACAATGACCCTTTCAGAAATTATCATGCTACAGGATTGGGCACATATGTAATTTATTTTGAAGACTAGGTGCTTTCGAAGGTCGCCAAAGAGTTTGACAGTAACCAAGCAAATGAGCTATGGACATTGTACTTTGATGGAGCAAGAAGCAAAGTAGGTGTTGGAGCAAGGGTATACCTAATATCCCCACAAAATGAAAAATTGTTGAGGTCTTTCCGCTTTCAATTCACCTATTCAAACAATGAGGCTGAATATGAAGGGTTAGTCCAAGGCCTAAGCCTTGCAGAATGAATGGGCATTAAGCAATTGATTGTGTTCAAAGATTCTGAACTGGTAGTTAACTGGGTTCGAGGAATTTCTGCAGCAAAAAATTTCTACATGAGATCCTATCAGCATCGAGTCTGGGACCTAATTGAGGGTTTCAAAGCTTTCAACATCTAGACCGTTCCTCGAAGGTAGAATAGCGATGTAGATAGCATGGCCATGATTGGTGCTTAGTTTGATCCTGTCTCTGACTTGCTTCAAAATTAACATTCAGTACAGGTATTAATCCGACCAACAATCCCCGACAATGATCAGAGTTGGTAAGTCTTTGAAAGCGTTGAACATATCACCTCATTTATCCAGCACTTAGGGGAATTTGCTAATCAGCTTCAACCAAAGATCACCGAGGCTTATGGAGCAAAAATTATGCAGCTCAAATCTAATAAGCTTCTGAAAGGATTGGTTACTCTCAAAAACTTTTTTGATTATAATGATGCTAGAAATGATAAGCAAAAGTTCGTGGTGGACAAAAGTGATTATGAGGACCTTCGGGTCTCCGATGGTAGGAATCTCTAAGTCAAGAAAAATGTTCCACACCATGATAAGGAAAGGCTTATCAGTTTCTGCGAAAAATATGGAGTAGCGGCCTGGTCCTACGATGATCTAGAGGGTTATGATCCTAGCATCATTCAACACACTATTGAGCTAACAGAAGGTGTGAAACCAGTCCGACAGAAACAAAGGCCAGTTAACCCTAAAATTGAGGCCTTGATGGCACAGGAGCTAACCAAGCTCATTGAACCACGCATTGTCTTCCCAATCAAACATAGTACTTGGGTATCGAAT
Organism: Sequoia sempervirens; assembly: GCA_007258455.2. Classification (NCBI taxonomy): domain Eukaryota; kingdom Viridiplantae; phylum Streptophyta; class Pinopsida; order Cupressales; family Cupressaceae; genus Sequoia; species Sequoia sempervirens. Next base: position 205,033,928 of record VDFB02379711.1, on the reverse strand, counting down.
CTGGTCCCAGTCTGAAAGAAGAATGGGGATATCCGCTTATGTGTGGACTTTTGAGATTTGAACAGAGCATCTCTGAAAGACCACTATCTGTTGCCCTCTATGGATTCTATCCTACAAAATGTGGTAGGATCAAAAATGTTCTCTCTGCTGGATGGTTTCTCCGGCTGTAATCAGATTCATGTTAAAGAAGAAGATCAACACAAGACTACGTTCACCACAAAGTGGGGAACATTCGCATATGCTAAAATGCATTTTGGTTTATCTAATACAGGGGCAAATTTCCAACGGGCGATGGACATCGCATTCAACGAACTGATTAATAACTTTATTCTAATCTATTTGGATGACCTTACTATGTTCTCTAAATCTAAATATGTTCATTTTGATCATTTGGAATTAGTTTTTCAAAAGTACCAGGAGTTCAAGGTTTCCTTGAATCCAAAGAAATGTGTATTTGGAGTACGACAGGGTAAACTGTTGGGGCATGTTGTGTCTAGAGAAGGTGTTTCAATTGACCTCGAACAAGTAAAGGCTATCAAAGAACTTCCTCTTCTAGTAAATAAGAAAGGTGTCCAGTCTTTCTTGGGAAAAGTAAATTTTGTCAGCAAGTTTATTTATGATTTCACAGGAATGATTAGGCCGATCACCCTAATGCTAAAGAAAGATCAAACACTCAAGTGGATAACAGAAGCTCGAGAGGCTTTTGAAAGGATCAAGGAAGTGATTTCCATAGCCCCGGTGCTGGTTAATCTAGATCAATCCAAAGATTTTATAATGTATACTTTTAGTAGCAAGTCTAGTATCACTACTGTTTTAACCCAAAAGGATAATGAAGGAAAGGGGGAACATCTAGTGGCATTCTATTCCTAGACCCTAAAGGAATATGAGGCGAATTATAACTTCATCGAAAGGTAGGCCTTTGCAATAGTAAAGGGACTTAAAAAATTTTGCCATCTAATTTCCTACAACAAAGTTCTGGTATATGTCATACATTCCAGTGTGCGTGAATACATCATGGAAGGGGAGATCACAGAAAAAAGGGCTAATTGGATCACCAAGATCCTTGAATATGACATCGAAGTCAAGCCTAGTAAAACTATTAAAGGGAGAGGACTATGTGAGTATATGGCATAGAACGAGGAGGTACCCACCGAGGAGGAACAGCTAGAACTCATCTTGATAAATGAATCAGGATGGGAAGGCGATTGGCTAACTAATAGAATGAGCTTCATGCAAACTGGAAAGTATCCGCCAGGCCTTTCATCTCAAAAAAGAAGGTATTATCAACTTCAGAATTGTGGATATACACTGATAGAAGGATTCCTTTTCAAAAGGAATTTCAATGGTGTTCTCCTATGATGCGTTACTTTGAAGCAAGCGAAGAGGATCCTGGACACATTCCACAATAGCACTCCAGGTGGGCACTTCTCTGCCAAAACCACCGCAATCAAAATCATGCGTGTTGGCTATTATTGGCCTACACTTTTCAGTGACTCTCTCTTTGGTGAGAGTTTGTAAAAAATGCCAGTTCTTCACCGATAGAAGGAAGAATTCTGCAATGCCCCTCAGACCTATAGTGGCGGATGAGCCATTTGCACAATGGGGCTGGACTTCATTAGAATGATCAACCTGACCTCTAGCACTAGACACAAGTGGATTCTAACTGCTACGGATTACTTCACCAGGTGGACGGAGGTTGTTCCCCTTAAAGGCGCAACAGAGACAGAGATTGTAGATTTCCTCGAGGAATTCGTGACAAGGTTCTACTCTCTGAAAACTATCATTTCGGATAACACCAGAGCATTCCTAGGTGCAAAAGTATGTCACTTTGTGTTAAAGAATGGCATATTCCTTCAAACATCGTCAAACTATTACCCACAGGGAAATGGTCTAGCAGAGTCGACAAACAAAAGTTTAGTCTGACTTCTTAAAAGGATTGGCTCAGAACACTAGAGGGAATGGCATAAAAACCTCCAAACAATGCTATGGGAAAACCGCATAACTCCTAAGAAAGTCCTTAAGACTTTGCCTTATGAGTTGGTATATGGGAAAGAAGCACTGTTACCTATCTCCATGGAGATTCTGACAATACAATTGTTGAAATATCTTGAGATAGAACAAAATGAAGCCATGGAGATTTGGCTCGCTGAACTATTAGAAGTACAAGAAAAAAGGGAGAATTCCCTAATAGCAATGACAAGCCGTCAACAAGTGGTCAAACAATAGTTTGACAAGAAGGCTTCTGACTAGGGTCTAAAATGTGGAGACTTAGTGCTAAAGTATGATAGCAGGGCTGCAAAGCCAGGTCAACATGGTAAATTTGATAGCCTATGGGAGGGTCCCTTTAAAGTGATTCAGTGCAAAGAACACAACGCTTTTGAGCTAGAAAATATGGAACAGGAACCATTAGGAATCTCGATCAATGGGATTCATCTTAAGTTGTTCCATTAGGCATTAAGATCTACTTTGTACATATGTAAATATCACTTTTATTTTTTGTTTTTATTTCTTTGGCCAGTCTTTTTCTAATAAGTTGTTGTTCTGCGAAATTAACTCATTATTATTGGCGGGTGAAACACAAGAGTTGCTTTACATAAAACACACCCATGTGCAGAGAAATAGCATATGAAAGTTGCAAACTTAGAAAACTTAAATAAAGAACTAAAAGAAAGAACATGAGTTTTCTTTAAAACGATGGATATCTATTTATATATGTTCTTTTCATTACAAAAATGGTTGGGGAGCCATTTTTCAAAATTTACAGGTATATTGAGCTATTATATATATAATAGCCTTCTTCAGGCTTATATAGCAGGCAAGGTGGTACATTTTGAGCAACAGGCAAAGTGGTGGTTTATCCAAAGGCATGGCTGGCGGCAATTGATGCATTCACTGTAGTGTCCACTTCCTCCTCATCCATAGGTTCCTCGGCAACACTGGTAGCATCATTGGGCATGACCGCCATTGGCAGGGGGAACACCAGGTTCTTGAAGTTAGTATACCAGTCTACGTCATAGAAAGGTATTACGTTGTAGCTGCGAAATAGGAAGTGTAGGGCCTGAGTAACCCTCTACTGGTGCTGGTCACGGGTCTATAGGCGGAATCCACTGAGGAATGGTAGCAAAACGATGACAACTTCTTCCTCAATGAAGCAACGCAAGTCGTTGGTTGACGGCAGACCTAACCCATAGGAAGCATGCACAATGACCTCACCAAAACCATTCAAGTATTTTTTTGGGAAGATTTCTTTAACCAACTTCAAGATAAGTGGCCGGGGAACACAAATGTCTAGCATGGACGCTACAAAGTGGGAGCATACGTTGGTATTCACCCAATACTTATCCTCATATTCAATGCAATCTTTGCCTAAAACCCACTTTATGGCTACCAAAACTAGAGAATACTTGTTCTTCGTCATCCTTTTTAGTCTCCTAGTTGAAATTTTCCCTAGGAATGTCGTCTCTGACTTATACGAGGTCAAGCGAACTGGGGTATCCATTGCTCTGACACTATCCCTAGGCTTCTAAGCTAATGTTGAATCTGTTTACCACCTAACCTATGAAAAGACTTGCTTAAGGCTCTGCTACTGACCTATCACTTCTTAAAAGCTAAGTATAAATTGCTCACTACTTACTGGCCTATTTATAGAAAAATTGACAAGACTCAAGCTAATCCGCTTCTAAAAAATGTGATGTTATGCTAGTTGCTATCTCGAAAGGCGAGACTATGTTTGCTCACATTTTTGGGCCAGTTACATCAATGATAGCGTGGCTCGATGCGTGCTTAATTAAATGAAGCTGATTAATTAGATTTAAAAAGGTGACGCTTGTTGGTGGAGAGACGTATGGCCATAGGCTATTGTGTCATCTCTCAAGTGCGTCCTAGAGCCCAAGGCGATATTCATATCTTTTCAGGTGGTGATCATTTGTTTTGCGTAATCATTCCAGCTGGGATATTAATTGCCAGTGCATGCTAATGCAAGGTTGGCAAGCTAGTTGTTGGCTCAAGTTCTAAGGAGATCAGGGTGTATCACATGATCAACCAAATGCAATAATGATCTCCAGCCACCTCAAAATAGTAATCAGTTGATTTTGCACAATTTGCAAGATTAACGATACATGCCGAATTAAATGCAAAAGACTTGATTTCACCTACCACCTTGGGAAAGGTTGCTATTATTGCATGAAAAGGCTTAATATTTCAAAGTCTTTTTACAAACACCTAGGATAAGTGCAGAGTTATTTTCTGTCTGTCTATCTAGAGCTGAGCATAGACGCAGTCAACCAGGAACTTGCAGGAATCTTTAGAGGAGAATGTCAAAATCTTCAGCTCAGCCAATGCAGGAGAAAATTAGCCACGAACTATTCACAGCTATTTTTTCTTCAGTAGAGGTATATGTCTATAAAGATGTGGTGTACGCTACACCTGGTATACCCCAAAGGACAAGGAGAGCCCACATAGAAGAGCTGGACATACCCAAGAAATGGAGAAACTAGAATAAAGTTGAGAAAAAATGGGACAATATCTATGACCCAAAGCTCGTGAAAAATCCTAAGTCCCTTAGAGAAGAAACTTGCGCGAGGTTATCAGCACCAAAGGCAGACCAATCTACGACACAAAGGGTTTGGTACAGTGGTCTCCCTCAATACATGGTCCCACTAGTGCACTATTGCCCAGAGATTGTTGATGCTACTATCCACTGTTATAATCCAGATACCCACTACATCAAAGGCCGTAACCTAAGAGTGCATATATCTGCAGAGGCCATTTGGCACATGTTATGTATCTTGGACCCAAGTAAGAGAAAGGAGAATATCGAGCCTTTTTTCCCAAGCAAAGGAGAAAAAATAGGGAGGAAGATGAAAACTAGCTCAGAGTTCTTGGTAGAGGAGACTGGTAAGAAAGGCACCTCAGCCACTAAAACACCAAGTATTCCATTTCTGCATGGCATGTTCCGCAATGATCTCCAAGATGCCATGTCCATACTAGTCTTTGTATGCGGCCAAGACTGATGAAAAGATAGAATCCTTTCAACTAGGACTGACAATGCAATTTCGTAAGCAACATGAACTCTTCTGATATGACTTTGCTAAATTTATAATTGAAGAAATAAAATAGCAAATTGAGGATTATCAGGTGGAGAAAAAGTTTAAGTTTGTTTCCTTCTTGGTCCACATGTTTCTACATCAGAACCCAGATTTCTTCGCCCGATTTTTTCCGCTATCAATTTTTGATGAGAAAAATAAAAGAAAGCTGATGTCCATATGGATGCCATTCCTTTCTGCATCATACGATTATTATGCATTTGCAGACTATTTTATAGCCCTCGTCATGAATGATTTGGTCGAAGAGGGTGATATTATCCAGCTTGATAAGGAGTAGACCAGATTTATACAGAGCTTCACCCCTACCTGTGACTGGTTTTTGGGCAAGAATTTTATGATCCTCTGAATGCAGGGCTTTACTGGTAAACCTTTCCTACTCCCAGCCTATGTCACAGATAGAGTTCTCATGCTGAAAATGTTTTGACAGGTGTGTATTATTGATTTTACTTTTTGTAGTAGCAGAAAGGTCAAGAAGGGATTCTTCACTTGTCCAAAGAATTTCAAGTTGGCAACTCTACTAAAAAACAATCAGACCAGTTGCTAGAGGACAAGCTAACACATCTAGGGTTGGTACTGGTAAATGATAAGTGAGAATACAACCCTTTCAATGACTTTTCAGAGCCACATATGAGAGTTACCCATGTTTCCCGACCATACTTGGAGAAGCGGCGTAGCCCGCAAATGGACAAGGATGAGGATTTTGTTGAATTAACACAAATCCCTATGCTGGACACCAAGTGCCCATGGCACAAATTCTACTTTTCTGTGGCAGTGGCCCAGGATAATGTCCCTATGAAGCACGACATGTACAACAGGTTAGAGAAGGATGAAGAATGGAGCAAGGAGAAAATAAAGACTTTCTAGAAATATCGCCAGAAAATTGCAAAATTAGATGCTCCTTACAATGGATGATCAGGAATTTGAAAGGTGGTGGAATGAAGGCCATCCTAGCCCAAGCTCTAGTATTAATGAGAGCGAGGAGGGGGAGGAATCCGAAGAACAAGAAGAGGAAGCAAAGACATCGGCTTCCTCTGCGCAAAAAGAGAAGGTCTCCGGGCAGCCCGCCTATATGGCCACAAATGTATGTTTTAATATATCAAGGGCTCGCATACATGCACTTGGGATGCTAAACCAGCCAGGCTATCACTTTAGGAAAATGAGGTGACTGCCAAAGCTAGGGAGGCTCCGCCCGCAAAATGATAGCACAAGCAGAATATTATCGGGGAGGGTTCACAAGTACCCGTCAGAGGAGGACCCACTGTTGGCCAGGTACCTAAGGCTGAAGAGGAGTCACCAATGATTCTAGAACCACCGTCGACTAGTCAATAGGTATATTTTTCTCCTTCTTCTCTTGCATCTCATTCCTTCGTATCTACCCCTACTTCACTGGTGACTCCTGCCATAAGTCTGAGGCCTCTACCTTCTGCTTTTGGTCCAACTTATTCGGTTGGATTTGCCCAATTTTCGTAGGCCCACCCACTTGTAATTACTCCTTCGAGTATGCTCACGCCTACGCTGCTACTCAGACTTTCCTTGCCTCACTTTCGAAAGGCCTTCCCCCTATTGGTACCCATTCTTTTTCCGCTATGCTTACAGATCATTTTCCATTACAACAAGCTGACACCCCGTTAGCAACTCCCCTTTCCCAACCAATGATTGTTATGGCTGATTCCTCGATTCAGCTGCTACAAATGCCTAGCCCTACTAATAGTTCTCAAACCAAACTATGGAATGTGCCACACTTCTTTCCACAAATAGTCACTCTCCAAAAGAAGCAAATGCCTATGCCTATGAAGGTTACCTACCCCTATGCCTTACCTTCCGGTGCTCCTTTCGTAGGTGGGCTAGTTTCATCACTAGCCAAATTCATAGCATAGATAGATTGCGGAAATGAGGAATGCGTGAATAGAATGAGGAAACGCAAGGTGGAGGATGACAGTGTTTCTGTCGAGCCAAGAGTACAAGCTCTGTATGATGAGGCCCGACAAGAATTGAAGTTCGCAACCATGTATCCAAGGGTAAGCAAGTCTCAGGGAGAAATGCAACTAGAAGACTATGAAATATATGTAGTCGGACTCGACATGAAGGTAGCCCGACCATAGGAGGAGGTTGAAATCATGGAGGAAACGCAACGGGTAGTCACTTCTGACTTACTCAAAATCGGTCACCAGCTAAAGAAGAAATATGAGCAGCTCAAGGCAGCTAGGGAAAGGGTGAGTTTTCTGGAAAGGAAGGAGAAATCCTTAAAGGTAGATATCGCCCACATTACTAAAAGGGCACTGACAGTGGAGGATGAAAGGAACAAGCTTCAAGGCGAAATTGTGAAGACCCAGGTTGCTGACCCTGGCATAATAAAAGAGCTACAAAGCAAGAACCAGGAAGCACGACAAAACCTACAGCTAAAAGATAAAGAGCTTGAGCGCCTCTGTCTTGAGCATAGTCAGGGGATGACACAAAAGGGTGAGGAGTTGGAATGCTGACAAGCTCAATATGAGTAAAGAATACAAGAGAAAGAGGCTAAATTTAAAGGCTTAAAGGCTCAACTAGAGGAAGAGCTCCGAGAGGCAAAGACTTCTCTAGAGAAGCAATCAGAAAATCACTCCCGATTTGAGTAGAACTAGAATAAAGAAATGAGCAACTATGCAGAGTAGCTAGCGTTCGAGAAAAAAAAAAAGGCAGAATTAGCTGAGGCCCTTATTTCAAGGGACATGGAGATTACTTCGCTTAAAGCCTGTCTGTCGCCTTCCCCTACACAAACTGATATCATTCCACTGGTTAGGCAATTATACATTTCTCACTGGGAGAAAATCAAAACCTTTTGCCTAACACTGCAGCCTACCCTCTGATTTATCGACAAGACATCAAGGCTAAATTAGGAGGCCCACGATACAATTGAGCAGTTCTCATGATTTATCCTAGAGAAGGTTGCCGAGGTGAAAGACTTGCTCAACAAGCTATACTTCGTCCCTGATGAAATACTTGCCAAAGCGGGTATTGAAGATTGGGACGCTACTGCTCAAACGGAAAATAAATTCATTCATTGCCACTCCGCTTTCCAGCGCATTAAGGCAGTCGTAGCTTTTCTAAGTAAGACACTAGATAGCATATGGGGAAGTTTCTTTGACTTAGGCAGGATGGGGTTGTCATCCCCGTTCCTCAAGAATGGCTCTATTGCCACGACTGCACAGATTGCAAAAATTATTGAGGAGAAGGAAAATGACCCGGAAGCTTTCAGGGAGTTCAGCCATTCCCCAATGGCAGCCAACATTGAGGCAATCATTCATCCGCTCTAGCAGTTGCTATTTCATATACAAGCAGGTGTCGGTTTACCCGATGTGCTACCTCACAAAGAAGCTATTGATTTACGTGGAGCACAGGATAATTTGCACAACATAATGAAGCCATCTAAAACTGAATGGTCGCCTTTACAGTCGGCCCTTTCCAATCTCTAACCTCACTAGCCCTATAGATAAGGCTCTGGTCTCCAAAACCAGAGAAATTTTGGGTTCTCTGTTCCTTTACCAAAACGTCCCTGATAGTTGCCAAAAGTTGTTAAAATAAATATTTGAACAACTCCCTTCAGGTTTATTTTTGCATTATGTGTGCGCTGACCTATGCATTTCCAAGTTTACATGGTTTTCTATTAGGTTTTTTGATCTGCCACTTTACACAGCAACTCTTCACAGCTTCGGGTATTGGCTTACCTTTCGGTTCCTGAGAAACTCTGCTAGGCTCCCAACATGTCATGGTTACGGGCTAATTTTGTTGCTTGCTTCCTCGAGGCCTCGTCGGGCTACAAAATGCTTCCTCGAAGTATTTCATTCTTAAAAGGTGTTGGTGTGCCCCACATTCTGCCAGGTGGCAACCTTTCACAAATCTTTCAACACAGTGAAGAAATAAGCGGCCATGAGCAGTGAAATGCTACCATGTTTCTTTCACACTCAACCGATGGAGCGTTCCCTCTACTATAATAAGGATCTCAGCCTATTTGACGAGTGTTGCATTTTCATAAATCCTTGACAGCAATGGGAGAAGGTTTCATGCGGGCAACAAAAGGCTGCCACATGCCTAAATGTTGATCTGTTATGCGGGCTATAGGTCGGATGAACTAAATAATGCTATTGGTTGTTGTTTGTCATGATCATTCACGGCGATGGATGACATTTTTCCGCTCGAGCCTTGCTGGGACCACCACCATCATTACAAGGAACGCACCTATACCTAGGGTGACTGGATGTTGTGTTCTGACTCGATGCTATTGTAACGGCCTTGGGAATCTTCTGATTCTGGCATCATTGCAAATGATTGTGAGATCTTTTTTGTTGCTATTCTCCAAAGCGGTGGGAGGTTTTCTCCAACTATATATACTCTCTCTGTTGATGAGAGATGCAGCTAGAATTTGGAGAAAAGATGTTGGTTTTAGCAAAAGATGTCAGGCCTCTATTACTATTTTATTTAAATTTCAAAACTTTCAGACTATGCCAATTGTTTGGCCTCTATTTTTTATGCTTTGATTAAACTATGAACTGTGCTCTATACTATCTTAACATTTCATATTGAAGAACTTCTATATATGTTGGATACAAATTTGCTTATCTAAATCATGTCTAATGACTCTTCTTAGTAGTGAGAATGTATGCAACATTATTTTATGTTAATAAATGAATTGCTTATGCTATAACCTTAAGTCTCTGACGTTTTGGAACACAACACCATTCAGGCCCCTAAATCTATGATTTATCATGCCCATCAACAGATCTTGGTGCATCGCCTTAGGTTAGACTTTGCCTTATTATATCCGCTTCCTTTTCTCTTTCCAAAAACCATTATAGAAGAAGCCAACTTCTTTAAAAATTCGGAGGTCACTCAGTTTAGCACAAAAGGTCCCCCTTAAACTGAGTTTCCCATAAAACATTGTTACCTAGTCAATTTTTGGTGTCAATAGGTAGATCACAAATCAGGTCTCGACATAGAGCTAGATAAAGAGGCATATTATGGGGAGACGATTGAATCCTTTAGTCGCAAAATAAATGAAATGTAACTAACATGCAAATCTTTAAGTGAAAACCACACTGTGGCACTTTCTAATCCTAAAAAGTAATAACAAAGGATGCATTTGATGGTGGAAACCTCTATGAGGTGCTTAAGGATGAGGGATTCAATCTCCCCCTTAGTGCAATGCATCTATAGAAGTCAACAGTACTATCAAAAAATTCCACACCAGTCAATGTGGGTATCGAAGAAGCACCTAAGATTACTTTTTATGTTGAATCCTTGTTGGAGGAAGAGAAAAAAACCCTAGAAACATTCCTGAAAGAGAATAGAGTTTACATTGGATGGTCATACATAGATATGCCAAGGCTCAACCCAAAAGTGGTTGTGCATCACTTAGCAGTCTATCTTGAAGCCAAGCTAGTCAACCAAAAATTAAGGAAGATGCACTCTTAGATAACACTCTTGGTCAAACCTGAGTTACAAAAGCTTCTTGACATTGGATTCATCTGATTGATAGATTATCCTGAGTGGGTTTCAAACCTACTACCAGTCTCAAACACACCGGGGCCATTAGAATATGCATTGATTTCAGAGACTTAAACAAGGCATTTCCAAAGGATGATTTCCCTCTTCCTAATATCAATCTCATTGTAGACTTAACAACTGGCCATGAAATGTTGTCGCTCATGGATGGTTTTCTAGTCTATAATCAAATCATAATCGCTAAGTAAGATCAACACAAAACTACATTCCCTTGTCCATGGAGAACCTATTGCTGGAATGTGATGCCACTTGGACTAAAGAATGCAAGAGCAACCTATCAAAGGGAAATGACCCTCATCTTCCATGAAATGATCCACAAAATAGTCCAATATTATGTGGATGATATTTTGGAAAAATCAAAGAAAAGAAGTGAGCACATACAAGTCTTAGGACCCATCTTTGAAAGGCTAGAAGAATACAAAGTAAGGTTAAATCCTAAAAAGTGTGTCTTTGGGGTCACATCAAGGAAACTTCTTGGCTTCATCATCTCACAAAAAGGGATAGAAATTGATCTAGCAAAGGTAAAATCCATCCTATAAATGGAACCACTGGAAACACTAAAGTAGATGAGAGGGTTACTAGGAAGATTGTAGTCCATGAGAAGGTTCATAGCACAACTATCAAACAATATACACCCATTTTCGCATCTTCTCCATTAAGGGATAACCTACAAGTAGGATGAGAAGTGTGATAATTATTTCCAATAGATCAAAGACTATCTACTAACACCTCTAGTTCTCATGCCACCAATACTAAGAAAACCACTTATCTTGTGTATCATAGCAACACCAACAACACTAGGATCTCTTTTGGCACAACATGATGAAAATGGAAAGGAAAGAGCTATTTACTACATCAACAGAACTTTGGTGGGCTATGAAATGAACTATTCACCTATTGATAAAGCATTCCTAGTAGTAGTTTTTTCTTCACAAAAATTTAGACATTACATGTTGTCGCATCAAATCAAACTTATTGCTAAGATTGACCCACTAAAATACTTATTATCCAAAGCAACTCTCACAGGACAAATGGCCAAATGGGTGATGATGTTAACATAGTTTGACATAGAGTATGTAGAGTTCAAGGCAATTAAAGGACAAGTGATCACAAGCCAACTAGCAAAAGTACCTATCTATGTTGAGAACCTTCTGATATTCGAGTTTCCTGATGAATTAGTGTTCCTAATCAATCTCACAGCTCAGTGAAAGATGTACTTTTATGGATTGTTCACTCAACATGGATAAGGAGTAGGAATTGTTTTCATCACCCCTTAAGGTGATTGTATCCCAAATTCATACCGGCTGTCATTCCCTTGTACTAATAACATTACTAAGTACGAAGCCCTAATCATAGGTCTAAGGATAGTAGTTTGGTGGCAGATACAAGAAATGAAAGTCTATGGAGACTCGCAGCTAGTTATCAACCAATTCAACGATGAATATCAAACTAAGGATGATAAGCTCACTCCTTATAAAAATATGGTGGAAAATCTCAAGGAACTTTTTATAGACATAACTTTTGAATAGATTCCTCACATGAATAATAGCGCATCATATGACATGGATACGATTAGATCACTACTAGACATTCTGAACAACATCTTCCAATGTGAACTCTTGGTAGAACAAATTATCTTACCAACTTTCGAGATCCATAAATCTAAATTTGTGTGTGTCATTTTTGTTCCTAGATCCCCATGGTATCATGACATATTCATCTACTTAAGCAGAGGAACCCTCCCATCTGATATCACCTCGAACCTTAAAAAGGCCTTTGTTAAAAAGGCATCCTGATTCATGATCTTAGGTGATACCCTTTACCATCGAAGCATTGAGGAGACATTGCTACAATGTCTTAACCAAGAGGAAGACTTGACCACTTTAACAGAGGTACATGATATCATATGTGGGTCCCATTCTAACAGTATGGTGTTAGCTAAGAAAATGTTGAGGATAGAGTACATTTTCCAACCATGGAAAAGGAAGCTCATTAGTACGTGCAAAAGTGTGTCCAATTTCAACAACATGGGGATCTAATTCATGCTCTTGCTCAAGAGTTGCAACCCATTATCACACCTTATCCTTTCTCACAGTGGGGACTTGACCTCATAGGAAAAATCACCCCAAACTCATCCAACAACCATAAATTTATCATAATAGCCATTGAGTACTTTACTAAGTGGTTCAAAGCCATTCCCATGTCCTACATAATGGGGAAGAAGATTGCTAAATTTATCTCAAATTACCTAATTTTCCATTATGGAATTCCACAAAATCTCCTCTCAGATAATGGAGCCCCCTTTAAGAATCAGGATGTGAAAGAGTTGTGCCAAAGATTCAATATCCAACACTGATTCTCTACCTTGTATTATCCCCAAAGCAATGACCAAGTTGAGGCTACAAACAAAACTATACTGAAAATATTGAAGAAAACAATCAATGGAGCTGGTTGTGATTGGCATTTGTAGCTAAATCCCACTCTCTGGGCCTATTGAACCAGTATCTACATGCCTACATGTGCAACCTCATTCTCCTTGGTCTACAAATCAAAATACATCTTTCTTATTTAGGTTGGGCTCCCATCATTGTGAGTGTCACTATAGAACTTGATCACAGATGAAGAATACAAAGTATCTTGGTTGAATGAGCTAGACTTCCTGGATGAGCGCTAACTTGACACCCTCAATCACTTATAAGAATATCAAAATTGACTAAAACAGAGCTATAAAAAGAGGATCAAATGTCAGTCTTTCCAAGTAGGTTATCTTGTCCTAAATTAGAATCAGAAGAACCTGCCAAATCAAGATAGCAAGGGAAAGTTTGAACCTAACTGGTTGGGTCCCTTTATCATCACATCAAGCTATGGATCAGGAGCATACCAACTGTCAACTCCTGAAGGTGAACCCTTGCAAGAACCAACTAAAAACTTGCATCTTAAAATTTTTTATGCCTACTCATGAAGGGTGTAAATGTGAAAATACCAAAAAAATAAAAAAATTATCAAAATACAAAAAAAAAGAGAACAAAGGATTGAAAAAGTAAAGAAAAAAATCTTCCTCTAGTGAAAACCACTTCGTTGGCACTTTGGGAAAGTACCTTGGTGAAAACCTAACAAACAAGCTAATGGAACCCCTCAAAAAATTTCTTGGTTCCACCTTAAGTCTGTAAAAATTTGGCTTGGGTCCTTGTTTTTTATATTTGGTCGTGTCCCTATCACTGTATTAGGGTTTCTATGTTGATTAAAACCTTGCAGAAGTGATCTACAAGTGTTGCAACCCTATATTGTTATATTATTGTAGTGAATTGTATTCCTAGTATCTAGTTGCCTAAGTAATGTTTTATGTTATTCACTATCATCAGGTGACCAATCCCTCATGTCTAGGTCTAAATTTCTCATATTATAAGGTTAAGTAGAGGGCCTTTTTGGCCTTTACATCCTTTACATTTCATGACTTAGAAGTTCTTGAGCCTATTATTCTCATGTCATCTTAGGGGATCCCCTTCATTAGAACAACTTAAGTGCATGTGCTCAAAGTTTCCACTTAAGTCATAATGGCCATCTTACTTTATTGCTAATCGTTGATTTCTTCAAAAGTACATATTTTGAATTAACAACGAGCTATGAAGCGGTGTTTTCTTTGATATCGCTCATTGCAGATAGTTTCTAGAGCTCTTAAATAGAATGCACAATGAGTGATGTTCCTTGAGGGATCACTTATTTATAATGGCTTTTGAGCCTTCAAATTTGTAATAGGGACAAGTGATGCCCCTAATTTTTTTGTTCTTATCGCTCATCACGGATAGTCATAAGATGATAAATTTAGTAACAACGATGAGTGATATGATGAAATTTCCTTCACATCGTGTGATCGTGGATATGTTTTAAATGATAAGTCCCATAGTAGTGATACGCAATACATATTGTAAACTTTGTAAATCCTCCCATCGCTAATTGTTTACAAACTGTATGAGGAGAATTAGCGATGAGCGATGGCCTTATGTTTTATCACTCATTGCAAATTCATTTCCAAGCTAATTTCCAAATTAGCAATGAGCGATGGTATTATTTGAAAGGTTTCTTTTCACTAATGTGATAAGATCTTATGTGTGATAACTTTTGTACCATTTATTTTCATGTAGGTGTACATGTCTAAATATGATGCTTTCACTACATCTCCCACCGCTGATAGGAGCCTAGGTGAAAAATTCAAATTAGCGATGCATGATGGAAGGATGGACGAGATTAAGGAATGGGCCATGGAACCAACAATTGAGATTTCATTGCAGGGATGTTTACATCACTGATGAGGCTGATGAAGGATGCAATGCATCCATGATAGGAGATGACTATTGGTGGAACAAGCAATGTGGCAGGATCTTAAGGATTTCACATAAAGCAAAAAGGAAAGAAGCGAAAAGATTGGAAAACCGTTGATGTAGTTTTAAAACAAGATGATCCAATAAACTAAACATCATTGCATGAATACTTAATCGATTATTGTACCCAAATATTTGGGGAAGATCAGTGATGAACAATGAAGTGTATAAGAAAATATTCTCTAAGAAGAACTAGTCTTGTGTACTTCACCAATATTAATGAAAAAGCATGGATTAGGTTGGCAATACATGTTGATTGATAGATCACAACACTTGAGCTAGCATCACTATTTTCTATGAGCAAGTTGTTAAAGGAATAAAAAAAAGTTCAGATCACCATGGATGAAGTTTTAAATGCTTGAAAATCAACGACCTAGATTCAAAACTGAGCTATTAAGTTATCAACTCTCTCGCACAAGGAGTTCTTGGATTATTAATTTTGCATGCTTCAAATTTCCTATTTAATGCATATTGTGTGTTATTCTCCTTCATCACATTTCAGTCTATAGTGAATGAGAGGCATGGGTTAGTAAAGAAGTATGTGAGTATTAAATTTTCCTAAGTTAGGAAGTAAGCATTCTTGTACTAGATGAGTAGGTCTGCCATGGTGGTTTGAGAGTGTGAGAAATTGAGTTTGTTTGAGTCTAAGGAAGATGCTTCTGATATGCCAAAAGGTAGAATGGGATGTAGGAAATTCATGAAATATAGTGTTGAGAGAAGCTACCATCTATAGGGCCAAATTGTTTTAGAAGAATTGGTCAAACACAAAGAGAAGAGGATGGTGGAATATGAAAAGAAGGAAAAAAAGGAGTAAGAATTGTAGGGCTTATCTGATAGGACATAATTCTCCATGTGAGGTTCCTAATAACCCTTTTAAAAAGTGAGGGTGACACTGATCTAGGGGGTGATTATTATCCCCTCTCCTTGGTACCATCAAAGGATTTTGACAAGGAGGTGGTGACGATTTCTCCAATCCCACCACGAGAAAAATGCGGGTGAGTATCCTCTGGGGTTAATGACTCAGAGTGGTTACTGTGCCCTATTTTTGTTTTTGATGAAACTATGCCCCTTTTGTAAGGATTGTCCAATTCAACACTCATGTGATTTCTTGTTTCTAGTGCTGATGTGGAAATTTTTCGGGTTGGTGTGTAGGAGAAGTGTTAGACTAAATGACCTTGGTAACATGCATGTTGTTTCTAGATGATATAAAAGTTTGTACGGGAGCTGCTATTGGAGAATCTTCTTTGGTCAACAAGGATGAGGATTCAACATAGTTGCAACAAACTCTTCCTTTTGAGGAGTTGGTGTATCTTCATTCAGGGAATATGGAATGTGGTCTTTTACTCTTTCATTTTCCTTAATGATTGCATGTAACTAATTAAGAATGTTTCAAATTCTAGTGCAAATGAAATGAAATGTAAATGTAATTAAGCCTGACGCTTGTTGCTCCCTTTTTCTATAAAAGGGATATTAGGGCTTATTACAAAGGTTGGATTTTGAAGTATCTGTTGACGCCAAAAATTGATGAGGTAACAGTGCCTTATGGGAAACTCAGTTCAAGGGGGACCCTTTTGCACCAAACTGAGTGACCTCCGAATTTTAAAGAAGCCAACTTCTTCTATAATGTTGTTTTTTGGGAAAGGGAAAAGGAAATAGATATAATGAAGCAAAATCTAATCTAAGGTGATATGCCAAACTTTGCTAATGGGCACGATAAATCATGGATTTAAGGGCCTGAATGGTGTTATTACGTTTCAAAGCATCAGAGACTTAAAGCTATAGCATAAAAAATTCATTTATTGACATAAAATAGTATCGCATACATCCTTACTACTAAGAAGAGTCATTTAGACATGATTTAGATAAGCAAGCTTGTATTCAATATATAGAAGTCTTATCAAATGAAATACTTAAGACAATAAAAAATACAGTTTATAGTTTAATCAATACATGAAAAAAAAAAAGGCCGAACAGTTGGCATAGTATAAAAGTTTCTTGCAAATTAAACATATAAGAGAGGCCTGGTGTCTCTTGCTAAAACCAGTATCTTTTTTCTTAAAAATTTCTTTCCTCCTTTTTTTTCATTGCTAAGAGAGTATATATAGCCGAGGGGACAATTCCCACCGCTTTGGAGAGCTGTAACAGAAAATATTTCCCAATCCTCTATAATGATGCCAGAATCAAAAGATTCCTCAATGCCATTATAATGGCAATGAGTTAGAACACAACATCTGGTCATCTAGTTGCAAGCACACCTTTTGCAATGATGGTAGTGGTCCCAGCTAAGCCCAAGGCTACAAGTGTCATCCACCACTTTAGAATTCATGAAGAGCAGCACCCAATAACATAGTTTCCCTCAGCTAGCCTATCGCCTGCTTCGATGATCAGTGTAAGGCACGTGGTAGCCCGTCGCTGCCCGAATGAGAATTCATTTTACTGCAGCCGAGAGATTGCGAAGAAGCAACACGTGTTCAAGGGGCCGAGGTCCTTCCTGATATGGAGAGAAAGATGCATAAACCAGGTGAGAAAGACGCATGGCAGCGTTTCACAGCCCGCGGTGTTCACCTCCTTGCTGTGTTGAAAAGGCTGCAAACGGCTGCCACCTGGCAGAAGATAGGGCCCGCCAAAATAAAAGAAGGTCTGCGAAAGCATTTCGTAGCCCGCAGCTGCTTATTTTATCCCTACATGAAAAGCTTGCGATACGCCGCCACGTAGCAAGACGTGGGTCCCTCTGACAATCCTATAAGTGATGGCCCCTACAGAAGGCTTTCACAACTCGAAGAGACCTCTAGGCAAAAAGAAATATAATCCTCCACTAGCGAGACACATGGACGCCCAGTGCAGCCTTTCGGGACCCGAAAGGAAGTCGCTACCCGAAGCTGCGAAGTGAGGATGCGCAAAGGGGAAGATCAAAACTTGACGGAAAGCCAAATAAACTTGGCAACGCATAGGCTGGTGCACGAACATTTACAAAAGAACCCGAAGGGAGCTATTTGATTATTTATTTTAACAACTTTTGGTGACTATTAGGGGCATTTCGGACAAGGAATGTAGAACCCAAAAACTCTCTGGTTCCACAAACCAGAGTTTTTATCCATAGGGCAAATGGAGTTAGAGTTTGGAAAGAGCAGCCTACAAGGGCGACCATTCACCTTCGAACGGCTTAGCCATGCTGCGCAAATTTTCTTGTGCCCTACAGAGATCAATAGCTTCCTTGTGAGGCAGCACTTCAGGTAGGCTGGCACCTGCTTGAATATGGAAAAGCAGCTGGGAGAGTGGATGAATGATCGTTTCAATGTCAGCTGTTGTTGGGGAACTACCGAACCCCCTGAATGCCTCCGAGTCATTTTCCTTCTACTCAATAACCTCCACAATCTATGTGGTTGTCGCAATGGAACCATCCTCGAGGAATAGGGACCGCAGCTTCAGCTTGCCTAGCTCGGAGAAACTTCCTCGAATGCCATCAAGTGCCTTGCCTAGAAAAGTTGCCACTACCTTAGTGTGCTAGAAGGGGGAGTGACAATGAATGAATTTATTTGCTATTTGAGCAGCAATGTCTTGATCTTCGATACCCGCCCCGCCAAGGATTTCATTCGAGACTGAGTATAGCTTATTGAGCAAGTCCCTTTCCTCAGGAACCTTCTCCAGGATGAAACGTGGGAACTGCTCCATTGTGTCATTGGCCTCTTAATTTAGCCTTGATGCCTTGGCGATAAATCAAAGGGTAGGCTGCAGTGTTAGGTAGAAGGTCTTGACTTTCTCCCAGTGAGAAATGTATAATTGTCTAACCAGGGGAATGATATCAGGTTGGGCAGGGGCAGGTAACAAAGAGGCTTTAAGCGAAGAAATCTTTGCGTCCCTTGAAATAAGGGCCTCGGCTAATTCTTCCTTCTTCTTTTTCTCAGACGCTAACTGCTCCGCATAGCTGCTCATTTCTTTATTCCAATTTTGTTCAACTCGGGAGTGGTTAGTTGATTGCTCCTCTAGAGAAGTCTTTGTCTCTCGGAGCTCCTCTTCTAGTTTAGCCTTCAAGCTTTTGAATTCGACCTTTTTCTCTTGTAACTTTTGCTGATACTGCTCTTGTAGGCGCTCTAACTCCTCACCCTTTTATGCCATCCCCTAACTATACTCAAGTCAAACACGTTCAAACTTTTCCTCCTTTGACTGTAGGCTCTGTCGGACCACTTAGCTCTGGCTTTGCAATTCTTTTACTAAGCCTGGGTCAGCAACCTGGGTTTTCACAATTTCACCTAGAAGCCTCTTTCTCTCATTCTCTACTGTTAGCGTTCTTTTAGTCATTCAGGTGATATCTCCCTCTAAGGATTTCTCTTTTGTCTCTAGAAAGCTCACCCTTTCCTTGGCTGCTCTGAGCTGCTCATCCTTTTTCTTTAACTGGCGACCAGTTTTGAGGAAGTTGGAAGTGACCACCTGTTGCGTCTCCTCCATGATTTCGACCTT
The DNA here is from genome assembly GCA_007258455.2 of Sequoia sempervirens. Classification (NCBI taxonomy): domain Eukaryota; kingdom Viridiplantae; phylum Streptophyta; class Pinopsida; order Cupressales; family Cupressaceae; genus Sequoia; species Sequoia sempervirens. The sequence continues at coordinate 205,014,448 of VDFB02379711.1, read as the reverse complement.
ATCTTGTGGCCGGGCTATCTTCATGTCATGTCCGAGAGCATAGATCTCATAATCTTTGGGTTGCATTTCTCCCTGAGGCTTGCTTATCCTTGGGTACATGGTTGCGAATTTTAATTCTTGTCGAGCCTCATCATATGAAGCTTGTACTCTCGGCTTGATGGGAGCATTATCATCCTTTGCCTTGCGTTGCCTCATTCTATTTGCGCGCGCTTCCTTTCCACAATCTATCTGTGCTATGAATTCGGCTGGTGATGATACTAGCCCACCTGCAAAAGGAACACCAGAAGGCAGGGCATAGGGATAGGTAATTTTTATAGGTGCACGCATTTGCTTCTTCTGGAGAGTGACAGTTTGCAGAGAAAAGTGTGGCACGTTCCATAGCTTGGTCTAAGAACTATCAACAGGGTTAGGCATTTGCAGTGGCTGAATCGGAGATTCAGTTGTAAGGCTCATTGGCCGGGGAAGGATAGTTACTGACTGGGTATTGGCTTGTTGCAATGGAAAAGGATCAGTAAGCATAGCGGAAAAAGAATGGGGGCCGACAGGGGGAACATTTTCTGAAAGTGAGGTGATGAAAGTCTAAGTGGCAGCAGTAGGCATAAGCATACTCAGAGGAGTAATTATAAACGGTTGGGCCTACGAATACTGGGCAAATCCAACCAAATAAGTTAGACTAGAAGTAGAAGGTGGAAGGCTCAGACTTATAACAAGAGTCACTAACGAAGCAGGGGCGGATACAAAGGAATGAGATGCGAGAGAAGAAGGAGTGAAATGTACCTGCTGACTAGTTGGTGGTGGCTCTAGGATTGTTTGTGACTCGCCTGCAAACTCTGGCATTTGGCTAGCAGCAGGCACTTCTCCTCTGGCGAGTTCATGTGAAACTCCTCCGATAACACTTTCCGTGCACTACCTTTTTGTAGGCGAACACTCACTAACTTCAGTAGTCAGATCCTTCTACTGAGGCGTTAGCCTGGCCGGTTTAGCGACCCAAGTGCATGTATGCGAGCCTCTTGATATATTAAAGCATATATTAGTGGCCACATAGGCGGCATGCCTGGAGACGTCGCTGCCTTTTCTCAATTGGACACTCACTAACTTCACTTCTGTTAACACTAGAGATCAGGCTGGGGTAGCCTTCATTCCACCATCTGTCAAATTCCTGGTCATCCTTCAATTGATTATAAGGAGCATCCAATTGTGCTGTTTCCTGGCGATATTTCCAGAAAGCTCTTATTTTTTCATCACACCATTCTTCGCCCCTTTTCAAGTTGTTATACATATTGCGCTCCTTTGGAAGATTATCCTTGGCCACGACCACTAGAAAGTAGAACTTGTGCCATGGGCCCCTAGTGTCCGGCGTAGGGATTTGCGCTAATTTAACAAAATCTTCCTCTCTACCCGTCCGCAGATTAAGCCACTTCTCCTAGTATGGTCGGGGAACATGGGTAACCTTCATATGTAGCTCTAGCAGGTCATTGAAAGGGTTTTACTCCCACTTATCATTTATCAGTACCAACCCTAGATGTGCCAGCTTCTCCTCTAATAGCTTGTGCAATTATTTTTTAACTAGAGTTACCGACTTGAAACTCTTCTGACAAGTGAAGAATACCTTCTTCTTGACACTTCTGCTGCTACAGAACATGAAATCAATGACGCACACTTGTCGAAAAACTTCCAGCTTGAGCACTCTATCGGTGACGCAAGCCGGGAGCAGGAACAGGTTTGCTAGTAAAGCCCCGCATTCGAAGGATTGTGAAATCCTTGCCTAAGAACCAGTCACAAGTAGGGGTGTAGCCTTGCATAAATCCAATCTGTTCCTAGGTGAGCCAAATGATATCACCTTCTCTGACCAAATCATTCAAAATTGGGGTTATGAAATAGTCCGTGAATGCATAATAGTCATATGTTGCGGAAATGAAAGGTGTCCATGTAGACACCGGCTTTCTTTTATTCTGCTCATCAAAAATTGATAGCAGAATAAATTGGGCAAAGAAATCCAGATTCTGATGTAGGAACATGTGGACCAGGTAGGAAAAAAATCTAAACTTCTTCTCTGCCTAATAATTCTCCATTTGATGTATCATTTCTTCAACCATGAACTCAGCAAAATCATACCAGAAGAGTTCATGTTGTTTGTGAAACTGTATCGCAGGGCCCAGCTGAAATGCCTTGATCTTCTCATCAAAGTCTCGGCCGCAAACAAATGCCAGCATGGACATGGCATCCTAGAGATCATTATGGAATGAACCACATGATAAAGGGATACTTGGTGCCTTAGCGGAAGCGATACCTTTCTTATTAGTCTCCTCTAACAAGAAATCGGAGCCGATTTTCATTTTCTTCCATATTTTCTCCCCTTGCTTGGGTGAAAAGGCTCGATAGTCTCCTTCCTTCTACTTGGATCTGAGATACATAACATGTGCCAGATAGCTTATGGGTTGATATGAACCCTTAAATTGTGACCTTCAATGTAGTGGGTATCTAGATTATAGTGCTGAAAAGTCACGTCGACCACCTCCGACTAATAGTGCACCAATGGGACCATTTATTGTGGGAAACCGCTATACTAGACTCTACTTGCCGTGGATTGGTCTACCTTTGCTGCTGATAACCTTGCACAAGCTGCCTCTCTGAAGGATTTAGGGTTCTTTGCAAGCTTTGGGTCGTAGATATTATCCCATTTTTCTTTAACCTTCTTCTGGTTACTCCATTCCTTGGGTCTATCCAGCTCCTCCGTGTGGGTTCTTCTCATCTTCACGGGTATACCAGGCGTAGCATATGTTACATCTTAGTATACGTATACCTCAGCCGAAGAACGAATAGCTGTGAACAGTTCCTGGGTAATCTCCTCCTGCATCGGCTGAGCTGAAGATTCTGACATTTTTCTTTCTCTGTAGAATTTGTAAGTTTTTGGCCTACGAATATGCTTGCTCTAGATAGATAGACATAAAACACTTTGCACTTCCCTTGCATTTGTAAAAAGACCTTGAAATATTAAGTTTTTTTATGCAATAATAGCAACTTTTTCCAAGGTGGTAGGCGGAAGCAAGCCTTTTGCATTTAATTCGGCATGTACCGTTAATCTGGCAACTCATGCAAGATGAACTGATTGCTTCTCTGAGGTGGCCAAATTTTATCATTACATTTGGGCGATTGGGTGATATGCCCTGATCTTCTTAGAAATTGAGCTTGCAACTGACCTTCTAACCTTGTGTTAGCATGTACTAACAATTAATATCCTAGTCAGAATGATTACGCTAAGCAAACGATCACCGCCTGAAAAGATATGAGTATCACCTTGGGCTCTAGGATGCACTTGAGAGGTGACACAATAGTCTATGGCCATACGTCTCTTCACCAACAAGTGCCACCTTTTTAAGACTAATTAATCAACTCCATTTAATTAAGCATGCCTTGAGCCGTGCTATCATGCATGTACCAGCCCAAAATGTGAACAAACATAGACTCATCTTTCGAGACAGTAGCTAGCATAATATCACATTTTTTAGAAGCGGATTGACATGTGTCTTGTCAATTTTTCTATAAATAGGCCAGTAGAGAGTGAACAAAACATACTTAGCATTTAAGAGGTGATACGTCAGTAGCAGATTGCTAAGCAAGTCCTTTCATAGGTTAGGTGGTGAGAAAATTCAGCATTATCTTAGAAGACTTAGGGATAGTGTCAAGAAAAATGGATACCCCAATTCGCCTAACCTCGTTTAAATCACAGACAGCGTTTCTAGGTGAGATTTCCACTAGGAGGCTAAAAAAGATGACAAAGAACAAGTATTCACTGGTTCTGGTAGCCATTAAATGGGTCCTAGGCAAGGATTGCATGGAATATGAGGATAAGTATAGGGTGAATACCGACATATGCTCACACTTTGTAGCATCCATGCTAGACATTTGTGTTCCCCGGCCACTTATCCTTAAGCTAGTTAAAAAAATCTTTCTGAAGAAATACTTGAATGGGCTTGGTGAGGTTGTTGCACATGCTACATATGGGATAGGCCTGCCAACAGCTAGTGACCTGCGTCGCTTTATTGAAGAAGAAGCTGTCATCATTTGACTGCCATTCTTCAGCAGATTTTTCCTTCAGACCCATGACCAACACCAGCAGAGGGTTACTCAGGCCCTACACTTCCTGTTTCAGAGCTACAACGTGATACATTTCTACGATGTAGACTAGTACACTGACTTGAGGGACCTGGTGTTCCCACCACCACTGACGGTCATGCCAAATGATGCTACCAGTGCCGCTGATGAGCCCATGGACGAGGAAGAAGCAGACGCTGCAGTGAATGCGTCAGTTGCTACCAGTCATTCTTTTGGATAGATAACCCCCTTGCCTACTTGCTCAAAATGTAACTTTTCTGTTTTAGATAAGCCTGATAAAAGGCTATTGTATATAATATATTCTGATACATGTACATTTTGGAAACGACATCCCAGCCATTTTGTAACTAAAGAACATATATATAAATATATAGTTCTCATTTTTAAGGAAAATCTATGCACTTTTGCTTCTGTGTTTAAGATTTTCTGGGTTTGCCAGTTTGCATGCTATTTCTCCATGCATAAGTGTATTTTGTGTAAAGCAACTCTGGTGTTTTAGCCGCCAATGATAATGAGCAAATATGTAGAAAGACAACAAATTCTAGAAAAAGAACAGGCCAAAAAAAATAAAATAAATAAAAAGCGCTATTTACAACTGTACAAGGTAGAGCTTAATGCCTAATGGAACAACTTAAGATGAATCCCATTAACCGGGATTCCTAACGACTCTTGTTTCATATATTCCAGCTCAAAAACGTTGTGTTGCATGCACCGAATGATTTTGAAGGGTCCCTCCCATAGGCTATCAAATTTACCGTGCTGACCTGGCTTTGCAGCCCTGCTGTCATATTTTAGCACAAAGTCTCCACTTTTTAGACCTTGGTCGGAGGCCTTCTTGTCAAACCATCATTTGACCACTTGTTGACAGCTTGTCATTACTATTAGGAAATTCTCCCTTTTTTCTTGTGCTTCTAACAGTTCGGCGAGTCGAACCTCCATAGCTTTATTTTGTTCTATCTCAAGAGACTTCAATAACTGTATTGCCTTGGTCTCCATAGAGATAGGTAACAGCGTCTCCTTCCCATATACCAGCTCATAAGGTGAAGTCTTAAGGACTTGCTTAGGAGTTATGCGGTTGGCCTAGAGTGCTTTTCAAAGATTTTTATGTCATTCCCTCTGGTGTTCTGAGCCAACCTTTTTAAGGAGTCGGACTAAGCTTTTGTTTGTCGACTCGGCTAGGCTATTTCCCTATGGATAATAGTTTGATGATGTTTTAAGGAATATGCCATTTTTTAATGCAAAGTGACATACCTTTGTACCTAGAAATGCTTTGGCGTTGTCCGAGATGATTGTCTTCAGAGGGCTGAACCTTGTCACCAGTGCTTCGAGGAAGTCTACAATCTCTGTTTCTGTTGCCCCCTTAAGGGGAACAACTTCCGCCCACCTTGTGAAGTAGTCTATAGCTATTAAAATCCACTTATGTCTGGCACTAGAAACTGGTTTGATCATTTCGATGAAGTCCAGGCCCCATTGTGCAAATGGTTCATCCACCACAATAGGTTTGAGGGGCATCGCTGAATTCTTCTTTCTGTCAGAGAAGAACTGACATTTTTTACAAGTCCTTACTAGAGAGTAGGAATCACTAAAAAGTGTAGGCCAATAATATCCAGCTCGCAGGACCTTGATGGCGATAGTTTTGGTGGAGAAATGTCCACCTTTGTTGCTATTGTGAAATGCATCGAGGATCCTCTGTGCCTCCCCTAAAGTAACGCATCACAGGAGCACACCATTGAAATTTCTTTTGAAAAGAACTTCTATCAGCATATATTTGCAATTCTGTAGCTGGTAATACCTTCTTTTTTGGGATGAGAGGCTTGGTGGATGCCTTCCGGTTTGCATGAAGTTCATTCTATCTATCAGCCAATCGTCTTCTGATCCCAATCCATTAATCAGGACGAGCTCTGGTTGTTCCTTCTTGGCAGGTACCTCCTCGTTCTGTGCCATATACTCACACAGTCCTCTGCCCTTAACAGTCGTGGTAGACCTAACCTCAATATCATACTCCAGGATCTTGGTAATCCAATTAGCCCTTTTTTCTGTGATCTCTCATTCCATGATGTATTCACACACACTAGAATGTGCGACATATTCCAGAACTTTGTTGTGGGAAATTAGATGGCAGAATTTTTTAAGTCCCTTTACTATTGCAAAATCCTGTCTTTCGATGAAGTTATAATTCGCCTCATATTCCTTTAGCGTTCAGGAATAGAACGCCACTGGATGCTCTCCCTTTCCTTCACTATCCTTTTGAGTCAGAACAGTAGCAATACTGGACTTGCTACTGAAGGCATACATTATAAAATCTTTGCATTGATCTAGATTAATTAACATCGAGGCTGTGGAGATCTCTTCTTTGACCTTTTCAAATGCTTCCCGAGCCTCCATTGTCCACTTGAAAATTTGATCATTTTTTAGCATTAAGGTGATTGGCCTAATTATTCTCGCAAAATCAGAAATAAATTTGCTGACGAAATTTACTTTGCCGAGAAAAGACTGGACACCTTTCCTATTTACCTAAAGGGGAAGCTCCTTGATAGCCCTTACTCGTTCGGGGTCAATTGAAATACCTTCTTTAGACACAACATGCCCTAACAGCTTGCCCTGAGATACTCCAAATACACATTTCTTTGGATTTAGGGAAACCCCGAACTCCTGGCACTTTTGAAAAACTAATTCCAAATGATCAAAATGATCATCTTTAGATTTAGAGAACATAATAAGGTCATCCAAATAGATTAGAATAAACTTATTGATCAGTTCACCGAATGCAATGTCCATATCTCACTAGAAAGTTTCCCCTACATTGGATAAACCAAAAGGCATTTTAGCATATGAAAATGTTCCCCACTTGGTGGTGAACGTAGTCTTGTGCTGATCTTCTTCTTTAACCCGAATCTGGTTATAGCCAGAGAAGCCATCAAGCAGAGAGAACATTTCTGATCCTACGACAGTTTGGAGGATCGACTCCATAGAAGGCAATGGATAGTGATCTTTCAGAGATGCTTTGTTGAGGTCTCGGAAGTCCACACATAAGCAGATGTCGCCATTCTTCTTTCTGACTGGTACCAGGTTTGATACCCAAGTACTATGTTTGATTGGGAAGACGATATATGACTCAATGAGCTTGGTTAGCTCTTGTGCTATCAAGGCCTCGACTTTAGGGTTGACTGGCCTCTGTTTCTGTTGGACTAGTTTTGCACCTTCTGTTAGCTCAATAGTATGTTGAATGATGTTAGGATCGTAACCCTCCAGATCATCATAGGACCAGGCCACTACTCCATATTTTTCACAGAAACTGATAAGCCTTTCTCTATCTCGTTGTGGGACATCTTTTCCAACCCGGAGATTCCTGTCATCGGAGACCCAAAGGTTTTCATAATCACTTTTTTTCTGCCACAAACTTCTGCTTATCATTTTGGGTGTCGCTACAATCGAAAAAATTATCAAGAGTAACTAATCCTTTCAGAAGTTTATTTGACTTCAGCTGCATAATTTGTCCTTTGTAGGCCTCGGCGATCTTTGGTTGAAGTTGATCAGCAAATTCCCTTGAGTGCTGAATAAACGAGGTGATGTGCTCATCGCTCTCAAAGACTTGCCAACTCTGATCATTTTCGGGAATCGCTGGTCCAACAAGCACTCACAATGAATATTTGTTCTGAAGCAAGTCAGAGACAGGATCAAATTGAGCACCGATCACCGCCATGCGATCTGCATCGCCATTCTGCATTCGGGGAATGGTCAGGATGTTGAAAGCTTCAAAACCTTCAATCAGGTCCTAGATTCGATGTTGATAGGATCTCATTCAGACATTCTTCGCTATGGACATTCCCTAGACCTGATTAACTACCAATTTGAAATCTCTGAACACAATCAATTGCTTAATACCCATTTGTTCCGCTAGGCTTAGGCCGTGGACTAACCCTTCATATTCAGCTTCATTGTTTGAATAGGAAAATTGGAATTGGAAAGACCTCAACAACTTTTCATTCTGTGGGGATATTAAACATACCCCTGCTCTAGCTCCAACTTTGCTCCTTGCTCCATCAAAATACAATGTCCATAGCTCATTTGCTTGGTTATCGTCGAACTCTTTGGCAACCTTCGAAAGAACCTAGTCTTCATCATAAATCATATATGTGCCCAATCCGGTAGCATGATAATTCTTGAAAGGATCATTATTTATGTGTTCGCTTAGTAGAGAATCTTCCTTATCATTTCGGTCTCCACTCACCTTCTCTTCTTCTAGCAGTTCGACACTATACATGTCCTGCTTGGTGATAGAGGTATGTGCGGCTTCAAAATTGATTAGGGCCTCATCTGCCACGTGCTTGGAATGTAGAGCCTCCGATTCTATCTTCATTTTTGCACCATGCTTGGTCCTAAGTATTAGATGTGACCAATCTAAAGACAAATATCTGCCCACCTTTGAAGTAAATTCTCGGGATAGACAGATACCGAACATAGGAGGAACATCTATGATCACTGTATCTTGCGGGACCATGATACTTGGGCAGGAAAATAGAGTTAATAGAAGCGCTTTGATGAGACCCATAGTATCAACTTTATTTCCATCCAGCTGCATCACCCCTTTCTTCATAGGTTCGTAGCTGAGTCCCAAGGCTTCGGCTATCAGTTTTGGCATAACCGTTGTACTAGAGCTAGAGTCAATCATGGCGTTGTGTAATAGCTTTTCCCCTATAATGAGAGTCAGGAAGAAGGGTTGAGGTTTTGGCCTACCTCCACCTTCTGCATGGGATTCCTTCACTTTGTCTGCAAGAACCTTAGCTATTGGCATTTGATAAACTACCTCTATACTGGCAGACGACTCTGTTGGTACTAAGCGGATCTCCTGCTAAAGCGCCTTCTGTAGCATAATTTTCTATTTCGGGATAGCTAGAATGTCCCATAAAGACACATTATTGGATGATTTCTTTAATTGCTCCACTACATTAAAAGGTGATGAGCTCAGAGATTTCTGCTCCTTTGCTTTTGTTATAATAATCTCCTTCCGTGGTTGAGAAGGCAAAGAGGCGGTCGAAGCGTGATGAATTTGATCAGACATGCTTTTGCATTGCAGGCTGTCCGAAAGTGAAACAACGGGCTCACCGGTGAATCTCCTCTTTGAGTGTGTGTTATAGTCAGATTGCACCTGCGACATTTCGGCTACGGATGTGTCATTGGTAAACACCATTTCCTTGTCTTCCATCCAGGAGAAGAGTGCATGATCAGGAGTAATATTGGAATCTTGCTCTAAAGACATTCCTTGCATTTGCACGGTAAGGACCGCATTCTCTATTGCCGAGGCATATATGTATTCTCCATTTTCTGTTGCAGTACCTTGACTACGTTGCTCTGCTACCTTTTGTTGTAAGTTGCCACGCAGATAATTTTGGGGCATATGCGCATCATTACAAGGAAGCACCATGGATTGATGTCATCAATAAGATTTCTTTTGTCCCATGGTTAATTCTCTACTTGAGCTTGGTGACACACTTGTGAGCGGTGTAGGCACTGGGACCATTTGGTTGGTAGTCGGCGCTAGTGGATTAGTGCGAGGCGCACTCTGATATTGATTTTGTTGATAAGTAGACCACCCACCTTGATAGTTTTGATATGTGGGCCGTGGAGGAGTTGCTTGGTTCTGCTTGAGAGTTGTTATGTCATTTTCCATAGTTCACAACATCTCTTCGAGGTCGCCTATTTCATCCTTGGAAGAACCCGATGTGGAAGCCAAGCTTTTAGGAGCGGCCGCATATGAGTATGCTAATTAGGGAGTTGCTAGTGCACTAGTTGATGCACTCTCTTGTGCAGAGGTCGATATTTCAAGAAATATCGACACAATAGGTCAAGGAGGCAATTTTCCGCAATCTATTAAATGATTCTCAGCTTTGATAGTGATAGCATAAGCATCTGGTATAGTGGCTCCTCCCAAAGACTTGATCATCACAGAAATATCAGGGTTAATGGACTTTAGATAAAATATGAATGTCAGTTCTGGATTTGGGCAGATAGTCATAGGAATCCTCTTCCAACTTGAGTGAAATTGGGCATTGAAGTCCGTCAGAGCCTCTTAGGGTGTTCGTTTGATGATGGATAGCTGATAATATAATGAAAAATGATCTTTGTCATTTGAGAACCTTTCATAGAATGGATCTCTGAGGTCATCCCAAGTGTGAATGGTATTAGGAGACAGTGTTTGGTACCAATCTAGAGCCTTGCCTTTGAAGGATGCAGCAAGGAGCCTCAGGGCTACATTCTGCACTGTAATACTGTGTACTAGACATACATCCGCTACATCCTGCAAATGTTCTGCTGGCATTTTTGTTTTATCTCTAACAAATTTGGGAAGAGCTTTCAGGGCTAAAATCGGGATAACACCCCAAACAGTAGGCACTACCGGAGCTACTAGGGGACTTCCAACATCCCATGCTTCATAGTTTCTGTTCACGGCTGGCAACATGGTGAGAGGAAAGGGTGGTGGGAATGGAACAGTTACTAACTGATTTGCGGCCTGGACTGTCCCTAGTGGAGGTATTAGTAAACCTGGGTTATTTGCAGTCTGGGATCTAGTTACAGGCCAATGGCTCATACACCCCTCTATAAGGCAATTTCATTAGTTCAGGTCCCACCGGGCGTGCCAGAAAAATGACAAACTGTTGATGCCAAAAATTGACGAGGTAACAGTGCCTTATGGGAAACTCAATTCAAGGGGCACCCTTTTGTGCCAAACTGAGTGACCTCCAAATTTTAAAGAAGCCAACTTCTTCTATAATCTTGTTTTTTAGGAAAGGGAAAAGGAAACAGATATAATGAAGCAAAATCTAATCTAACGTGATGCGCCAAACTTTGCTGATGGGCACGATAAATCATGGATTTAAGGGCCTGAATGGTGTTGTTATGTTCCAAAGCGTCAGATACTTAAAAATATAGCATAAAAAATTTATTTATTGACATAAAATAGTATCGCATACATCCTTACTACTAAGAAGAGTCATTTAGACATGATTTAGATAAGCAAGCTTGTATTCAATATATAGAAGTCTTGTCAAATGAAATGCTTAAGACAATAAAAAGTACAGTTTATAGTGTAATCAATACATGAAAAATAGAAAGGCTGAACAGTTGGCACAATCTAAAAGTTTCTTGCAAATAAAACATATAAGAGAGGCCTGGTGTCTCTTGCTAAAACCAGTATCCTTTTTCTTAAAAAAAATTTTCCTCCTTTTTTTTTTCATTGCTGAGAGAGTATATATAGCCAAGGGGATAATTCCCACCACTTTGGAGAGCTGTAACAAAAAAGAATTCCCAATCCTCTATAATGATGCTAGAATCAAAAGATTCCTCAATGCTGTTATAATGGCAATGAGTTAGAACACAACATCTAGTCATCTAGTTGTGGGCGCACCCTTTGCAATGATGATAGTGGTCCCAGCCAAGCCCGAGGCTACAAGTGTCATCCACCACTTTAGAATTCATGAAGAGCGGCACCCAATAGCATAGTTTCCCTCAGCCAGCTTTTCGCTTGCTTCGATGATCAGTGTAAGGCACGTGGCAGCCTGTCGCTACTCGAATGAGAATTCCTCTTACTGCTACCGAGAGATTGTGAAGAAGCAACACATGTTCAAGGGGCCGAGGTCCTTCTTGATATGGAGAGAAAGCTGCATAAACTGGGTGCGAAAGACGCGTGGCAGCGTTTCGCAGCCAGTAGTGTTCACCTCCTTGCTGTGTTGAAAAGGCTGCGAACGGCCGCCACTTGGCAAAAGGTAGGGCCTGCCAAAATAAAAGAAGGCCTGCGGAAGCATTTCGTAGCCCGCAGCTGCTTATTTCATCCCTGCATGAAAAGCTTGTGATACGCCGCCATGTAGCAAGACATGGGTCCCTCTGACAATCCTAGAAGTGATGGCCCCCACAGAAGGATTTCGCAACCCGAAGAGACCTCAAGGAAAAATAAATATAATCCTCCGCCAGCGAGACATGTGGACGCCCAGCGCATCCTTTCCGGACCCGAAAGGAAGCCGCTACCCAAAGCTACGAAGTGAGGATGCGCAAAGGAGAAGATCAAAACTTGACGGAAAGCCGAATAAACTCGGTGACGCACAGGCCGATGTACGAACATTTACAAAAGAACCCGAAGGGAGCTGTTTGAATATTTATTTTAACTGTATCAATAGGATTTTTTTAAGTGAAAGCTAAGTTTAGAAAAGGCACTTTGAATAGAATACTGATAATAGGACAGTAGTTTGTCTAGGATATGAAATCCTGTATGTAGTGATCTTAAATAAGTTTTATAGAAATTACTGATATCAAAATAAATATTAATCTAGAAGCAAATACTCTCCTATGTATGTTCCTTACAAGTTATGAATGAGAAATACTAATGGTTTTATCATTTATCTTCAGATGTTCCATTGGAATGTATTATTCTGTTTTCAGCTTTAATTCAAGGACTTAATTAAAATGATTGAATAGGGTTATAAAATTTGTAAGGAATTACTTACGATTCATAAGAATTTAAATGTATTAGGCATAGTGAGTTTTCATAAATGCAAGGAAATATGAAAATAGTCTTGCCTATCTCTAAATTGAGTAGCTTGCATATTACTGATCCTTACATATTTGACTTTGTTGCCCCAATTGATGAGACAGTGGTCATTTTGTTGGAAACTCTTGCATAAAATGAAAAAATAGTGTTCCAGGCCTTGGACTTAAGATAAGACAGTATTCAATCAAAAAAAAATTCAAGGATAGTGTGGATTGATAATATCTCGATTATTAGCAGATAGATAGTCATTCATTTGAAGATCTACCAAATCTTCAGTGAAAAGGATCTTTATTTGCAATAAATAAGAATCAATCTATGTATAAATGTGTTTCTAATCAAATATACTTCATAGAAACACAATTGGGATCACCCTCCTAAGTTTCACAGAGCCTGAAGAGGAGTAAGGACCACAAATTCCTATACTTGTTGTGTTGGCCACTAACTCTACAGTTCTTGACCATGAGAGTTGGCTACCTTTTAGAGAATTGCTTGGTTCTATTGGAAAAATCACCAATAGAAATGGTGACTCTACTGGGGAGGAATCTCCAGTTGTAGAATTTTAGAGTCAAGAGTTTGGTGAATTTGAACATATAGTTCAGATATTGAGAAATTCTCAGACTTGCAACTAGTTTGTTGTAGAAAGTTTGAAAGGATTTATCTGTGACTTTGTTGAGGAAGAAGATCTAGAAGGAAATTAATCTTTCAAGAGTTTCATATTGCTTGAAGTTCAATCCTCTATGAAAGAGGTGGAAACTATGTCAAAAGAACATGATGAAGATATGAAGAATGTTTCAGATCTACAACTATTTCCATTCAGGAAGAAATTGCAACAACTGCAACATATCCAGGTATTCTTCAATTTGTGATGTTCAAGAAAGACAATTTTGTATATGAAAACTATATTTTTAAGATTGGAAAAAAAATTATTCTCTATGGAGGGAAAATAAGCACTAAGAAAGGGAATATTATTGATTTTTCTACACACTTTTGTATTACTAGATTGTAGTGTTTATTATAAAAAAGAAGTATGTGATATTCTTGAAGAAACCCATTTAGTAGGTCTTAAGAAAGAAGAGATAGAAATTTGTAGCGTAAGAGCTTAAGATTATGTTGTAACACAAAAAAGGTCTAAGTTTCCTTGTGTAACTGCAAAGTTGATACAAAAAGACTTGTAAAGGTTTAAGAAAATGTATCATCAACCTATGCATCCTTGTGTGGACCCAAATATAACAATGCATAGTGCTCAACCCTTGTCATGTACTAAGAGAAGTTTTAGCATTAAAAGACATAGAGCCATAAACTTCAGTAGTATTAATAGTTACCCAAATATCATTCCCTCAGACATCAGAGATAAGTTATCAAAATTCAGTGGTACAAAGAGTGAATCAATAAGAAATCATCTACAAAAATTCAACAATTTAATGGAAGATTACAAAGTTGATCATGAAGATGTGATTATGAGGTTATATTTTTAGTCTCTAAAAGGAGATTCAAGAGATTGGTTCTCTAATTTACCAACATGCTCTATATGTTCTTGAGATGAGTTCAAAGTAGTGTTCATGGAGTAGTTTGGTGAAAGAACCAATATTAGTTCTTTGCTCAATAAATTTATGAGCATTGAGAAAGAAGAGGGTGAGCTAGTCCCAACATTTAACCGAAGATTTGTTAGAACATTAAGGGATATTCCTGATATTTTGGGACTAAGTGATGTAGTATGTTTGGTTTTTTATTTGGGAGCTTTTGATAATGAGATGAGCTATTTGCTGAGAGATAAGGATCCAAAAACCTTGCATCAGGCATATGGGATAGCCATGAATATTGAAAATAACTTGAAATATGGAATGCAAAGAAGTTATCTGTCTACAAGAATTTGCTGCCCTGAGATATCAAATGTTGATGAAAGGTGCAAGTTAGAAATTAAAAATGAGTATCAAAGCGCTTACATCTCTAATGTTTTAGCTTATGCACTATTCCATAATACTGATAAAGAGATGGAAATGGTTTCATATATTTGTCATATCTCACCTTTTGAGACCACTAGCTGTAACAATGATGAGGTCACTAAAAGGGCTTATTTGTACTCTTATGGTTAAGATGAGTCTGGTAATTTGTTTAAAGATAAGAAAAATAATGAGCTAATGTACTCATCATCCAACATGAGATAACCATGTAGAATTGATTACAATACTAATAGGATTGAAAGCTTTGTCAACAATTAGCTTGGTATCATTGGACCTATTCATGCATATTCAACTCAGGAGGTAGATCTTGTTGATTGTTATTCTACTAGTCACAATGGTTTCTATGGAATGGAGTTGGAAAGTTTTATTTCAAATGAGGATAACATTAATATACAATATGGTGATGACATAGGTTCACTCTCAGATGATCATGTTATGCATTGTAATGAGAATTTGAAGCCACTAGTTCTGGTTGATAATGATACAGAGTTGGAAGAGTTTTCTGACTGTGATATTTCAAATCATGTAGAAAAGAAAATAATTTTTTTATGTTTGTACAGGACAATCTAAAGGTAGAAATAAAGTTGAAAATTTGTTTATCTTCTCTTCTAGTGATTACAATGATTTTGAATGCAGAAATGACTTGAAGGAATTAGACCTTCATGTTGATGAAGTCGAGGCTTTTATGTCAAAAATGAATGTAATAGAAAACTCCTTATTTGGTGAGCCTCCATCTTCACTAGAGATGATAAATGATAATCCTTATTGGTGCAGAGATAATCCACTTTTTGTTGAAGAAATTAATGATACATCTAAAACAGAGTTAGAGTGTGGCCTTATGAAAATGAAGCAACACATTTATGTACTCCTTGAGGGAATTTCCTATGAATGTTTCACATTTTGTGTAAATATTGTAGACAAGGTTGAGTGTCAAGATGCCAACTACTTGGGGGAGTATGAATACTTCCAGTTCCCAATTCAGTGGGGAGGTATCCTTATGGAACATGATAATGAGGTGAGGCACAAAGAATGTTACTTTCACTATGCACATGTTTTATATAATAAACATACCACATATGTGTCATGTAATGATGAAATTTTTCAGTTTATGATTGATTATACAATAAAGAATGACAAATATTACATTGGGAATGTTATGCTCAAAATTTGTGAGAGATGTTAATGTCAATGATTGTAATCAGGAAGATTCTCACTTGTTCAAAAGAGGCCAGACACTTATTTTGGCAAGATTAAAATCACTCTTATTATAGTGGTATAATAGGGATAAATGTGGATGGAAGGACATAAGTTCTTTCAAGAGGCTGGTTTTTTGACAGAGGCAAGAATTTTCCCAAGGATTTTGTGGCTTGGTGCCACTAAATAGGAAATAAAGCCTAGTTATACCATGGAGTGTATACTACAATTTTCACCTCTATGGATATTTTCCATGTGGGGTGGATATTTGGATCTCCATCCCCAAGTCTTTCTAACCTGTGTAATTTTTGTACATATGTTGTTTCTTTTTATTTTGTTCTTGTGCCTAGTCTACTTCACCCAAGATCCTAGGATCTCACCATGCCTGTCGGAGGCATGTGCCCCCAATAGGAGCTACTAATGGAACCCTTCAAAAAAATTCTTGGTTCTACCTTAAGTCTGTAAAAAATTGGCTTTCATTTCTGATATTTGGTTGTGTCCCCATCATTGTATTAGGGTTTCTAAGTTGATTAAAACCTTGTAAAAGAGATCTACAAGTGTTGCAACCCTAGATTGTTGTATTATTGTAGTGACTTGTATTCCTAGTATCTGGATGCCTAAGTTATGTTCTATGTTATTCACTGTCATTAGGTGACCAATCCCTCATGTCTAGGTCTAAATTTCTCATATTATAAGGTTAAGTAGAGGGCCCTTTTGGCCTTTACATCCTTTACATTTTTTGACTCATAAGTTCTCAATCCTATTATTCTCATGTCATCCTAGGGGATTCCATTCATTAGAACAACTTAAGTGCACATGCTCAAAGTTTCCACTTAAGTCCTGATGGCCATCTTACTTTATCACTAATCACTAATTTCTTCATAAGTACATCTTTTGAATTAATGACAAGCAATGAAGTGGTGTTTTCTTTGATATTGATCATTACAGATAGCTACCAGAGCTCTTAAACAAAATGTTCAATGAGTGATGTTCCTTGAGGGATAGCTTGTCACTAATGGATTTTGAGCCTTCAAATTTGTAATAGCGATAAGTGATGCCCTGAATTTTTTTGTTCTTATAGCTCATTGCAGATAGTCATAAGATGATAAATTTAGTAGTAGAAATGAGTGATATGATGAAATTTCCTTCACATTGTGTGATCACAAATATGTTTTAAATGCTAAGTTCCACATTAGTGATACATGATACATATTCTAATCTTTGTAAATCTTCCCATCATTAATTGCTTACAAACTATATGAGGAGAATTAACAATGAGCGATGGCCTTGTGTTTTATCACTCATCATGAATTCATTTCCAAGCTTAATTTCCAAAATAGCAATGAGCGATCGGGGTATGTACAGGATCATGGGGTCCCAAACTAGGCCTCTAAGTGGTGATGAAAATTCAGAAAATCAGAGTTAGGCAACTTGACATAAAGATTTGAATAGGTTATTAACATAATTTGAAAATTATGTAAGAACAAAAGTTGTAGAAATTTGAATGTAGTTTCTAGGCTACTAGTCCTTTTTTGGAAAAAAGTAAATTTGTTTTGATAAAATTTGAAATTTAAATGCCATGGTACTAAATTTTCAAGAAAAAGATAAGAAGTAGGTGTGTGTCCGACCACCCTAAGTACAAGAAAAACATAATATTTTTTTCTAATTTTTTAAAGATAAGTAGAGGAAACATGTCTGGATGTGCCTGATTTTTTTTTGTAATATTTCTCCATGTAAATAATTAGTTATTATTTTTTTACTAGAAATTTTCAGAATTATTAAAATGTCTGTGTTTGACCACCATAATTTGGTCAAAAAAATTATGAAATTTCTTTTTTATTATCCTATAGTATGCAAATCATAGAATGTGGTGCATCTTGTAGATTCAAAACATGTTAAGTAGTCTGAAAGTTATAAAAGTTTTTCAATCAACCTATCAATTAGGACTTTAGACATAATGTAGGTAGAAAATCAATAATAATTATTTATTTAATTCAAAATAAGGCAAAAGTTATATTGGTGGAAAGCTAACAATTTTTTCTATAAACCCTTTTTGTTTGATGAAATTCGGGTAAAAAAAAAGTCGTCAGCCATAAGGGCGAACTTCAGAAAACTAAACAAATTTTCAAAAACACGTTTTTTGGTTTGACTTTCTAGGTCAATAAATCCCAAACCAAATCTTGAATAGATATCCATTATCCGTTTTGAGATGGATATCCATTTCAAAATAGATATCTGTTTTGGAAAGTGGGAACTCATTTTTTTGAAAATCAAAATGGATATCCGTTTTGAAGACTTAAAACCTCCTTTTGTAAATGGTGAGACCTTTTGAAAGCGGACAATTTGATTCTTTATAGCATTAGATTGGCTATTAATGATCTAGAATTCTTTATCCTTTTTCGAGTCTTTAAAATTACTTATCTTCTCGGAAAGCTGATACATCCTTCTTTGTTCTTTGATAATTTATTTTTCTTTTATTCTTTCTTGAAGTAGATCGACGTGATTTTCTTTAGATTCTATTCTGATCTTTTACTTTTCTTTAACGGACGTTCGATCTGCCGGATCCGCACCGAAGATCTGATCCCGAACGCAGGATCCGTCCGACCGAAAAATGAACGAATGATTTGTCTTTGATCCCGGATTGATTTGTCGATCGCGATCTGACTGAGTCTGACGTTCGATTTTATAAAAACGCGTCGATCCGCCTGATCTCGATGATCGTCGATCTCGCCATGATTGATCGCCCTGCGCCTGATCGATTCGACGACGCCCTTGTCCATTCCGCCGACTCTGATCTCTGATTCGATCTCTTCGACGCAATGATCTCACTGATCATATAGTTTGTCCTTCATGTCAAAATCCCTTTCAGTTGGTTCTCTTTGATGATCAGTCTTAGTTTGGATCTTTATGATTTATTATGGCACTTCTTTGATGTCTCTTGGCTATTACATAATGTTATTTGTTATGGTTACATTTCATGGTGATGAGTTTTCTGGTTCAAGTTTTGAATGCTACATCTTTGACTAATAGAGTTTGAAAGATGGTTTCTTTGTCAGGATGGTTCTCTTTGCATATCAGACTTACACATTGGCATGAGTATGCAAGGGTCTCCCTGATCCACTTTGAAATGTCTGAGTTTCCTTTTGGCAAGACATTTCAGATGTCATGGCGATTGAATTTAACATCCAGGCTACTTTCAGTGTGACATTCCCATTGTCTTGGTGACCGGCACAAGAAAGGTTATTTTGGCCAGACTTCGAGTATTCGGTTTAGCATCCTAGCAAAAAGGTAATGTCTCCCCGAAAAGTGCATGTAGAAGTCTATCGGCGTGAGTTGTGGCTATCGATATAACGTCTTAGCGAGTCCTTGTCTTACCGACTCGTGCTCAAAAGGTTTTATCTATTTTGCGGGAGGAGTCTCACTGAACAACTCTTTGAGAGAACTTTGCCCAAACTGAGTGGTATCGGGATGAGGTCTTAGCGAAATCATCTTGTCTTACCAATCAGAGGTTAAATGGAAGTCTATCAGCAAAGTGTAATACCATCAGTATGAATTCACAGTGAGATTGCAATGTTACACCGACCGATGGTGGATGGATGCGTATCGAAAAAATTCAGGGTTCTCGGGATAAGGTCTTAGCGATTCCCTTGTGTCTCCCCGACCTGCTTTTGAATGGAATTCTATCAGCAAAGGTAGTGGCTTCATTGAAATGTCATAGCGATTTTTTTATGTCACACCGACCGGTGGTGGAAGGAAGTCTATCGGTAAGAGCTTAAGGTTTCGACGTGATGTCATAACGGAAGTGTTATAAAGGGCATATGGTCTCTCCGAGGACATATTGTCTTACCGACCATATTCAAAAAGGTCTTATCCCCAAAAGTTTATTGTGTTTGGTATAATATCTCTTTGACTGTGGAAAGTCATGGAGAAGGTGAATGAGGGGCTTTTGGCGAAAGGTTTGTCTTGTCTTAGAGACACAAGTGGATGAAGACTTTCAGAAAGACATGGTGTGCTCTACAAGAGGTCTCCCCGACTTTGATATGTCTCACCGATGGAATTCAAAAGGACTTTATCGATGTGAGATTTGTTCTCTATTAGTGATCTAAGGTGAATTTAGGGTGTTTCAGTATAGCGAAGATATCTATATGAGGTCTCCCTGAAAGTGTTATGTCATGGCAACAGGAATGAAAACATGAGCTTTCGGTAAGACACAAGATGCTCTATGAGATGTCACGCCGACTACACATTGTCTTGGTGAAGGCGGATGAAGGATACATCTCGGTGTAAGTGTTCTCTTGTCTTGGCGACTTGGAAATGATAAAGACTTTTGGTATGATTCAAGCTTTCTAAGAGAGGTCTCCCCGATGATGGTAAGCTATAGCGACAAATACAAGTTAGAAGGCTTGTTGGAAAGAAAAATGATATGTTATGGTGACAATATGTATCAAGTGACCTTAAATGAAACATAATGTTGGTGGTATGACTTATCCCTGAATCTGTTGTGTCACAGTGACAAACAGAAGGATGTATCGGCGAGAGAACCATTATGTTACAGTGACTTATAAATGATAAAGTCTTTTGGTGAAACACAGCGAAATCTACAAAGCATCTCCCTGATAGTAGGATGTCATAGCGACATATAGAAGGATGCATTCGATGAGAGAATCTTTAGGCTATAGCAACAGTGAATGAATAATACTCTAAGAAAGCCTATCGATGAGACATGATGTATTTGTTATGTGTTCTTCCTGACTCTGATGGCTCTTGGCGAAAGTGATATCTAAAGGGATTGTCTAGTGATTTAATTGCCTTCGGCAGAACTATATGGTTGTCTCAGTGAATAGTTACGAAGACTCAAAACTCTGTGGTCGTCATCATGGTTTGGCATCAAATCTCAGAACGGTTACATAACAAGATATTCATTGATTTTTCTTTTTGAGCTATTGCATTTTTGATTTAATGGATTTTTCTAAGTTTAGTTGCATGGCGACATCTTTGGTTGGTATCGATTCTTTGGAAAATATTCTCTGAGATTTTAGAGGATATGATTTTCTATTTGTGGGCTGTCATGACTTTGATGAAAATCTTTCTGTTACAATTTGAAGTCTCCTGATTCAGCACATAAATTAAAAGCTCTATGGATAGGCATTTCTCTGATTTTTACCATCATCTACAGATCATCATTATCTAGCTTCAGATTCTAAAAATAGCAGGAGAGTTTCAGAATCTTGTGAAAAATGCTTGTTGAAGATTTCTTGATAACTGACACACTTGGAATGTATATAAAAAACCAATGTTGAAAATAGTGAAGAAGCTGTTGGCCTATAATTCTGAGAGTTAGTTATTTTGGCCGTATCAAGAGATGTATTGAAAAAATCTGTAATACAAGAGTTGAATTCCTAGAGTGTTAGATGCAGAGTGTTATGAACTTAATTGTAAATAGAGTGATCCTCTAATATATTTTTTATTGTAATTCTATAATCTGAGTAAGGGGTTGGTGCTCCTTGAGATTGGTGTCTCTAAATGAGGGGTTGGTGCTCCTTGAGTTGGTGCTTAGAAATTTAGCATATAAGGCATTGTTAAAAGTGGTTTTGAAGATTAAGCCAGTAAGGCAGTTTAAGAGTGGTTTTTCTACCCCAGGAGGGTTTTCCACTTGGCAAATCTTTTGTATCTTGGTTCTTCTGTGTGCTCTCTACTTTTCTGTGTTGTTGTTTTAGTTCTCTAGTGGGTTTATTACTTTTCTCAATTCTGTTTACAAATGATTACATTCAACTCATGAATGCATTAATTAGAGTATATTGAGAAAATATCTAAGCTATGTTTTTGAATATGTGAAAATTGGTCAAATCTGTTAAGACACTGATTCACCCCCCCCCCTCTTAGTGTCATTTTAACTCCAACAATTGGTATCAGAGCGTAGGGTCCTCTGATAGGTCTAAACCACCTAGGATTGTTCCTGGTGTCTTGGAGTAGTTTGGTTAATATGGGAAAGAACATAAGGAATATAGGAAAAAGATGTTCTTAGCAAAATGCTATTCATCATGCCCAACCTGAATCTAGTATAAGGAATAACGAGGAAGAGTTCATTAATAGTAGCTCTGAAATGGTAGAGTATCCTAGATCTAGAACTCCTCAGTTCAAAGAAACAAACTTTATTATATGGAAACATAGGATGGAAACATATTTACTTTCCTTAGGATCTGAAGTGTGGGTAGTAGTAGAAAAGGGTTGTACTACTTCTGCAACATCTCATTCCACTCTTGAGGAGATGAAAGCTCTTGAATTCAATACCAGAGCTATCAATGCTATTCTTAATAACTTGCCAAATAAACTTATTACAAAAGTCATTCATTAAAGTAGTGCTAAGGAAGTTTGGGACAAGTTGACTGAAATGAATCAGAATAGTGAGTTACAAGAGGAGATATCTTTTGATATTGAAATGAGTTGTGAAACATCTGGAAGTGAAGAAGGTGTAAACCTTTATAATTTTGAAAAGAAGTCCAAGGAGACCATTAATGATCATTTAAATGATCAAGAAACCAGTTTAGAGGTAGATCAATCTTTGGGTGAAGTTGACTCTGAACAAGAATATGATGAACTAGAAAGCGAGGTTGATTTAGAAGGTGAACTCATGTGTGCCTTAGACACAATTAAGCAGCTTAGAAAAGAACTAACTATTAAGGATGATATGATTATATCTCAGAAAATTGAAATTGAAGAATGTAAGAGGATAGTTGATGTTGTAAGGTCTGATTTGGAGATTAAAAAGATTGACTGTCTAAAACTTGAAGAAGAAGTAGTTTCTTTAAGAAAAGAGATAGAAAGTGTTAAAGTTCAATCTGGTAAAATTCAGAAATTTGATCACAGTACTAATATATTGAATGAAATGTTGGGCAGGAAAAAAAATTCTAAAGATCCTACAAGAGTGGGATATGAGGTTGGAGAAAGCTCTACAGACAAATCTAAACATGAAACAGTGTTTACTACTTTAGATGGAAAGAAGTTTACAACCAAGAAAACACCAAGAATGAAGGTTGATCTTGGTTATAGTATTGATGCATCAAAGGATAACATTGACACTAGAAGACAATCTAAAGGCATCCACAGAGAAAGGAGAAATGTCTCAAGATCTTCACATCCTTGGCATGATCATTCATTCAAGTATAATCATTCTTTTCAAGGATATTGTTATGTTTGTAATGATTTTGGTCATAAGGAAATTGATTGCATGAGATGGTCAAGTAAGAATCATTCAAATGTCTCTCAAAATGAGAATGTGGTGTGTTACAACTATAATAATTTTGGTCACTTAAGAAGAAATTGTAGAAAGAATACAAGTGATAATTATGTAGGGAACAAAGCTAGAAACAGGAAGTCTTTTGTTCCTCAGAATAGTCACAAAGTCATTTGTTTTAGATGTAATATTATTGGACATAAAGTACAACAATGCAGATTCAATAGAAAGACAGGTACTTTAAGCAAACAAGTGAAAAAGTCTTCATTGGAGTGGAGAAGAAAGAGCAATCAAGAAGACAAGAAGAGCAATAAAGATGCTTATGAGAAAACCCCTTGTGCACTCCTTGCACAAGTGCTGCCTTCCAGGTCTTGAGAAGAAGCAAAGACTCAGGGGGAGTCTATTATGGTAATATATTTTAACCCTATGGAGTCTAGAATGAGGTATGATATCTTACATTTACTTTTGGAGGTATAAGATGCTAAGAAATGTTTTTGTTTGGTCTAGTGGTTGACAGTTTTCAGAAGTTTTTGGAATGACAGTGCACTTTGTTTTTAAATGAACCCTTTGGTTGCTTGTGTTTTGGAAATAATGGTATGTCCTTATGACATCTTTGAGCGATGTGGAGATATATAGGTGAGTTCCTCAACATATTAAAGTTAAGAAAGCCTTTGTTTTTTAAGGGATGTTGATGGAATTATCATTGGAGAATAGTGATTGAAAAACATGTTTGATGTTATGAAGGAATTGAGTGTTTTGGTCTTTTGAGTATGATACATTGATCTAAGTAGGTTGCTACAACAATCTTGAGAACTGTGTATGTTCATGGGATATGCTCTGTTATTTGTGTTTCGATGAAGGAAGGTGACTGGTAGTATTAACCTCATCATGTTTGGCTGGGACTTATTTTTGAACTTTGAAATTGAGTGCAAGTTATTTAAATGAAAGCTGCTTGAATTCATGTTTTGGTAGAAACAAAAGGAGAGAGTTTTGGTGTGCTGCCTTGAAGAAAGATTATCTGCATGATGTTATTAAGTTTCTGATTTCGAAGTGGGAGTTATTGCATAGGTTGTTACTACTGATTTCTCTGATAATTTATGTGCATTTGAAGTGAGTGAAGTTGTGTTGTTACAGAATGATGCTCTATCTTGCATTGGTGATGTGAAGTTAAACAATATGTCTGTTGCACTATTGCTCTATTTGTAGCCAGTTCTTATGGTACTCGGTTGGCTTCTCAGTTGCGTTTTTCGGCATTGCACATTCTTCTCCTCTATCCTTTGTCATTGAGGGAAAAAGGGGGAGATTCATTTGTGTTTTTCCATCAAGGACAAAGGGGGAGTTTGTTGGATCCCAGTTGTGATCATATAGTTTGTCCTTGATGTCAAAATCCATTTCAGTTGGTTCTCTTTGATGATCAGTCTCAGTTTGGATCTTTATGATTTATTATGCCACTTCTTCGATGTTTCTTGGCTATTATAGAATGTTATTTGTTATGGTTACATTTCATGGTGATGTGTTTTCTGGTTCAAGTTTTGAATGCTACATCTTTGACTAACAAAGTTTGAAAGATGGTTTCATTGTCAGGATGGTTCTCTTTGCATATCAGGCTTACACATGTACATGAGTATGGTAGGGTCTCCCTGATCCACTTTGAAATGTCTGAGTTCCCTTTCGGCAAGACATTTCAGATGTCATGGCAATTGAATTTAACATACAAGCTACTTTCGGCGTGACATTCCCATTGTCTTGGCGACCGGCACAAGAAAGGTTATTTCGGCCAGACTTCGAGTATTTGGTTTAGCATCCTAGTGAAAAGGTAATGTCTCCCTGACAAGTGCATGTGGAAGTCTATCAGCATGAGTTGTGGCTATCGATATAACATCTTAGCAAGTCCTTGTCTTACCGATTCGTGCTCAAAAGTTTTTCTCTATTTTACAAGAGGAGTCTCACTGAACAACTCTTTGAGAGAACTTTGGCCAAACTAAGCAGTATCGGGTTGAGGTCTTGGTGAAATCATCTTGTCTCACTGATCGGAGGTTGAATGGAAGTCTATCAGAAAAGTGTAATACCATCGATATGAATTCACAGCGAGATTGCAATGTTACACCGACCGATGGTGGATGGATGCGTATCAGCAAAATTCAGGGTTCTCAGGATAAGGTCTTAGCGATTCCCTTGTGTCTCCTCGACCCGCTTCTGAATGGAAGTCTATCAGCAAAGGTAGTGGCTTCATTGAAATGTCATAGCGATTTTGTTATGTCACACCGACCGGTGGTGGAAGGAAGTCTATCGGCAAGAGCTTAAGGTTTCAACGTGATATCATAATGGAAGTGTTGTAATCGACATATGGTCTCTCTGAGGACATATTGTCTTACCGACCATATTCAAAAGGGTCTTATCTGCAAAATTTTATTGTGTTCAGTATAATATCTCTCCGACTATGGAAAGTCATGGCGAAGGCGAATGAGGGGATTTTGGCTAAAGGTTTGTCTTGTCTCAGCAACACACAAGTGGATGAAGACTTTTAGAAAGACATGGTGTGCTCTACAAGAGGTCTCCCTAACTTTGATATGTCTCACCGATGGAATTCAAAAGGACTTTATCGATGTGAGATTTGTTCTCTCTTGGCGATCTAAGGTGAATTCGGGGTGTTTCGGTATAGCGAAGATATCTATATGAGGTCTCCTCGAAAGCATTATGTCATGGCAATAGGAATGAAAACATGAGCTTTTGGTAAGACATGGGATGCTCTATGAGATGTCACCCCGACTACACATTGTCTTGGCGAAGGCAGATGAAGGATACATCTTAGTGTAAGTGCGCTCTTGTCTTGGCGACTTGGAAATGATAAAGACTTTCGGTATGATTCAAGCTTTCTAAGAGAGGTCTCCCCGATGATGGTAAGCTATAGCGACAAATACAAGTTAGAAGGCTCGTCGGCAAGAAAAATGATATGTTATGGCGACAATATGTATCAAGTGACCTTCGATGAAACATAATGTTGGCGGTATGACTTCTCCCTGACTCTATTGTGTCACAGTGACAAACATAAGGATATATCGGTGAGAGAACCATTATGTTATAATGACTTATAAATGATAAAGTCTTTCAGTGAAACACAACGAAATCTACAAAGCATCTCCCCAATAGTAGGATGTCACAGCGACAGATACAAGGATGCATTCAGTGAGAGAATCTTTAGGCTACAGCGACAGCGAATGAATAATACTCTAAGAAAGCCTATCGATGAGACATGATGTATTTGTTATGTGTTCTTCCTGACTCTGATGGCTCTTGGTGAAAGTGATATCTAAAGGGATTGTCTAGTGATTTAATTTCCTTCGGAAGAACTATATGGTTGTCTCAGTGAATAGTTATGAAGACTCAAAACTCTGTGGTCGTCATCATGGATTGGAATCAAATCTCTGAATGGTTACATAACAGGATATTCATTGATTTTTCTTTTTGAGCTATTGTGTTTTTTATTTAATGGATTTTTCTAAGTTTAGTTGCATGGCGACATCTTTGGTTGGTATCAATTCTCTGGAAAATATTCTCTGAGATTTCAGAGGATATGATTTTCTATTTGTGGGCTGTCATGACTTTGATGAAAATCTTTCTGTTACAATTTGAAGTCTCCTGATTCAACGCAGAAATTAAAAGCTCTATGGATAGGCGTTTCTCTGATTTTTACCATCATCTACAGATCATCATTATCTAGCTTTAGATTTTAAAAATAACAAGAGAGTTTCAAAATCTTGTGAAAAACGCTTGTTGAAGATTTCTTGATAACTGACACACTTGGAATGTATATAAAAAACCAATGTTGAAAATAGTGAAGAAGTTGTTGGCCTATAATTCTAAGAGTTAGTTATTTTGGCCGTATCAAGAGATGTATTGATAAACTCTGTAATATAAGAGTTGAATTCCTAGAGTGTTAGATGCAGAGTGTTATGAACTTAATTGTAAATAGAGTGATCCTCTGATATATTTTTTATTGTAATTCTGTAATTTGAGTAAGGGGTTGGTGCTCCTTGAGATTAGTGTCTCTAAACGAGGGGTTGGTGCTCCTTGAGTTGGTGCTTAGAAATTTAGCCTATAAGGCATTGTTAAAAGTGGTTTTGAAGATTAAGACAGTAAGGCAGTTTAGGAGTGGTTTTTCTACCCCAGGAGGGTTTTCCACTAGGCAAATCTTTTGTATCTTGTTTCTTCTGTGTGCTCTCTATTTTTCTGTTTTGTTGTTGTTTCAGTTCTCTGTTGGGTTTATTACTTTTCTCAATTCTGTTACATTCAACTCATGAATGCATTACTTAGATTATATTGAGAAATGATTACATTCAACTCATGAATGCATTAATCAGAGTATATTGAGAAAATATATGAGCTATGTTTTTGAATATGTGATAATTGGTTAAATAAGTTAAGACACTGATTTACCCCCCCTCTTAGTGTCATTTTAACTCCAACATCTTCCTCTC
>VDFB02379711.1:204948275-204986823 GCA_007258455.2 Sequoia sempervirens | reverse complement strand
AGAGAGTGATAAAGATAGGTATAAAAAGGGATAAAGAGAGAAGAAAGGAGGGAGGGATAGGTCTAGAGCTTAAGGGGAGACAGTGATATATACAGAGGTAGAGAAAGGGATAAAGAGATATGATGATTTGTGAATATTTGTTCATCTCCTTATTACAAAAATATAAATATTTCATTATTCATTACTTTTTTCCTAATGTTTCAAAGTATTTTGAGATGAGTGTTACAAAAAATCATGAAAAGAAAATTTGCGTGTGAAATTGGTGGTGAGAATTTGATGTTTCAAAATTAATGTAAAGTTCAAATGATTATAATTATTTTTGGTGTATAATATAGAAAAACCACCTAGTCCATTGTGTAGATCTCTCAATCACCTTTCCAACACCTATAAAAATTCAAAATTTTGATAAGAAACACAAAAGTTATGCCCATTTTACTAAAGAGGGTTTTTGAGGTTTTCAAAATGGATATCCGTTTTGTTTTTAAAAAAAATGGGTTCCCGCTTTCCAAAATGGATATCCATTTTGAAAACAAAATGGATATCCATTTCAGTTTAGTATTACCAAACCAAAATGGATATTGTACCCAAGCCTGCAAAAAGTCAAAGGCCTGAATTCTTTGTTTTTGGATGTGTTAAAAATACCTTTTTTTTCCATTGCAACTTTTTGGACCCCCATGATCTTGCACATACCCATGGTATTCTTTGAAAGGTTTCTTTTCACTAATATGGTAAGATCTTATGTGTGATGCCTTTTGTACCATTGATTTTCATGCAAGTGTATATGTCTAAATCTAATGCCTTCACTAGATCTCCCATCACTGATAGGAGCCTAGGTGCAAAGTGCTAATTAGCGATGCACGATGGAAGGATGAATGAGATTAAGGAACGGGCTATGGAACCAAGAGCTTAGATTTCATTGCAAGGATGTTTACATGACCAATGAGGCTGATGAAGGATGAGATGCATCTGTGATAGGATATGACTATTGATGGAACAAGCAACGTGGTAGGATCCTAAGGATTTCACATAAAGCAAAAAGGAAAGTAGTGAAAGGATTGGAAAACCGTTGATGTAGTTTTAAAATAGGATTATCTGACACACTAAACATCATCGCATGAATACTTTCATCACTAATTGCACCCAAAAATTTGGGGAAGATGAGTGATGAATGATGAAGTGTATAAGGAAATTTTCTCTCTAAGAAGAATTGGTCATGTGTACTTCACCGATATTAATGAAAAAGAATGGATTAGGTTGGCAATACATGATTGAAAAATCGTAACACTTGAGTTGGCATCGCTATTTTCTATGAGTAAGTTGTTAAAGGCATAAAAAAAAAGGCTTAGATCACCATGGATGAAGTTTTAAATTCTTTAAAATCAACGGCCTAGATTCAAAACCAAGTTGTTAAGTTATCAACTTGCTCGCGTGTGGAGTTCTTGGATCATTAATTCTACATGCTTCAAATTTCCTATTTAATATAGATTGCATGTTATTCTCCTTCATCAAATTTCAGTCTATAGTGAATGAGAGGCATGGGTTAGTAAAGAAGTGTCTGAGTATTAAATTTTCCTAAGTTAGAAAGTAGGCATTCTTGTCCTAGATGAGTAGGTCTGCCATGGTGGTTCGAGAGTCTAAGAAATTGAGTTTTCTTGAGTTTGAGGAAGATGCTTCAAAGGATGAAATTGAAACACAAGGAGCTCTTGATATGCCAAAAGGTATAATGGGATGCAAAAATTTCAAGAAATATGGTGTTGAGAGTAGCTACTATCTATAGGACCAAATTGTTTTAGAAGAATTGGTCAAACACAAAGAGAAGAGGATGGTGGAATAAGAAAAGAAGGAAAAAAAGGGGAGTAAGAATTGTAGAGCTTATCCAGGAGGCCATAATTCTCCATGTGAGGTTCCTAATAACCCTTTAGATAGTGAGGGTGACACTGATCAAGAGGTTTATTATTATCCCCTCTCCCTGGTACCATCAAAGGATTCTGACAAGGAGGTGGTGATGGTTTCTCCAATCCCACCATGAGCAAAACATGGGTGAGTATCCTTTGGGGTTAATGACTTAGAGTGGTGACTATTCACTATTTTTTTTTTTATGAAACCATTCCCCTTTTGTTAGGATTTTCCTATTTAGCACTCATGCAATTTCTTATTTGTAGTGCTGATGTGGATTTTTTTTGGGTTGGTGGGTAGAAGTGTCAGACTAAATGACCTTGGCAGCGTGTATGTTGTTTTCGGATGATATACAAGTTTGTGTTGGAGCTGCTATTGGAGAATCTTCTTTGGTCAACAAGGATGAGGATTCAACACCATTGCGACAAACTCTGCCTTTTGAGGAGTTGGCGTGTCTTTATTCAAGGAATATGGAATGTGGTATTTTACTCTTCCATTTTCCTTAATGATTGCATGTAACTAACTAAGAATGTCTTGAATTCAGGTGCAAATGAAATGAAATGTAAATGTAATTAAGCCTGATGCTTTTTCTCCCTTTTTCTATAAAAGGGATATCAGGGCTTATTACGAAGGTCATATTTTGAAGTCCCAATAGGGTTTTTTAGGTGAAAGCTAAGTTCAGAAAAGGCACTTTGAATAAAATACTGATAATAGGCCAGTAGTTTGTCTTGGATATGAAATCCTGTATGTAGTGATCTTAAATAAGTTTTATATAAATTTCTAATATCGAAACAAATATTAGTCTAGAAGAAAATACTCTCCTATGTATGTTTCTTACAAGTTATGAGTGTGAAATACTAATGGTGTTATCATTTATCTTCAAATGTTCCATTTGAATTTATTATTCTGTTTTCAGCTTTAATTTAAGGAGTTAATTAAAATGCTTGAATATTGTTATAAAATTTATAAGGAATTTCTTAGGATTCATAAGTAAATGTTTCAAGCATAGTGAGTTTTCATAAATGCAAAGCAATATGAAAATATTCCACCTATCTCTAAATTGAGTAGCTTGTATATTATTGATCCTTACATATTTTAATCCATTGCTACAATTGATGAGACACTGGTCATTTTGTTGGAAACTCTTGCATAAAATGAACAAATAGTGTTCCGGGCCTTGGACTTAAGATAAGATAGTATTCAATTAAAAATATTTTCAAGGATAGTGTGGATTGATAATATCCTAATTCTTAGTAGATAGATAGTCATTCATTCAAAGATCTGCCAAATCTTCAGTGAGAAGGATCTTTATTTGCAATAAATAAGAATCAATCTATGTATAAATGTGTTTCTAATAAAATATACTTCATGGAAACACAATTGGGATCACCCTCCTATGTTTCATAGAGCCTGAAGAGGAGTAAGCACCACAAAATCCTATACTCATTGTGTTGGCCACTAACCCTGTAGTTATTCACTATAAGAGTTGGCTACTTTTTAGAGAATTACTTGGTTCTGTTGGAAAAATCACCAACACAAGCACCTTGTGTAAATAAAGAACCTCCATCTATTCTTTGGATTATTATCCTGTCATTCTTTGCATCACCATCCATCACTTGTCTATGTCCTTATCATAGATTAATGTTGTAAGTATTGCAATCCCTTTAGTACTACTTGGAATATTCCTAAGGTTATTTTGTCATGCCTATATCGAGGTAGTCTATCACATGTCATGCTAGGGGAAATTCGTTGCATATCATATTGGGTTCTTGTATACATTAAGGTTATCAGGAATCTCATCAAAAATACCAAAAAAAATCATAAAATCTCATCAAAAATCCAAAAAAAATCATAAAATGTTTGTCAGAAAATCCCAAAAATATCCAAATCCTACACAACTATAATCCAAAAACATTCACAAAATTGTAAAGTCAAAATCTAAAACATCCAAAACACATCAAAATCTTGAAAAAGGTCGAACATCAAAAATCCCAAAATTAGTACCCTTCTTGAACTATGTTGTCTCTGAGCTTCAACATAGGCAAGGTCATCATTGATGTGCCCCCGAGAAACCCTAGGTTAGTCCTTTAGGATTCTGTCATAATAAACTGACAATCTTGCAAATGTTCATATCTCATCTTGTCAATAAGTCGAGTCATTCAAACTACGTGGTTTCTATGTGTATAACATAGGCAAGGCTTATCTTTGATCAGATCCCAAGGCCCCTAGGATAGGTCTTTAGGTTAGGTTCTTAGTTGAAAATCTTGAAAACCCCTAAAAATTCAAATATCAAAAAAATACAAAAACATCCAAACATTCCAAAAACCCCTAAAC
This sequence comes from Sequoia sempervirens, assembly GCA_007258455.2. Lineage (NCBI taxonomy): Eukaryota > Viridiplantae > Streptophyta > Pinopsida > Cupressales > Cupressaceae > Sequoia > Sequoia sempervirens. The sequence goes on along the minus strand of VDFB02379711.1, from coordinate 204,982,593 downwards.
ATTCAAATATCAAAAAAGCCAAAAACATTTAAAAACTGAAAAAAAACCAAAAACATTAGAAAACATTCAAAAGACCTAAACAACCTCAAATATTTCAAAAAATCGAAACATTCACATAAACTTTCAAAAAGACCAAAAACAACCTCAAAATATTTCAAAATACCAAAAACATTGAAATATTCCAAAAAATTCATAACCACCCACCCCATCTTGCTTTCACCCAAAATAAACCTTCATCTAGAATAAATTGATCATCACCTTCACCCTTTGGTGAAACAAATAGAAAGCAAGTGTAGAAAATCGTAAAGTGAGAACCTAAGTGTCAAAATTTAAAGTCTAAATCATAGGAAGATGCAACAGTATAGTTTATATTATCGACTTATCATTAACATCATCATCCTAACATCAAACAACCTCTGATCAACATGTCCTAGGATGTATCCTTCCTACAATGGACATCATTATCAGGCATCATCTTAGCTAAATTAAATGGGAAAGAGATATAGATAACACTAACTATTTGTCTTTGATATTTTCTAATGATTTATGTTAATGACCCATTCTAAGGACCTCTTGATGATGTCTATTTGAAAATATTTAGAGAGAAAGCAATGGGGCATCGATCATTATCTTTTATTTGTTATGCTTGTGGCTACTATTGTAAGATAATCTTGGCACATACTTGCTTAGTTATGTGTAGAAAAGTTGTTTGGAGCACGTTGTTGACTATTGCGTATGCTTTGGTCCAATGTATTCTAGGCTTATGACTTACATTCTAATGAGGTTTCCATATTTCAAGGTGTGAACAAGAACTATCCTGTCTATTTATAGAGTCAAATTCCATTACACTAGATACAACATTGTCTTGGTTATTATAACCTTGATGCATTGTGTCTATATGTTATATCAAACAATAAGGAATGATGGAAAATCCCAATCTCAAAATATGAGCAAATCATCATCATGCATTCATCATCCTGTATTTCTCATCACCTGCTCTAATAAAGTCTCAATGGATCATAGACTTGTTGGATATTTTGAAGCAATCATCAAAATCACCAGTCAATCATCTTATTTCTTCTATCTTCTCTCCACACTAACCTGGTATCATGAAAATCAACAAAAACATCATCAATGCATCCATCTGCATCCACAAATCATTAGCATACATGCATCTCATAATCATAGCATATCATAAAACATCCATCTTGCATCATCATTATCATTTAAGTTGTGATGAATAATATGAATTTGTTATTCTAAGCACCTTAAATCGTCGCATCATATATCATAATCTTACATCACATTATCCATCCATACATCCATATGCATACATCCCATCATAAAACTACATAGGAAAATAATCAAAAAGAAGTACATCCATATCATTTGCATACATAATCATAGCATAACATTTGCATATCATATCATATCACGTGGCATGTCATGAAAAGATAATGAAAAAGAATATAACACTGCATCCATCTCATTACATCTCATCATCGCATATCACATAAGCATAAGTGCATCCATACATAATAAAATATAAGCATCTCATATCATATGCATCCATACAATCATAAGCATCAAAGAAGATGAAAACATCATATCGAATTTGCATCTGTATATTATATATATATCAAAAAATGAATGTCCTAGTACAAAATCTAGATCAATGTATGTATATCGATCATAAATACAATATCCATGAGGCTATCAAAAAGGAGCCCATGAATGTATATTTGTATCAAATAATGGGGAAACAAAATCAAAAAGTGTTTGTACACTCAAGCAAGCCTTGATGGTTGCTCCCCTCTCCTGCCTACCTCTCTGGCTGATCCTCAGCCCTGGGTTGTGCATCACTCTTCTACAAATAATTAGGTTGTCAGAGTGCTTGTGGGACATCTGTATGGTAATGCATCCTATAATAGGCTATCTTGGTCACAACGTCTCTGTACAATCTCATGGATACAGTCCTACCCTAGGTAGATGTTGTAAGGGCCTCTAACTACTGTCGCTGCTCAATATCCTAGTCCCTCTTAGCAATCACAGCCTGAACCTAATGTTTGGCATGATCTCTCTCTGCTCTAATGGCCACCACCTACTATCTGGCTTGGTCCCCCTCAATAGTGATTTCCAAAATCTACTGGTGGGCCTGATCCCACTCACTTGTAAGAACCTGCACTTGTTGCTGTAGCTATTGAATCTGAATATCCTTGGCATCAGATGGTGGTGGTTGTATAGGCTGTTGTTGTATGGGTTACTATTGTATGGGCTGCTATTGAACAACTGGTGGGGCCCCCAAAATCTATCCATCTTGGCCATCCTAGCCACCTTGTCCCTATCCTTTGCTCCTACCTACTCCCCTCCCTATAGGTCTCCCTCGAGGAGGAGCACCTACTGGATTTGTCAATCTTCGAGGGGGTGTAAACCATGCATCATAATTAGGTGTCATCTGTGTGACTTCCTAACCCTAATCATATTCCCATGGTTGTGTCACCAATTTCCTAAACCCTCAACTGCCTTTGGAGCTGGAATAGTGGGTCCCCATGTGGGAACCTCTTGAGCTAACCTCACAAAAATGGCCCTATAAGCATCATTTGACTTGTCCTTCTACTTGTTGAACTACCTCACCACTCTATCTGGTAGGTATCTCTCAATGATTTTATTCTCTCAGCCCTACATATACCGGGTCTATCTAGAAAAAAATAACTTTTGTGCATTGTCGTACCACCCCGACATTTGTAGCTAGGGTCACCATCTGAACACTATCATTTCATCCAGTACCCACCACTAGTATGGGAGCCCAATCTTCCTAGTGTGTTGTAAGGTGATGGAACCTTTGTACCTCCAAACCACTAGATCATCAGCTCAATGTTATCCATTTGTACAATTGGTCAGAGAATTCAACAATATGCTCCCACGCCCAAATATGAAGCAAGGTCACCCCTATGCCAATGGCTCTGCCATCATAATAGAAAAATTTATGCATGTCATGATATAACGAGGCCAACATCACTCGTCTCCATGAAAATAGAGTCCTCCTATGGAGCATCCTATTCCATGCTAAGCCCCATCTTGGGCTAAACTCTTTGCATTGTCGATTAGGAATGACCAAACCTAAAATAATGGATGTAATGGTCAATAAAAATGTGGGAACACAACCTCTGTATGACTCAAGGTCAATCTAAGAAGTGACAAGAATGATGGTCTCCATCTCCATCACCTTGTGAAAGGCATCGTATCATCGACATCGAAAATCACTCACTCATCGTGTATCGACAAATGTAGAATCCAACATACATCCTCTAAGGTCATCATTTCATCACTAGTGGGAAGGTGAAAAGATGAAGTCTCACTATGCCATCTCTTGCATAGAGCAGTCATCATAGCTAAATGAGTTTGGATGACAAGCGCATATGCAATGTACCATAACCTGATCTCTCCTAGGTGCTCCTAGCGCAACTCGGATAAACCACCTAGTATCTCCAGAACTGTGGGCCTGTGCTCATGTGACATCAGTGGTGGAATGACCTCCTACACCCACGAAGCATACGATGTAAAAAAATTGAATTTTTTTTACTCAATTTGGAATTTTTAGCTCAAAAATGACAATTGTGTAGCTATTTGCAATAGCGTTGCTATATTTCGAATTCCAAATTTGACGCCCAAAGGCATTTCAAATTGAAAATTTTAAATCATGTCACTAAAGACATATGCATCATGAATTAAACTTTGGAAATCATAACCCTAATTTTCAAATTGAGAATTGCATCACCAAAAACATATGCATCGCTATAAATCATTTTAGCATTGTAGATTCTCAAATGGGTATCGCTATACACCGCCAAAGTTTAAATTTTAACATGTAATAAATGCATCAAAAATTCAAATTTCAAATCAAGTTTTGAGTTACATACCAGTGGTCTTGAGCCTGGAATCTGCTAGTACTCTCTAACTTGATCAGAAATGTGTCGTGGGACCTCTCGTCATGCCTTCTCATTAGTGGGTAAGAGCTCAAATTGCAAGAATTCCTTAAGGTGTGAATGCACAAATGAATTGAAAATGACCCTTCTTGGCTTATTTATGCTAGAAAATTAGGGTTTTTTCTCCTAATTTCACCTTGAAGATAGGGTTTATCATCATTTTCACCAATTTTTCCAAACTGGAGCTTATTTGGCATCATTTTTTGCATTTTTGGCATAATTCTTGCATCCCAAAGCCTTTCTCAACCCTTGGGGAATATTTTCACCTTTATCAAGAAATCAACCCAAAATTCAAAATTTCTACCCGATTTCTCGAGGGGGCAGGGAATTAGCTTTATCCTTTAGTTGGGCCATCTAAAAAATTAGAACATATTTTATTTTCTGATTTAAGCAGCAATTTTAACTTGAACAACATTAGTCTTTGAACTGAAGTAGCAAGTACCTCAGTTCGAAGAGGGGAAAAATGTAGAAATTGAAAAATATCCAAGATGATATCATACACTTTAATCATGTATACTAACATCATTTCCTCTCGAAACCCATCCTCTTTTCGCTTAATTGATTAAATTAGCCTAGCTATTTAGTCGATTGCATCATTTTTGTATATTAACCTAACACATTTAATCAGGTTAATTCACCCCCTTTCACGCTAACATTTCATCTCAGTAAATTCAATAAATCAAACTATTTAATTTAATTCCCTATGTCATCTTATTTAATTAAATAACCCTAAGTTATTTAATTAAATATCATCTCACCTTTCCCCCTTTCATTAAATCATTTAATTTAATGAATATCACTTTATTCCTCAAAAAATCCCCTAATTGTGTAATTAAACCTTATTTAATTAACAATTAATCTAATTTTCCTCCAAAAGGGGAATATTCCCATGAAATATTCCCTCCCCTTTTACACAATTAAACTTTGTTTTAATTAGAAAAATATATATTTCCTCACCCATGAATATTCCAAAGAATATTCTCTCTCCTCCAATCATTTGCAAAAGGGATATTCTCACTTGGCTTCTTGAACAAGCTAAACTTATGACCTCTTGAGCAAGTCACCTAGTGACCTGTGTGTGCAGGACAAAAGTGTGTTTGTTTGGAACAAATGAGAACCCTTGATTAAATTCTCATCTTGCATTCTCACCTGTTGATGAGAATCCATGATCCATGCCTCTTCTTCCTTTCATCCTTGACCATTGATTGATTTGTTTGATCTCAACCCTCCATTTCTCATTTGCTTTCCTATAAATAAAACACTATTTGGAGAAAAATGGATCCATCTTTCAATTGCAAACTTATGATGTTGAATTTACTCACACTCACACTCATATTTTACTCACTTTTAGCATATTTTAGTTCATTTTTAGTTGTATATTAGTTTTAAGCTTCCATTAATGGTTTCCATGCATCCATCTTAGCTTGTTTATAAATTGGGGATGAAATATTTTTATCTTAAATATCACTTAGATTAGCTTAGAAATTGCATATTTAACTCAATTTTAGCATAAATCATGTTGATTTAGCTTACATCATGTTCAATTTAGTATGAATCATGTTTTCATCCATTTATCACAACGGTTTCATTGATTCTCTTCAATAGAATTGATTGAACCAAGCTCATTGATCATGGGATTGGGAAAGGGTCATTGTTCCAAATCAACATGACACCAATTCCAAAATAGGGTAAGTTTCAAATGGGGTAGAATAGACATTTCAATGTTTTAATATTTAGAATGCTTCATTTCAATAAATGTTAAGTTTATCTTTAATTTGAATGATCTTGTTTGAATATTGAGTATTAGTGGCTACGTTATGCTTCAATTCATCATGGATCAAGTGTAATCGACCCACATTGATAATCCTTGGTCATACAAATAATCATAAAACAAAAAACAACCTTTAAAAAATTTCAAAATATCAAAATCACCCATCTCATCTCGCTTTCACCCACAATAAAATTTCATCCATAATAAACCGATCATCGTCCTCACCCTTTGGAAACAAAAACATAAACAAGTACAAACAATCGATAGAATTAAAATTTAATGCAAAATCAAAATCAAAATAAAAACAAGCTTTAAACTTAAAATTCAAAATCTTGATCATTATCAAATGTATGCTAATCAAACTCTTATCAACATCCTAATCAGTACAACCCATCATCATCCAATGCATGTCCTAGGACACACTGAACTCCAACAGTGGGCATCATTTCAGATATCATTTTAGATATTTATCATCAAAACACATCTCTTTAGTAATAGATATGAATAACATTGACTGTTTGCTCATTTTTATGTGTTCCTATTTTATTTATCTTATTGGTCTGTTTTGATGATCTCTCAATGATGTCTAACAAAAATTATTTAGAGAGATAGGAATGGGGCATTGATCATTTCTTTCATTTTCTATGTTTATTGGATATTCTTGTAATATGACCTCAATGAATACTTGCCTTGCATGTATGAGGATGGTCTCAAGCAAAACAATGGCTAGGACATGTAAGGTTCTTCATACCTTTTGTGTGTTAGTCTCCTTACTTCGATGGCTTATTCTTTTGCATGGTCAACCAAGGTTTCTGTATGTCAGGTATGAATAGGGATACACCCATCTATTTGTAGAGTCAAAATCCATCACATTAGATACATTCTCCATCGTATTTTTCAATACCTTGATGCATCATGTCTATTTTCTATATTAAAAATAAGGAAGGACATTATGAATTTTCTCCTAACCTTGAAGTAAAGAAATATCATCTACTCTATTCTATCTCATATCCTATAGTTTGAAATAATCATAGGATTGTTGGACTTCTTAATCAATCTCAAAACAATGGTTAATCAATGTTCATCTCATTCCACTATCTCATTCTATCCATCTTATTCTTCTTATTCTTCTATCAAAACAATGGTTAATCAATTTTCTTCTCATTCTATTACTATCTCATTATATCCATCGTATTCTTCTTATTCTTCTATCCTTACTAACATTTCTATCCAAGTATCGAATTTGTGTGATATATATATATATATAAATATACATGAGGTTACCATGGCCGATGTGTGTCTATACATCATATAATTTGTCTACATCAAACATCTGAGATTTCTAAGAATTATTTTTCATCCTCTTCATTACTAAACTAATCTTGCATCCTTGTCGTGATCTTGACCTGAAAATTAGAATTTCCGCTCAATCAAGGGGGCAGTATACTAGCATTCATTCCTTCTACTAGTGCAAAGTGATTCATTCTTTTCGCTAAAGAATAATGGGGCATCCAAAAAATGTAGCATAAATTTTTGATCTAAGAAAAAATGTTGATCTGAGAAGCATCAATTCTTTAAAAAAATGTAGCAAGTACCTCACTTCAAAGAGGGGAAAAATGTATACACTTAAAATTGTCATAATTAATATCACTCATTTGATTTTATTTAATAACACCATTTTCATCCTGATTCGATCACTTTCGTCTATTTAATTAAATAATGAAGCGATTGTTTAATTAAATTTATCATGTTTCTTCTATTAATCTTATAATCAACATTATTGGATTAATTCACCTCTTTCATGAAAAGTTTCATCCTATTTCATCAAATAATGTAAATTATTTGGTGTAACACCTCACCAGGAAAACTAGAGCACAACAAAGAAAGAGGAATGCAAAAGACATGGGTTTTTTTTTTTTTTTTTTTAAAACATTAACATTATCAAGAACCATGATTATCATTAACTAACGCTACTCAACATAATGACCAGCTTTCTAATGAACATACAATCTAAAGTTACTAATATCATTCACAATGAGGTAAACCATCGATAACTCATAAAGCAATAGTGGAATATGATAGAATTTATCATTGACATTCTAGACCTAAGTCCTCCTAGGTTCCCCAATGTTGTTACTAACAACATCTACCACAAGAAAGGGTTACATTTCATTTCCATTTCTACCTACTAGACAAGGATAGATAAACATTTAACATTTAAGTACAATAGAAAAATATTTACATAATTACTAAATGAAATGAACATGTCTTATAGTTACTTTTCATGAACTTAGGTACATCATGATACACTCCTAGATTATCTTAATAAAGAATGAGATAAAATTTATTCATTTGTCATCCTATAATAACTCCTACTCCATACAACACTAACCAAATACCCTATTTCATTATATCAGAGTACAATGTTACATTCACTCTAAGGTAAGTTCGTTAACACCATTATGTAGTGTGACATAGAAAAAATATACATAAATGAAATTGTCCATACATGAATTAGTAACACCATACCACCACCAATTAATCACATCACATTGCCTTACTACATTTACTATAAGGAATAATGATGATACGCACATATCCATGAAGAATGTAAGAAGAATAATTCCAAAGTGAAGATCAATATGATATGCATCAATACAGATTTCCTTAACATAGTTTTCTATTAATCAACAGGATACATCATCATTCCTTTATAACATGCACCAATAAGAATTATGGTTAAGAAATTCCTCATAAAGAATATGCCTATATCAATTAACCCTCTACTCATTCCAATTATTACTTTTCCCATAAATGCTTATCCTAATACATAAGAATGAAACATCCTTTAAGAAGAATATCTTATAAAGCATACATCCCATTTAAGATTTAGGATCTAAAGTTCATTCCTTAACCAACTCAAGTGCCTAAGGTTAACATTAATTCAGATGAGAATATATAGATACCACAAGAGCACATGAAATGAACATAATCAAATAATCCTAGATAACCAACTATCATCATTAACCTCCTATTACATTACATCTTAATACATTATCCTCCAACAAGGATCAATACAAAACTCATATGCAACTATGATAATCCAATACATAATATGCTTTTGAAAAATAGGATCCAAAGCATGAGCAATAAGCACTAGAAGAATCATCACATGAAGACACTCGAATCCATCCACACACTCAAACAAGGACACAAATTCCCGATGGAGATAGGTAAACACCTGACCATGTGGAACCTGAAGGACCACCCCCTATGCTAGTAGATAGACATAAGTCCTTCAAACACACAAGAACCATATAGAACCAAATAATACACCAAAAACCTTATAGCAACAAGAAATACAAACCCAAAAAAAAAATCATTTAATGAGTTTTGCAAACATATTCCCAAAAACCTACCTCAAAACATGAAAAATTTGAATGCAAGATGTTGAAAATTGAAGAAGCTTTCAAAACCTGAATCTCTAATCCGAAGCATGATCATAAATCATAATTCCACACAATCTGGCTGAAAATCCATTCCCCTCAAATCATACTTGAATTCCAAATCACTATCCAAATTTCAATTCAAAACCACTCAAAATTTCCCAAAAAACCTTTGAAAAATTACTTCAAAATCTTGTAAAATCTCTACATTTTCTCTCCATTCTCAAAACCCCCAAAATATCTTCAAAATCCTCTAAATTTCATGCACAAAAAAAAATGAAAACTCAATTTCCCAAATTATCCCATAAATAAAACTAATTAAATTCAAAAAGAAAGAAAAACAAAAAAGAAAGTAACTTTCTTTCTTTTTCCCCAAAAGACTCTTCTTTTCCAAAATAAAACAAGGAAATCAAATCTTCTCATAAAATAAAATATTAAATTATTAAATTAAAGCACCTATCCCATCCCACTAATGAAATAATTAAAATAAAATAAATAATCAAATTAACTCACATAATTAACTCATTTGTTTAGGGTCGTGATGGCACTCCCATTAGGTACTCAGACTAATCATTGCGCGGAGGCAGAGGTTGTATTCATAAGTGTTAAGTATGCCATCAGGAAAGGATACTACAAATTTTGGGTGGAAGGTGATTCCATGAACATCATAAATTATCTGCATGGCACCCATCCTCCGAGTTAGAATGCCGACCATCTTATCAAGGATACAATTATTATGTTGCAATCTTGTGATGAAACTTGAGTTTCTCATGTCTACTAAGAAGGAAACTTGTTGGTAGATTTTTTTTCCATTGAGGCTGTCAGCCTAAATGAATTTCATTCATGGGAGGAGGGATCAATCCTTCCCAAGAAAACTAGGAGTTTATTAAGGAATGATGGCATGGGATGAGGTGTTGAGACATTTATGGGCATTTTTCGGCTCCCTGGTCTTTAGTTTAGTTTTTTGTGGAAGGGACCTATGAATTTTGTGTTAGTTGCAATGGGCAGTGATAGGAGTCGAATCAAGGCACACTCTTATGGTCACATTCAAAGAAAGAAGAAGCTCTGGAGTATTTTGAGCCATGGGAATTTCACTTCTTTCTTGGAGAGATTGCATGGGCATGACCCTAACGCCTAGGTACAATTCGTCTCATTGTGGCATAATCGTAAGCTAAAGATTAAAGGTCTAGAAGTGGAGGTTAATGAGGACTTGATTTCCACTGTAACAGGAATGATGACTATGGGTAGGAAGTTTTTTAAGGATAATAAAAGAAATGAAGAAGCGATGGTTCAGTTTTTCAAAGATGATGAGAGGAAGCAGTTAATCAAATTAGAGAGCTGGGGTTATGAGAGAACTTCCCTCAAGAAAATATGGATGAGTTTTGTGGAGGTCTTGATGTGTTACATGACCCTATAAGGGAGGTTTAGGGCTATTCTTCGCCACCATTTCATGCTCCTCAACCATTTTTGACATGGTTTGTTCATTTTGATTCCTTTTTTCTTGTTATCTTCTTTGGAGGTCTCAGTTTAAGCGCATCTAAAGAATAGGAGGAACCCTATCCTCCATGAAGGGCTTATCCTTCTTATTATGGAGCATGTCAAGGCTCTCATCCTAGCTCCAACCATCAAGGGAAAGGAAAAAGTGGTTAGTGATATGTTTGGGTCATTGGGTTTGGAGTCCCCTTCATAAGAGGAGGAGGAATGTAATGAGGATGAGGAGGATGCTTCTTCTGTGGCTATGGCTATGTCTTCGAAGAAGAGGAAGGTGGCTAGTACCAAGTGTAGTAGGTTACCTAAATGGTTGGCCCTTTTTGAGAGTGAGGACACAGAGGTGGGGTTGGGTGATTCTTCTCCCAAGTTTGCAGAGGTTGTTGTTGGTAAAGTTATTGTTGGTGGTGGGTTGGAGGTGGGGACACAGGGTAATACTAAAGGTTTGGTTGATAAACCAAGGAGGCTATCAAAGAGAATTGCCAATTTTTTTAAAAAAAGGCTTTTGAGGTTCCAATCAAGGACCCTAGCATGGCTAGTGAGGAAAAGGATGCTAGTGAAAAGGAGGTGGCCATTGAGGATTCTCTCATGTAGGACCTGCCCAAGGAGGAACAAAACAAGGAAATTAGGGGTCTAGATGAGGAGAATGCAGAGAAGAGAAAAGCCAAGAAGGAACCCTTGAAGGTAAATCCTCTATGTGAGGACTTTTCTTATCTCGACAATGATGCTACTTCCATGTTTGATTTACTCGATATGGCTAGGGCTGGGGCCACCGGTACCTTTAAATTGGAAAAGTGGACTCTTCAGGAGTTCAATAAAATCAATATTAAAATCAAAGGCTTAAAAGAGAATATGAAGAATGGTCTCAAGGGTTTTGTGTTGGAAATTCTTAGAGATAGAATGGTGGACCTAGAGGGTTCTTATCATGATTTTAAGTCTTTGTGTGAGGATAGATTGGTGGCTATGGAAGCCAAGGTTTTAGAAATAAATACGAACATCAAGAAGTTAATGCAAACATGCCATATCTCGGTCAAGAACAATGCAGACTCCCTAGAAGTCCTATTCAGGAAAGTTAGTGAGCTTAGGGAGGATCAAGTTTACTTCTCCAAGCTTATGGAGAAAGAGCATGCGGCTAAGGGAAAGGGAAAAAAAGTGGCTAAGGATGATGACAAAGGTCCTATTGGTAGAGGGTCGGTAGATTGGAAGAAAATGTTTGATGCTGAGAAGAAAGAGCTATTGGACATGGTCGAGAGGCACATGAACTAGCAGATTGAGGTTGTCAACACTCTGGGTGTCTTGAATTAGTGTGTGGTTTTTTCTTTCTCTCTTTTTGTTTCCTATTGGGGGTTAGTTTATTTTAGGTTGTTTTGTTTTTGTGTTGTTGTTGGGTGCTGATGGTGCTCTTTTGTCTTACTTTTAGTTAAGAACCTACCCATTTGTGTTTTTGGGTTGTTGGGTTGCTACTGGTGGTCAGTTGAATATTTTCCTTGGCAACATTTTGTATCCTCAGTTTTAAAGGGTTTTGGGTCCCTTCAAAACCTATTTTTCACTTTAATCAAAACTCATTTGTTTAGGGTTTCCCACCAAATAAATTCAAAACATTATAAAATATAAAAAAACCTCCTTAAAAATAGACACTCCATCAAAATAGTAAATCAAAACACTAATATAACATATTCTTACATATTAATATTTAATAAATAACATTAGAATATGTTAATATTTATAACCTTATTTTCATAAAACACAATACACATATATACATATGAAAAAATATAATATCTCAAGGAGAATTTTAAACAACCAAAAATCAAAAGACATAATTAAACACAATTAAAATATTAATGCAACACAAATCACTCTGCCAAAACCATTCAAAAACTAGGGTAAAGGATATTGCCTTAATATCATATTGAACAGGTGACTACAATTGACAACATAACCTCCTATGAGGCAATGGTTCAAGGCTAGGATATTTAGGGCCCTATGCTATCTCCACATACCATCGTTAGGATTGTTTTTAGGCATGTTCAGAGAGTGAAGGAGAATCATGGCATCATGTGTCTCTCCTAAGAGAGTGACATGAAACCATCCCCTCACACCACAAACATGTCACACACATCATATATGGAGCACATCATCAAATTGTTAGTCCACAATATATATATACATATATGTATGTATGTATGTATGTATGTATGTATATTAGGGAAATGAATATATCTAATAGCAATGTGCACCATAATCATACTACACACTATATTCTAATCTCTATCATGAATAAGGTCACATAAGTAACATCCAACATTAGAGTATCATACTCCTAGAATAGAAGACACACCTTAAGAATTAAGTAGAGTGATTATAATTATTTTCATCACTAAACAAGGGTTCAGTGTCATAATACCTATTAGTAGTGCCTGGACTGGAGGGGTATTACATCCTCCCTTGCTAAAACTTGACTTACTCCTAGAAGTCACAAGGCTCAAAATGGAAACATAAACACTGTAAGGAAATCTAGGAGCGTCTCTAGTGAAAACTCCATACAATAGTGCCTTCGGTAACTTTCATTTCGATTAGGCTACCTCAAAGACATAGACAACTATGTCCAAATGCGGAACAAACACAGTTTATTTCCTACATTGATCCATCTGAGAGAAACATATGTAGATTCAACAACAATCAACAACACAGATGAAAGACACTACAGAAAACATAACACAAAGATTTTACATGGGGAAAACCCTTTCGGGTAAAAAAACCCACTCTCTAAACTTTGAGCCATTGTATTATTCAGCAACAATGGTTACAATACAATTGTAGGCTCTTAGCCTTTTCAGATATTACATCTTGTTCATCTAGATACAACTGGTAGCAAACTCCCCCAGGGAGATCAACCATGACATTCATGTTCAGGAGAGATTCTAGCATAACCCTGCCTCTCTCACTATCTGCCTCGACCTCATGGCTCTGGCCTTTCAGCCAGCTACTCAACCTTTCTCTATCGATCTCTCTCTAGCTCTCAGCTCTTCAACTTCTTTGCTTGTCAACCTGATCAACCCCTTTCTACAGAACGTCCAATGCGTACATATATGCATTCATTATCAATAGGATCTCTGTGAAACGGTTCAAGATTACTCTTCAGTAATCTACCAACTCAGCATCCCTATCATTGTAGATGTTTCCACTCTTGTGCAAATTTTTCCTTTCAAACCATTCAAAAAATCCAACCGCCAACCATTTGAATTTTACTTCCTCTAATTGGTCCATGTGCACCATGTCAGACACTCTTTACTCGGTCAACATCAATCAACTTGTGTCGCATGTCAGTGAGACACTAGAAGTGTCTCCCCAATGCCACAAGACCTGATTACACGTTGTCACCAAGAGTCCTCTCCATTGAAAAGAGGTTCCATCGAGCTTACAAGTTACATCGACCTTAGCAAGCACATCAGTGAGACTATCACTATTGCTAGGAGTTCACATCGAGTCTTCAAGTCATACCGATATTAGGTTTCCCATTGGCAAGACAATTGGTCTTTGCCAAGAGATAATACTGATGCCTCCATGTTACTCTGAAGTATCCCATCGGCCAGACATTCCATCTTCGCTAAGACTTCATACAGAGCTTAGGAGTCATACCAAACACATTCAAGAGTCAGCGAGACTTATCGCCTTCGCCAAGACCTTATACCGAGGTCTTAAGTCACCCCGAGCGCTGCATTCACCAGTTGGAAAGACTTATGTCTTTAACCAAGACCACATACCGAGTGCCCATGTCTTGCTGAGTTGACAAGACATTTGATTTTTCCAAGACCTCTCATCGGGCGCCAAGAGCTACACCGATGACTTCAGTTGCATCCCTGTCAGTGAGACCAACACCTATCGCCAAGACTTCATGTCGAAGTCTCCAAGTTACCCTGAGCTCACCTTTCGCCAGGAGTTATGCCGAATGCATCCCACACCGTCAGTGAGACCAACACCTATCGCAAAGACTTCATGCCGAAGTCTCTAGGTTACCCCAAGCTCACCTTTCGCTAGGAGTTATGCCGAATGCATCCCACACCGTTGGTGAGACAAATTCCCATCGCCAAGACTTCATAGCGAAGCCATCAAGTCATACCGATGACTCCAATTGGTGAGACATCTCCTGGTCGCCAAGACTACATGCCGATTTCCACATCGGCCAGACAAATCAAAGGTCATGCCGATATTGGCAAGACTTCCTATCATCGCCGAGACATCATTCCGATACATATGAGTTTCCCTGATGACCACAAGCAATGTCGGAAAGACTTCACATATCGCCAAGACTTCATGCCGATACCCTTTGAGTTACTCTAAGTGTATTTAATCGGCCAGACATCTCCCAATCGCCAAGAGATCTTCCTAAATGTTCAAGTCACCCCGATGAATACAATCTATGAGACATCTCCCTGTCACTAGGACCACATACCGACACACTTGAGTTACCCCGACGGCTCCAGGAGAAAACATATTGGTGAGACAACCCTCCATCGCTAAGACTTCATATCAAAGCAAACAGGTTACACCGATGACTCTAGTCACCATAGGTCACACTGATATCTGCTAAGAACCTAATAACAAACCCTTCTATCACCAAGAAATTCCCACTTGGCAAAGAGTTACAACGAATGCACCAAGTCATAGCGATAGGTCTATTCGGCAAGACTTAAACAAGGTCACAACGACATGAGAAAACCACAAGATTACTGAACTATCAGTCGACTAGACAACATAAATGTCACAGTGACCATGCTTTCTCAGAGGATTCAACCTGTGAGATTGAGGCACATTTTCCAACAAACACATTAGTCCCAAATTTTCTCTACTCTATAATTGATGTACATCCTCTTTCTAAATCATTACAATTAAAATCATTATCTGGCTACACATTTGAAAGTAATATTTTCCTAACCATCTTTATTTAGAAATCCATACATCTCTTATAGTAAGATACTTGATTTTACACTAATAAATATAGTAGATACTCCAATTAACTCAAATTTCCATTCCCAATATAAACATCTCCATAATCGCATGCAAGGAAAACACATCAAATGATTGCTTGATATTCAAAAACACACACCATCTCATGTTTTGGAAACATAATTCAAGTTACAATTTACGATTTTCAATATCATCCAACCCATTTAATACCACAAATTCACAATACACTTCACATTTAAGGTAGCATAGTTATCCATATTTTACATGTATATGCAACAAAATGTAAGAAATATACATATAACACATACATACACAATCACATCACTGGGAAGTGCACAACACAAGGCTACACAAGGGTCCATCTGGACACTAGAAAGCAACATACTAATCCATGATACATAATCCATGAGCCAAGAGCCAATATCCATCTCACATAATCCATACCTCACCCACAGATGGTGAGACCATCCAAAGAAGACCACAATGACCCATCTCTTGTTGTATAAGGTGATTAGCCTTCAAGAGATAGTCATCACACATAGGTTGGTAGTGGATCCCAGCTATGTAACAACCTCATATACCCCCATCCTCAAGGTTCCTTGCATCTATATCCTCGTATACACACACCAAGTCTGCCTCATACATCCTTGGAGAGGAATCACAATACGACACATGGTTGACATAAAAAATAGTAAGGATAAACTATTTTAGCCATCAAAGTCATAAATAAATATCAAATAAAGATTCAATTTCAACAATAAAGTAAGAAATGCATGTAATTGCAACACTAAATCAAAGGTAACCATGAGGGCTACACAAAAATAAGATCACAAGGTGTGGCTAAACCATCAAAATCAAACATAACTAAAGTGTTAGCCTTCACAATCAATAGAAAATCATCAATAACCATAAAGAAAGTCCACAATCTTTAAAATTGCATTGTACAAAACTATGTGACTAGATACTAGCCAGCACACGAGGAAGGAGGGAACAACATCAAGCTATAACAGTAGTCCTCATGTGGTGGGGAGTGAGAATTCCATCCACATGGCTCAAAGTGTACTCCTCAGCTACACCATGCATTTTTTCATAATGCAGAATGGTCATATGCTAGCTAGAGAAGGAATGCACTGGTCGTATGCCCCATGGTTGTGTGTCTATGGCTCCATGGAAGTAGGCACGTGTAGTTTACACCCCACATAGCGATACCTCATGGAGAAGACACACATAGGTACTCATCGTAGGAAAAGGCATACATGGATAGGGAATTACCCATATGCTAACTAACCCGAACACTATCAAAAGCAAACATGAGTATCCCTCTACAAGTGTACGAGGCTCCATTATTTGCATCACACCAGTAGGCTATCATAAAAAAATCTCATAGTGCACCTTCATGTGTCTATCCACGTGGCATCGTATCCTCAAGCCCAACTCATTACCATCATGCTCAACATGACATCATCACCAGCACTGTCAGAACATTAGTGGGGTGTGGTATCATACCTACTACATCATGTCATAATATATGTAGATATGAAATCCATCTTAGCATGGGTAACAAACCTCCCTCCACATCCTGGACCTCAAAATATACATATACATGGGGCCCATGGTCCCACTTGGGTTGTCCATGTAGGTGCCTCTCACCCTAGACCCCCAAGTGGTGGCACATGTCATCACATAGTTCTAGTTGGGTTATCTATGTAGGTCCCTCTCACCCTAGACCATGGCCCCCAAATGGCAACTCATGTGGCATATCATACCTTTCGTGAAGACAAGTTAGATGATCATCCAAGAAATACCAATGTTGTTGTACTCAAAACTATGGGGATTAGGCTAGCATGTATGGATCAAGTACCATGATCTATCATAAGGGGAAGTAGTGAGTACATTTCCTTGGGATTGTTTGAGCTAAGGCCACTCTGCAATACAATATGCATATGTTGCACACTCCGCCCAAGGAACTTTGTGGCTGCTACCACCCCTTCATAGATTGAGGGACTAGAGAACCAAAAGAAAAGAATTTGTGAAACTATCTTTTAGCTACTCTTATATATATATTTCAACCACACATGGGTTGGACTTGAATCCGGTAACAAACATACAGACACACATAATGGTATGGTTAATCCCACACCAAAAATTACAACATTTTCCCCATGGATGGGTGCACACTATCACCATCCCATGGGCATACAAAGCAAGTATGGGGTATTCACAACACTCAACCAATGCATAGTTACCAGTTTTTCACATTTACAAGTGGGGTACAATTACATACACAATTCCATAAGTACATTTATTTTGATAACCAATGTGATCATATCATTACATATTATCCATAACCCTTTATTCATTTTTCTTTCACTCCACTCTTTTCCATATATCACATGATGCTAAATTTCAATGTCATGATCATCATGATCACTTAACAAATCCACTTAACAAAATCACATATTTGTTTCCAAAACACAATCCTATATTCTCTCAAAATTTATCCCAAGTTAGGACAAGTAACACTAACTCTTTACAAAGGGATTATTCCTACTCAAACATCCCTACCCCATACCTAATCTTAATTGTAGCTTCACATGCCACCCACTCATAACAACTCAACATGCAAGACATCCAATGCATAAATATTTTCTATTTAAACAATAGTAAGAAAAGAGGAAGACATTACATCATAGGTTTTCAACTACACATAGAAAACAAGATGTTCAATTACCAATATATTCATTTATTAACTACCTACATACTTTTCCCTTAGTCTATTCTAAATACCCTTTTACCAACAGTATAATCTTAACATTATGAAAATGTATTGAACCACATAAGTAACCTAACTGCACAAAATAACATCTTATCCTAATGCACATTTAGTCAATCTTGAAAGAAATAGGCATGCCAACTTGTTAGCAATAAACCAGAACATGCACATGCATTCCAAGACTAAATTTGTACTTTTAAAGAATAGGAAGTCATGGAAATGAAACAAGGTAACACAAGAAAAGTCAAATAGGACAACATAGTGGGCTCATATGAAACCAAAGTACCTAGTGTTAGAACTTGGGCTTTGATACCAGGTGTAACGCCCCACCAGGGAACCTAGAGGACAACAAAGAAAGAGGAATGCAAAAGACATGGGATTTTTTTTTAAAACAAAACATTAACATTGCCAAGAACCATGATTATCATTAACTAACATTACTCAACATAAAGATCAGATTTCCAATGAACATACAATTTAAAGTTACTAATATCATTCACAATGAGGTAAACCATCGATAACTCATAAATCAATAGCGAAAGATAATAGAACTTATCATTTACATTCTAGGCCTAAGTACTCCTAGGTTCCCCAATGTTGTTACTAACAACATCTACCACAAGAAAGGGTTACATTTCTTTTCCCTTTCATCCTACTAGACAAGGATAGATAAAAATTTAATATTTAAGTACAATAGAAAAATCTTTACATAATTACTAAATGAAATAAGCATCTTATAGTTACTTTTCCATGACTTTGGTACATCATGATACACTCCTGGATTATCTTAATAAAGAATGAGACAACATATGTTCATTTTTCAACCTATACTAACTCCTACTCCATACAACACTAACAAAATACCCTTTTTCATTACATTAGAGTACAATGTTATATTCACTTTAAGGTAAGTTCATTAACACCATTATGTAGTGTGACATAGACAAAAGATACATAAATTACATTGTCCATAAATCAATTAGTAACACCATACCACCACTAATTAATCACATCACATTGCCTTACTATATTTACTATAAGGAATAATGATGATACCCACATATCCATGAAGAATGTAAGAAGAATAATTCCAAAGTGAAGATCAATATGATATGCATCACTACATATTGCCTTAACATAGTTTTCTATTAATCGATAGGTTACATCATCATTCTTTATAACATGCAACAATAAGAATTATGGATAAGACATTCCTCATAAAGAATATGTCTGTAGAAATTAACCATCTACTCATTCCAATCATTACTTTTCCCATAAATTCTTATCCTAATACATGAGAATGAAACAACCTTTAAGAAGCATATCTTATAAAGCATACATCCCATTTAAGATTTAGGATCTAGAGTTAATTCCTTAACCAACTTAAGTGCCTAACATTAACATTAATTCAGATGAGAAGATATAGACACCACAAGAGCACATGAAAGGAACATAATCAAATAATCCTAGATAACCAACTATCATCATTAACTTCCTATTACATTACATATTAATACATTATCCTCCAACTAGGATCAATCCAAAACTCATATGAAACTATGATAATCCAATACATAATATTCTTTTGAAAAATAGGATCCAAATCATGAGCAATATGCACCAAAAGAATCATCACATGAAGACACTCAAATCCATCCACGCACTCGAACAAGGACACAGATACCTGATGGAGATAGGAAACCACCCGACCATGTGGAACCTGAAGGTCCATCCCCTATGCTAGGAGATAGACATAAGGCCCTCAAACACAAAAGAACCATATAGGACCAAAGAATACACGAGAAACCTTCCAACAACAAGAAATACAAACCCAAAAAAAATAAAAATTTAATGAGTTTTGCAAACATATTCCCAAAAACTGCCCTTAAAAGCCTAAAAATGGAGGAGGGTGAAAGAAACATTCATATGCTATTAAAAGCATAGAAACACCATCATTTTCAGAATTAAGAATACACAACAACTAGCATGAAAACACTCCAAAAATATTCCAATTCAATAAAATTCTAAATAAAGGGAAAGAAGTACATAAACCCTACCCCAAAATGGAGTTGAATCCCTCTTGATAGTAGTCAAGTCTGCTAGCCATAAAATAGTCCAATCAACTCAAAATCCAAATCCAATGCCTCGCCAAGGAACCCAGAGGACAACAAAGAAAGAGGAATGCAAAAGACATGGGATTTTTTTAACAAAACATTAACATTGTCAAGAACCATGATTATCATTAACTAACGTTACTTAATATAATGATCATATTTCCAATGAACATACAATCTAAAGTTACTAATATCATTTATAATGAGGTAAACCATCGATAACTCATAAAGCAATAGTAGAAGATAATATAACTTATCATTTACATTCTAGTCCTAAGTCCTCCTAGGTTCCCCAACATTGTTACTAACAACATCTACCACAAGAAAGGGTTACATTTCTTTTCCCTTTCTGCCTACTAGACAAGGATAGATAAACATTTAACATTTAAGTACAATAGCAAAATCTTTGCATAATTACTAAATGAAATGAACATCTTATAGTTACTTTTCTAGGACTTAGGTACATCATGATACACTCCTAGATTATCTTAATAAAGAATGAGATAACATTTGTTCATTTTTCATCCTATACTAACTCCTACTCCATACAATACTAATCAAATACACTTTTTCATTACATCAGAGTACAATGTTACATTCACTCTAAGGTAAGTTCATTAACACCATTATGTAGTGTGACATAGACAAAAGACACATAAATGACATTGTCCATACATGAATTAGTAACACCATACCACCACCAGTTAATCACATCACACTGCCTTACTAAATTTACTATAAGGAATAATTATGATACCCACATAACCACATGTGAAGAATGTAAGAAGAATAATTCCAAAGTGAAGATCAATATGATATGCATCACTATATATTGCCTTAACATAATTTTATATTAATCTACATGTTACATCATCATTCCTTTATAACATGCACCAATAAGAATTATGGCTAAGACATTCCTCATAAAGAATATGACTATAGAAATTAACCATCTACCCATTCCAATTATTACTTTTCCCATAAATGATCATCCTACTACATAAGAATGAAACATCCTTTAAGAAGCATATCTTATATAGCATACATCCCATTTAAGATTTAGGATCTAAAGTTCATTCCTTAACCAACTCAAGTGCCTAAGGTTAAAATTCATTCATATGAGAAGATATATATACCACAAGATCACATGAGAGGAACATAATCAAATAATCCTAGATAACCAACTATCATCATTAAAACTTCCTATTACATTACATCTTAACACATTATCCTCCTACTAGGATGAATCCAAAACTCATATGCAACTATGATAATCCAATACATAATATTATTTTAAAAAATAGGATCCAAAGCATGAGCAATAAGTACTAGAAGAATCATCACATGAAGACACTTGAATCCATCCACACACTCAAACAAGGACACAGATACCCGATGGAGATAGGCAACCACCCAACCATGTGTAACCTGAAGGACCACCCCTTGTGCTAGGAGATAGACATAAGACCCTCATAAACAAAAGAACCATATAGGACCAAAGAATGTACCAGAAACCTTCCAATAATAAGAAATATAGATCCCAAAAAAAAAATCATTTAATGTGTTTTGCAAACATATTTCCAAAAACTACCCTTAATAGCCTAAAAATAGAGGAGGATGAAAGAAGCATAATTCATATGCTATTAAAAGCATAGCAACACCATCATTTTAATAATTAAGAATACACAAAAACCAACATGAAAACACTCCACAAAGATTCCAATTCAATAGAATTCTAAAGAAAGTACAAGAAGTACAAAAACCCTACCCCAAAATGGAGCTAAATCCCTCTTGACAGTAGTCAAGTCTGCCAACCATAAAATAGTCAAATCAAATCAAATAAAAATCCATAAAAAACCCATTTCATATTTGACCCTTGACTACTCAACAACATGGGAAAAATTGACCAAAAACACCTCAAAAATTCACAAAATGTGAAACAACAAATGACTCCCTTAAAAACCCTCTTTTCGGCATACCTGATTACAATCAAAAATCAAAATGAGAAAACCTAGCATATAGCAACATTTCATCACTTGAAAGAAACAATTAAAAGCATTCAAATAAAATATTCTACAACATCCATATTAATCTCTATGAATTTAAAACACAAATTATAAGTTAAGTACAAAACCTACCTCAAAACATGAAAAATTTAAATGCAAGATGCTGAAAATTGAAGAAGCTTTCCAAACAAAAATATCTAATCCAAAGCACAATTAGAAATCATAATTCCAAACAATATAGAAGCAAATCCATTCCCCTCAAATCATAATTGAATTCCAAATCACTCTCCAAATTTCAATTCAAAACTACTCAAAATTTCCCAAAAACCTTTCAAAGATTACTTCGAAACCTTGTAAAATCTCTCCATTTTCTCTCCATTCTCAAACCCCCCAAAAATATCTTCAAAATCCTCTAAATTTCATGCACAAAAAAAAAGAAGTGAAAACCCAATTTCCCAAATTTTCCCATAAATAAAACTAATTAAATTCAAAAAGAAAGTAACTTTCTTTCTTTTTCCCCAAAAGACTCTTCTTTTCCAAAGTAAAACAAGGAAATAAAATCCTCTCATTAAATAAAATATTAAAATATTAAATTAAAACACCTATCCTCATCCCACTAATGAAATAAAAAATAAAATAAATAATCAAATTAACTCATTTGTTTAGGGTTTCCCACCAAATAAATTCAAAACATTATAAAAGATAAAAGAACCTCCTTAAAAATAGACACTCCACCAAAATAGTAAATCAAAACACAAATATAACATATTCTTACATATTAATATTTAATAAATAACATTAGAATATGTTAATATTTATAACCTTATTTTCATAAAACACAATACACATATATACATATGAAAAAATATAATATCTTCAGGAGACTTTTAACCAACCAAAAATCAAAAGACATAATTAAACACAATTAAAATATTAATGCAACACAAATCACTCCACCAAAACCATTCACAAACCAGGGTAAAGGATATTGCCTTAATGGCATATCGAATAGGTGACTACAACTGACAACATCACCTCCTATGAGGCAATGGTTCAAGGCTAGGATATTTAGGGTCTTATTCTGTCTCCACATACCACCATCAGGATTGTTTTAGGCATGCTCAGACCTGTGAGACCAAGTGGAGTCGATGTCTGGTAATTGCAATCCTACATCACAAACCAAGAAAATGTACATATATACCATAATATATAACCCACACTCACACATTGGTGAAGGAGAATTGTGACGTCATGTGTCTCTCCTAAGAGAGTGACATGAAACCATCCCCTTGCACCATAGACAAGTCACACACATGATACATGGAGCACATCATAAAATTGTTAGTCCACATTATATATATATATATATATATATATGTATATTAGGGAAATGAACATATCTAATAGCAACGTGTTCCATAATCATACTACACACTATATTCTAATCTCTATCATGAATAAGGTCACATAAGTAACATCCAACATTAGAGTATCACACTCCTCGAACATAAGACACACCTTAATAATTAAGTAGAATGATTATAATTAATCCCATCACTATTATATGTATATTAGGGAAATGAACATATCTAATAGCAACGTGTTCCATAATCATACTACACACTATATTCTAATCTCTATCATGAATAAGGTCACATAAGTAACATCCAACATTAGAGTATCACACTCCTAGAACATAAGACACACCTTAATAATTAAGTAGAATGATTATAATTAATCCCATCACTAAACTAGGGTTCAGTGTCATAATACCTATTAGCAATGCCCAGACTAGAGGGGTATTACGTTTGGTTAAATCCCTTAATTCCTCTCATTTGATTGAATAATCTTAATTATTTGATTAAGTGTCATTAATCCCACCCTTTTAATTAAATGAGCTAATTTTTTAATTAAAATCCTAAATTATTTCATCTTGCATAATTAAATAATATCCTAATTATTTAATTGACTAATATCTTCCGATTCCTCCAACTTCTCCCACTTGTAAAAGAATATTCTCAAGAATATTCCTCCAATTCAAATTCAACTATTTCCCACAAAATGGAAATATCTTCCAATATTCAAGTCCTAAAATCATGGGATTTGTGTTTGTCTCAATAAATTTGAGCCTTTGATCAATTCCCTTGATCCATGGAATTGAGTAATCTTGATCCTTCATTTGATCATTGATCTATTTCATTCCCTCTCATCCATTTCTATCCATTAATTAACCAAATTGATCCTAGCTATTGATTCACTTAAAATTCCTATAAGTAGCCCTCATTTCTACAAGTAATTCATCCAAAAATCATTTGAGTACTCTTATGTTGTAGGAATTCATATCCATTTTCATCATTTGTGAGAAATTTTATGGTTCAATCTTCATCAACATATCAAATCAAAGCTTTGCTTCAATGGGGTTAGGAAAGAGTTGATCCTTCCACATCAAGTCAACACTAATCCCCCAATGGGATGAGGTTTGAGTGTTTAATTAGGTTTCCTTGATCAATTTCATGTTTTTTCATGTTTTTAATGGATTCTTAGGTAGAATTTCATGAATTTCATTGGGATTGTGGGTTAATTAGGTTAAATGTTTAGTTTCTTAGTTGATTCTATGTGTATTTGATCTACACTTTATTCATGTTCACACTAGTAATCTAGGATTAATGCTCAATTTTTGCATCCCTTGAGTACCTAACCTAAATTTAGTAGAAAAAATATAAATTATAGTTATAATTTACAATTATAATTTTTATTTTTAAATTATAAATTTAGAGAAATAAGTATAAAAATTAACATATAATGTGTAAAATAAAATAAAATATTGATTATGTCAATAAAATATCTAGATATGTTTTACTTATTTATCCATATTTAAAATAAATACTAGCATTCCTATCTTTTATAAATATATGTAAAAGATGTCTTGGAATTGTAATTTAAGTGAAATAGGTGCCCAAACATGACATCTCTACCATTTACATAGATTTTCCAAGATAATTTTATCTACTCAAGTAATATCATTATTATTTTTTATCAATATCTCAAGAATTTTGGTTTGGTCTGAGGAAGAATGTAGGTGACAAATAGGGGACCTCTTTCCCAACATGGATACAAATGAACAATTCAAGTTTGTGAGCATGATAGACTAGCTAAGGCACAAAGCCTATGAGCACACTAGCCTAGTGAGCGATTGAAGCAACACAAACCTAAATGCTTTTCTCATGGCATGAACAACATAAATAGCCTCAATACTATGGGTCAAGCCTATGAGCACATCAGATCAACCGAGCATAGTATGTGCAACCACAATGGCCCAACAAACGTTTGAACCTGAGTGACAACAACAACAACAATTCCACCTCTTAACCATTGCACTATGGAATGAACCCCTAAAGTATTATTTTATTTTATTTACAAAATATTTAAGAATTTTTTATATTATTTAATTTATTTTATTTGAATAATAATTTTTATTTTTTTATTTTATTTTAAATATTTTAAAGAGTTATTAATATTTATTTACTTAAAAGTTTATTTTCTTTCATTTTACTTTAGGATTATTTAATTTAATTTTATTATTTAGTTTATTTTTATTTGAAGAGTTATTTTAATTTTAGTTACTTTTGAAAAATCCACCA
The DNA here is from genome assembly GCA_007258455.2 of Sequoia sempervirens. NCBI lineage: Eukaryota > Viridiplantae > Streptophyta > Pinopsida > Cupressales > Cupressaceae > Sequoia > Sequoia sempervirens. Next base: position 204,956,397 of record VDFB02379711.1, on the reverse strand, counting down.
TTCCTTATTTGAGTAATTCTTTTATTTTATTTTTACTTTGAAAAATATAGTAAATAATATTTGAACGCATCTATACCAAAATGTGAGATATTTAAATTATTTTATTTAATTAATAGTTATTTTAAAGAGAGGACTATGGGTTACCCCATACTAACTTTAGAACTTACTTTGTTATTAAAGAGGCTTGTAAAAGTTGGCTACCAAATCTTAGTACTGAAAAATGGGAAAAGGAACCTATTGATATCTTATGGAAAGGAACTATCCCCGTCCATGAGGTTAAGGCTAAGCTCATCTATAAAGAAATAAATAACTCTAACACCCCTATTGATTACCTTAATAAAGTGTGGAAGAAAGAGAAACGTGAAAGAAAGAGGATCAAAGTTGTTCAACAATGGCAACTACAAGATTGAAGAGGAATTTTTCCACACTGAGATGGATTACATCAATGCCTTGGCCAACTGGGGAATTATAGAAGACTACAGTGAAAGAAGGAATGCTGGGATAGAAATGAGCTGATAACTGTATACAACACCTTTTTATATTATGCATACAAAAATTTTATACTATGTATGCATCCTAACATGCATAGTTGTATTTATTTTGCATAATTTTGTATAATCCTGTACAAAGAGAATACAAACTATTAAAACTGTATTTATTTCTTCAGTTGTGTAGCTGAGTAGTTGATGTAAATTGGATGTCTGAAATACTATTAATACAAAAATTATTTTAATAGAACTATTTTACATTATTTTATTTATTTTTACTCTCAAAGCTATTTTTATTTAATTAATGGTTATTTTATTTTACATATATATATATAGGCTCCTCAATAGTGTTTGTTAGTTTAACACCTCAAGCTATTACACTCCACCTCTTTCTATCATTGTATTTACACATCTTGATGTAAAAATATCTTCTAAGTAAATAAGTTATTATGTGTCATAATTATCCAAAATTATAACTTCTTAAAAATTTTAATTATATTTGTGAAAATATATTTTTTAAACTATATTATATTTTATTATTCTTAAATTATATATTTTATATTGAATTATATCTATAATAAAATTATACACATTAAAACATATTATATTTATATTAAAATCTTTATTTTTATTTTATATTGAGCTCTCTCTCTCTCTCTCTATATATATATATCAATGATAAACCCATACCATCCTGAAGAATTTGAGGGAACTATGAATATTGATTAGGGGATATGGACTCCCAAGCTAAAATATTTGGACATCTATGCCTAGCCTTAGAAGCACATTTGCCAAGATAGTTGACAACAACATTCCATTCACAAGGAATATGAACAAAGGAGACGACATCAAAGTTTTAGGAAAGGCAAAGAATATTCTCCACAAAAATATGCCAAACACCAATAATAGTCATTATAATTCAGATTGTTCAAAAGAGAAAATAAAATCATGGAATCCATCTCATAAATAACCTATTTCCAACTCAACTCACATGATTTCTCTAAATTCACAAGGATAGCAAAGGCCTCCATTCAATTATTAGTACCAAACCTTATAGAAAAAGAAAAGAAAAAACAAACCATTACTATGACAACCAATTCCACCAATCCTAACTTCACCAAGATTACCCATAGAAGAACCATCAATATTTATTTTAAACACACCCAATGGGGGAAGAGTCAATTTTCCAACTCTATTAACCTTATGAGAATATTTGATCTAAGAGATAGAAGGAATAGATTGAATAAGATGAATCAAATATAACTTATTCAAAATTAAAATATTGGAGGGAATTATGACTTGATCAAAAGTGCGGTTAGTAATTAAAGTTTCTTTAAAAATGTCTAAAACCTTCTTCCAAGTATACTCGATAAGACTATGATATCTTTTAGTGAATTGTGATTCCTCTCCAACCCAATTTGTGAAAGGATAAATAATAAACCAATATCCTAGGAAACTAATATGAAAGAGGGAAAAGTAAGAGGGCACCCCAGACTAGCCCAAAAATTAGACAAAGAAGTAGCATAAATAAAGGGTCAATTCGAAATATACCACCATTGCCTCCAAATATGCTAAAAAAATGGAGCACTAGAAGAAAATATGAGACACATATTCCTCATTAACTCTTCAAAAAATATTTAGAAGGGAGCTTAGAAATCCTCTCTTTTTGATATTGTCCTAAGTAAGACATTTATTTTGACCAAGCAAATTAAGAAATAAATTACACTTCCCAATGAGCAAAATTTTAATATTTTTACTTTTGCAACTTGGAAAATCATTTAACTCATTATTTTCCTCTTCTAATAACTAATATCCTCTAGAAATTGAATAAATCCCTTCAAGGTCATAGCCCCAAGCTAGAACAAAAATTTCTAAAGAACAAGAATTTTAGCTAACTAAGATAAAAGCAAGGGTAGCATGACTTTGGATCTCCCCTTATAGGACAAGAACTCATGTTTTTCCAATGGAAAGTACAATAATGCCCCACCAAAAAACAATCCTTAAAATTAGAAAAATTTAGATCAAATAAAATCTAAAAAAGAACTTAAAAGGTGGAGAAAAAAATCCTAAGGAGTAGATTATAGATGGAAAGAGTTGAAAAAATGTTGGCTTTATTAAGTAGCAACATAAATAAAAGGGGAAAAAAATAAAGGATATAGGTAATTACCAAGGATTGGAGGCTTAGAGAAGACATATCCCAAGCTATAGTTGAGAAGTTATAGATTTTCTCATGTAAGCCATGACAGGGACCTATAGGATAGGACAAGTAGTGGTGAGCTATGTGTTGAGGATAAAGAAGTGTATAAGGGAAGGAGAAACTTAATCAAAAGAGACAAAGAGAACATGTGGATCAAGGAAAAATGTGTGATTACCATCGCACAAACTTTCAAATTGTCCTAAGTTTCCAACTCATAGAAAATTTCTCTACTTAGGGTGTCTAATGCAGGATCATCCAAGGTTTATGGGAAATATTACATCACCTAAAAAAATTAGTTGCTTTTTCTTATTTTGAAATTTTTATGTGTTTACAGGAAGAAGACTAGCAAATTTGGTGAGTCAAGGAAGATGGAATTTATCAAAGTTTAAATTTATGAGTTAAGTAAAGTTTTTGGGGAGTCTAATGTTAGTTGATTTCACTAAACCCTAATAGATGTATAGGAAATCATGGTATCAATCTTCCTTGTAACCTTGCGACTCTGGGAAAAAGGAAGTCTTGAGGCACAACAACTCCCACAAAGTTGCTACTTGAAAACATGAATGGGAATTGGGCTATCAACAATATGTATAACATGATGACCCAAAAGGAAAGATGTTAGAGTTTATCTTGAACCTCAATACTCAATGAACACACATACCTATCAAGTTTTTAACAATCTCCATAACCCCAATAGGCTCAATGAATATGTTTAGGTGCATATTAAAACCCAAAACCTTGACATCAAAAGAGTCATTAGGGTTTTTTTAAGCATCCTACCAACCAATCAAAGATTATTAAGAGGCAAGGTTCCTTTCCACATCCCAAACCCCAATTCCTAGGAAGTGATCAAGATTTTAGTATAATTCATATAATCAATAGAGGACTAAGATATGATGCCTACAAAAATAAAGAGGAATGGATCACTCTTGAATTCTAAATCCCAACAACATGTAGTATCTTGATTGATAATACTACATAGAGGTCACAAAAAATGACAAGAGAATATTTAACTTCTATTTGATGGTTGAACTACCATCAACATGCATAAAAAGAACAAAATGAGATGAAGCTAAAAAATAAGAAGCTAGGATCAAAGTAGGTTGGTATATGAGGAAAGAAGGAGAAAACATGAAGAAAGGAAGCCCAATGTGGGATTTGGTCATGTACAATAGATAAAATGTGTTTTATAGTGTTGTTTTCTTGTATTCAATATAAATATTTTAAAGACTATTGCCTAACAAAAATTATGAATGGGTGGGAGAAGAAGAATTTTGAATCTTTGAGCAATGGAGCAAATTGTTGTGGAGTAGGCTTTGAGGATTCGTAGGTGAAATCAGAGCAAGTTTTGAGTGGTAAGCAAGGTAAGGAGGAATCTAAAGAGAATGACCCCTAAAAAAATATTTAGGTGGACCCGGGGGGAAGGTTGATCTAACTGACAACTCTGTTGGGAGCACTAAAGGACAAGAGGTTGAAAAAACCAAAAATGTGGTGGGGGTAGCTAGAGGGGAAGGAGCTAAACTAAAACCATGGTTGTCTCTATTTGGAGTTAAACCTAATGGTAAATTAGTGTTCCCTCCAGTTAGCAACATTTTTGATCCGACAAAGGGTAAGTTTTCCATTTTTGTCCCTGACTCAATCATTGATCACAATATTTCTCTAATGGATAGAGCGCTGGTTGGAAAATTTATGGGCCCTAGAAAAAATATTGAAATTGTTAGGGCTTTTGTTAAAAAGAAGTAGAGAACCAATGGCCAAGTTACTGTTTCTACTCTTCCTAAGGGTTACTTTGCTTTTGATTTTACCTGTAAGGAAGATATTTTGGCTATGAGGGGTGGAGGTCCCTAGGTTATTGGCAAGTCATCCTTGGCTCTCAAGAAATGGAACATAAATCTAGACCTTTTAGATTCCATTTTTGAAAATGTCCCAGTGTGGGCTAGAATTCCTGGTCTCCCATTGGAATATTGGAATGAGGATGTCTTCAATGGCTTGGCTAATTCTTTTAGCGAGCTTCTGTCAATAGACCCAATGATAGCGGGCAGTAAAAGGCTAGTGTTTGCTAGAATTTGTGTGGGTGTGTCCTAGAATGCTAACTTACCATCATCTATTGAAATTCAATTGAAGTTGAGTACCTGGGTTCAAGCTATTGAGTTTGAAATGATTCCTTTTTCCTGCTTTAAATGTAGAAAATTAGGGCATTGGGTAAAGAAATGCCCGCTCAATGCCAACATTGTGAAAGAGAAACCCCAACCCAAATCAAGAATAGTATGGAAAAAGAATCCTGAAGGGGATGGAAAAGAGATCAAAGGAGATAATATTGAAGATTTTGAGGGCAAGTCATAAGAGGAGCTTAAGAAAGCCCCTGGAAATATGGAGGATGGGGGGATTCAGGTTGATTTGGAGTTTGAAGTGCCTCCTATCAACAAGATAGAGGTCACAGTTGTTGGTAAGGTGGATGGAGAGGATGGCTCAGAAAGAGGAGAGTGTGGCCTTGAGAATTAGGAGAATCTAGACAATAAGCCTGAGAATGAAACAGGAGGGAAGGAGGATTGTGAGATTGGCTTGGAGGATATTCCAAGTCAGGGATCTGGATTTTTGATAAAGGAAGCTAATTTGTCGCTAGATATTGGGGTTCCCATCATGTCCTCGGATTTTGGAGGAAGAGGCCTTTCTAGTCAGGTGTCTATTTAGGAATTAAAATTAGTAGATTCTCAAGAAATTGTTAAGGATACCTTTGGAGATTCGAGCTAGACTTTGGAGATCTTGAGTGAGAATTTGACCCACTATAAAAACGGTTTAATGGATACCCTTCCATTGAGTCAAAAGGGGCTCTCAGATAAGGAGTGGGAGTTAGGAAAAGAGAATGATAGTCTAGAAGATACTGATAGAGAAGATTTCAACTCTTATACCTGGAAGACGAAGAAGAAAAACAAACAACATAGTACACTAAAAGGTGTCTCAACTAGAACTAGAGCTAAGCAGATTGTGGGGCCACAAAGAGTAGTCAAGGAAGAATATTTGCAAGATGGCATAGGGAGAAAGAAAGCTTTCACGATATAAAGGATGGGGTTCAAAACACCATTCCCAAGATTTGCAAACTTCAATCCCTTGGTAAGACATGAAGATTGTGTCATGAATATAAGGGGGCTGAATAGCCTCCATAAGAAAGATGTGTTGAAATTTTTTGTTAGGGATCATAAACCAAATATTTTACTTGTCCAGGATCCAAATTTCCTAAAGAGAAAGTGGAAAAGATTAAAATGTTTAAGTTTTGTGGGGTGCATGGTAATAGTTCTAAAGGTGCCTCAGGGGGAATTGTTACCTTTTAGAATCTGAACTTTATCAAAGGGGAACCTCTATTGGAGAGCACGAATCATGTGGCTAAGAGATTTACCCATAGCAAAGATAATTTTTGTTGGATCCAATCCAACATCTATGCCCCAAATGGGAAAGGAGCTAGAAAGACTTTTTGGCAAGAGTTAGCAACTTTCCGTAGGAATTTCAATAATGAAATCTGGGTTGTTATGGGAGATTGCAATACCCCTCTTTAGGAAAATGAGAAGTTCAGTGGATCCTAGGTGAATCTAGAAAGTAGAATGGACCTTTTGGACTTCATTAATAATCAAGTACTGATTGACCTTTAGTTTCAAGGAGCCTCTTATACTTGGTAAAATTGAAGAATTGGTAAGGATTTGATTCAAGTTAGATTAGACAAAAAAATAATTTCTGATCAATAGTTTTTAAATTATTTATGTTCCTTAAAATATCTCTCAAGGGTGGGCTCTGATCACTATCTAATTAGTTTTGTGGTGGATCCTATCTTGGCCAAAGAGGAATTTCCCCTTTAGATTTGAACTCGTGTGGTTGTTCCACCCTCAGCTCCTTGTGGAGGTGAAGAGGTGGTGGAATATCTTTGTTGATGGGACTAGTATGTTTAGGGTTGCTAAGAAGCTGAGGGAAGTCAACATTAAGATTAGAAGATTGAATAAAGAGACTTTTGGTAATATCTTTGGTATCAAGTCTGAATTATAGCTTGAACTGAAGGATATTCAAGAAAAAATATAGCTTGAGGGATACATTGCTGATAACAGGATGAAAGAAAATGAGCTACTTGTGAAGATGCATGATATAATAACCAAAGAGGAAGAGTTTTGGAGATAGAGATCTAGGGCTCTGTGTCTTTCAACGGGAGACAAAAACACTAGATATTTTCACATGTCTTCATTGAGACATAGGGCTACTAATAGGATCACTCACATTGAGTTCAATGCAGTCCGTTTTGAGAAGGATGATGACATAAGAAGACAATCTATCCTTTTCTTTAGCAATCTTCTTTCGGCGAGTGATGGAGTTAATCATGAAATGGAAGATTATATTTCAGATGCTATCCATAAACTTGTCAAGGATGAAGATAACAATATGCTAACTACCATTCTATCCAGGGAAGAAATTAAGAAAGTTGTCTTCTCTTTTAAAGGCAATAAGGCTTAAGGATCGGATGGGTTTCCTATGTTCTTTTTAAGTGGTTCTAGGAGATTGTCAAAGAGGATGTGGTGAATGCTGTAAAGGATTTTTTTGGCTCAAGGAGTCTCCTAAAAGAACCAAATGCCACTTTCCTGGTCCTCATCCCTAAACACCCTGGAGCTACTGACTTTGAAGCTTTTAGACCTATAAACCTTTGCAACTCCTATAAAATTATCTCTAAGGTGATGACTTTGAGGCTTTTGATTATCTTGCCTTCCCTGATTTCTCCTCAGCAGAATGGCTTCATTCCTAGAAGGAGGATCCTTGATTCAATTATTATTTTCCATGAAAATGTTCATTCTCTCATGGAATGTAAGACTAAAGGTTTCCTTCTTAAATTGGACATTTCGAAAGCTTATGATCGTGTTGAATGGGATTTCTTACTCAAAATCATGAAGGAATTTGGTTTAAACAATAGAGTCCTCTAGATGGTTGGTCAACTCATTTCAACTACTTCCATAGCTATCATGGTGAATGGGTATCCTTCACATTTCTTTAAGAATTCTATAGGCTTAAGGCAAGGAGATCCCATTTCCTCTATTTTATTTACCATTATGGTGGAATTCCTTATGACGAACCTGAAAAGAATGGTTGATCAGGGATCATTAGTAGGATTGAGGCCTTCCTCCAGTAATTTGGTTTTCTCTCACCAATAGTTTGTGGATGATACCATTTTGATGGGGAGATCTACAGTGGTTGAAGCTAGGAATCTTAAAAAAGTCCTGGATGATTATGAGAGGGCATCTGGTCAGATGGTTAACAGACAAAAAAGTTCCTTATTCTTCTTAAACACTCTAGAGCCTAGACAAAATAAGATTTCCATAATTCTCAGAGGCGGAATGTATTCTTTACCTTCTATTTATCTTGGCTTTCCCTTGGGCCTTAAGCCTCCCGAATCCTTTTGGAACTCTTTGGT
>VDFB02379711.1:204903275-204943275 GCA_007258455.2 Sequoia sempervirens | reverse complement strand
GCTTGTATAGCCCACTTGTATAAGTAACATTATTTGACATTCATTATTGTAACATTAAAATAGATGTATTGATCTTACAATTTAATGATGTAACTTGTCATGAATGAATTTATGAAAACTCATTGATATGCTATTGAAATTTACATATGTATTGATGTAAAGATCCTTGATGTAGATGCAATGTACTTATTTGGATACATAAAATGAGACTTAATACTTCTTTTACTCTTAAGCTCTTTTGGGAAGCTCTCATTATCTGCATCATTTACTTTTATTTTATTTGAAATGTAAAGAACTATCGAAACTTATGTGGTTAAATGAACATCATCTTTCGAGTGTTACATTTTGGTATTAGAGCAACAAGGTTCAACTCTAGGACCTATGCCTAATTACGCTTGATGTTATGTTTTTCCAGGGTAACCCTAATGGAGGGTAGATATTATCAGCGGGAACAAGGGGGAGGATCCCATGGTGATCCCAATGATAAGTTGGATTAGATTTTGGCCATTTTAAGTAGGCAAGAGGCTAGTATCAATAACCTTGAGTAGGCAAGACATAATGGTCCAACAAGGTTTGATCCTAGTGAAAGTGAAAATATCAGAAATGAACCAAATGGAGAAAACCTTGAAACTGAAAAAGAATCAAAGTAAGCTAACAAAGGTAGCTAAATAATTGGGTAAGGACCTTAAGAAGGTTGTTCCACCCAAGTTTGATGGTAAATCCTTTAGTGATGGGGTAGAAGCATGGATTATTGAAATGGAAAGGTACTTTTCCCTTCGAAACCTATCTGAGGAAACTAAGGTGGAATGGGGATCCTACCAGCTCACAGGTGAAGCTGCTACATGGTGGGAGAATGAAAGGGATGATAAATTTTTTTTTCCTAGCCAGGTAACATGGGAACAATTCTTGTAGACTTTCAGGAAGAGGTGGCTTCCATAGTCTTATTTTGACAAGAAAATGACAAAATTTCAGGTGCTCATTCAAGGAGGAATGACTGTGACATAGTATTGGGAGAAATTCTCTCACTTGCTTAAGTACGTACCTCAATACCAACATGATGAGAGGTTTCAAATTCAAAAATTCATTTTGGGTCTTAGGCCTCAAATTGGAAATGAGGTGGATATGCATAGACCTACTACTATGGATGAAGCCTTTGAACTGGCACTTTTGCAAGAACATAAAATGTAGCAGGTCGCAAACTACAAGAAAAGTAGGGAAGCCAAGTATGGCAATAAGAAGTCCCAAGGAAAATTCCAAGGTAATAGTAACCAAGGAAATTAGAGAAATCAAGGTAACCAAGGAAATAATAACAGGAAGATCAGGAAAGGGGTGGTAGTCCTCAGAACCATAATGATGGAAACCAAAATAACAATAACATGGCTAATTTCAATAAGAAGAATGACAATAATAGGAGGGACTTTTCTAACAAACCTAAAGCACCTCATGGGGGTTGTTATACTTGTGGTGGTGAGCATTACGCCAGTGTGTTCCCTTAGAGGGTTAATAGATAGAACAACAAGAATCAACATCATATCCATGCGACGGTTGACAATTGCTAAGCAGGTTATCAGGTTACTCCTATCTAGCTTTTGAGTAAAATTTTTGGATGTCCTCTTTCTATTTTAATTGATATTGGTGCCACTGATAGCTTTTTGGATCCTCATGTTGTATCTAAATTATTAGTTAGATTGAGCTATATGGAAAATTCATGGAAAGTTTAGTATGGGAACCGAGTAGAGAGGAAGGTAGAGCAATGCCTGTTTTGCAGTGAACTTGAACTCCCTAGTCTCAAAACACAAGTTAATTTGTATGTAGCACCACTGGGATCTTATGATGTAATTTTAGGGATAAATTGGCTCTTTGAACATAAGGCCCTTGTGGATTGCGAAGAGAAATCAATAAGGTGTCTTGATGATCAAGGAAACCATGTGGAGATTTGTGGTGTAAAAAGGCCTCTAGAACTTAGGCAAGTCTCCGCCATGCAGTTAAAGAAGGAAAGCCGAAAGGGATACACTATTTATGCAATAAAGGTCAAGGACCTGGATGAGACAAAATCATTAGTTAATGATCATCCCATTCTAAAACAAATTTAGGATGTCCTTCCCGATGAGCTGACTGAGCTACTGCCTAAGCGTGTTTTTAATTTTTCTTTTGATTTGATACTGGGAGTGGAACCTTAGTCTAAAGCCTGATACAAGATGAACACAATAGAGTTATATGAGCTAAAAGCCCAATTGGAGGAATTTTTGAAATAGGGTTTCATTAGACCAAGTGTGTCGCCCTAGGGAGCTCTTGTTATATTTGTGAAAAATAAGGATGAGACCTTGAGGTTATGCATTGATTACATGGTGCTTAACAAGGTTACTATCAAGAACAAATACATGCTTCCCCATATTGATGGTTAAAATATTCCAAGGTATTCTAAAAAATAGATCTAAGATTGGGGTACCATTAGTTGAGAATAAAGGATGAAGATATTCACAAGACTGTATTCAGGACAAGGTACGGGCACTATGAATTTACAGTGCTACCGTTCGGGCTAACCAATGCCCCTGTATCCTTCATGAATTTGATGAACAGTGTCTTTCGGGACTACTTAGATAACTTTTTTTTAATCTTCCTTGACGATATCTTGATATATTCTAAGTCAGAGGAAGAGCATGAGAAGCACTTGAGGATAGTATTGCAATGACTGAGAGAACACAAGTTATATGGGAAAATGTCCAAATGTACCTTTTTCCAATCTGAGGTGCACTATTTGGGACACGTTATTTCAGTGGAAGGGATAGCCATGGACCCAAATAAGATTAAGGAAATCTTAGATTGGCTAGCACCGCAGAATGTTTCAGAAGTCCAAAGTTTTATGGGGCTTGCAGGTTATTACATGAGATTTGTGCAAGGGTTCTCATCAATAGCAACACCCATTACCACACTCTAGAAGAAGGGAAAGAAATTTGAGTGGAGTGACAGATGTGAAAAAAAATTTAGTTGCTAAAAGAGAAACTTACTTCTACACCTATTTTAGTTGTGCCTAATCTGAATGGTCATTTTACAGTGATTACTAATGCATCAGGAGAAGGGGTAGGAGCCGTTCTCATGCAGGAAGGACAAGTGGTAGCATATGAATCAAGAAAGTTGAAACAAAATGAGTTAAATTATGCACCACATGATTTAGAGTTGGCAGCCATAGTTCATTCCCTTCAGATGTGGAGACACTATCTCTTGGGAAATCCCTTTGAATTAAAAATAGATTATGCTGGGTTACAATACATCTTTACTCAACCCAACCTAAATGCTCATCAAAGGCGATGGTTGGAATTTTTGAGTGAATATGACTTTGGCATTGAGTACATTAAAGGGAAGGAAAACATGGTAGCAGATGCCTTGAGTAGGAGAAGACATTTTGCAGCCATGGTTACCATAAAATCTAATTTCAGGGAGTAGGTGGTTCAAGATTTACCTGGGGATGAGTAGTATGAAAGGGTAAAACAAGCCCTAGAGTAGGATCCTTCAGATCACAAATTTGTTGGGTATTTACTTGAGTTTGATGGACTCTTGAGATTCCAGGGTCGCATGTATATTCCTAACTCTGCAGGGTTGAGAGAGTTGGTGCTAGAGGAATTCCATAATGTGCCTTATTCATGGCACCCCAGTGTGACTAAAATGGTTGAGGGAGTCAAGCCTCTATATTTCTGGCAAGGACTCAAAAGAGATGTTACTGCACATTTATAGCCCGATGTTTGGAATGCCAATGAGTTAAGGCTGAGCATGTACATCCGACAAGAATTTTATATCCTCACAGGGTGCCAGAATACAAGTGGCGGGTGATAACAATGGACTTTATTTAGGGATTGTCGATGACTAGGAATCGACATGATACCATCCTAGTTGTGGTAGATAAATTGACCAAGGTAGCCCATTTCATTCCTGGAAACCTCAAGGATGGTTTGATGGTTTTGGCAAGGGAATTTGTACAAGAAATATTCTGACTGCATGGAGTGCTAGAAATGATCATTTTAGATCATGACACTCAGATGACTTCTAGATTTTGGACCACTCTAAATTCTTCCCTAAGAACCAAATTAAATTTCAGTTCCACATATCATCCTCAAAACGATGGTCAATTAGAGAGGGTGAACCAAATAGTAGAGGATCTCCTCTGAATGTATTGTATGGAGCAACAACAGAAATGGGAGGAGTATTTTCCCTTGGTGGAGTTTGCTTACAACAACTCCTACCACACCTCTTTGGATATGGCACCATTCGAGGCTCTGTATGGACGAAAATGTCAAACACCCATCAGTTGGGATAGGGTAGAGGACATGATTGTGATTGGCCCTAAAATGTTGAGGGAAATGGAAGACCAGATGAAGCTTATCAAAGAAAAGCTAAAGCAAGCTTTAGATCGACAGAAGAGTCTTGCAAATAAGAACATAAATTTTAGACAATTCTCTCCAGGAGACAAAGTCTTTTTGACAGTTCGGCCGCATAAGAGTTTAATCTCTTTCGGCAAGAACTCTAAGCTTGCCCCTAGGTTTGTTGGGCCCTTTGATATCTTGGAGGTGATTAATCTAGTTGCTTATAGGCTTGCTCTACCACCGCCTCTATCCTAGATCCATAATGTTTTTCATGTATCATTGCTTAAGCCCTATCATCCAAATGTTGCTCATATTCTTGACTGGCGTGCGTTGCAGGTACAGGACCCATGAGTGATGCAGGTGGAGCCCATCAGGATACTGGAAGAGCACAACATTAAGTTGCAGAATTGGGATATTAAGCAGTATAGGGTCTAGTGGGACCAATATTCAGTGGATAATGCCACCTGGGAGAATGCTGAGGACATTGACAAAGCTTTTCCTCACTTGATATCTTAGCATGCTTTTCATTTCTTGCATATAGAGACTTATGATACACTGATGTTTAAGATTTTTCTATGTGGATTTGTAATAAGATATCAAGATGATATCTCTTCCTAGTGGGGAAGGATGTCACATCTCATAACCTGATGTAGGTTTCTTTTGGTTTTGTGTGGATTTGTTATATGATTGGATGTGTGTGGTAGAATAATAATGAATATTATGATGTTTTGGTGTGCTGATATAAGAAAGTGTTTACTTAAATTATGAAAAGTTGAATAGTATTGAATGTGTTTTACTTTGAAGATGAAGCAACAATAGAATAGAAAAATATTTGAATTAATGTATTCTATTTTTTTGATTTATATCTTTATGGGATACTAATTCAGTTTATTGTTGTGTGCTTGAGTGCACTTGAGATGCAGGAGGTTGAAGACCAAGGGTGTGATTAAGGAGAGGAGGTTAGCTTCTTGACAGGATAAAGTAGGATGTTCTCTTGATCACACACAAACACTTAGTTTCATGTAGATTGCATCTGGGAATGATAATTTTGGCTTGATTGTTTTGATTGTTCACAAAATAAACAATGATTAGTCAAATTAAATAAATAGTGAAATATAAGCATAATAAAGTAAAATAATTAATTATAATTATAATTAATTATAGATTTTGATTTAAATGTCTATGCATGATATAAATCTAAGTGAGTATCCTATTTTTTATTTTAACTTGTGTTGATTCTTATGATAATAAATTAGCTAATAATTAGATAATATTTAAAAAATAATAATTAAAAAGGGGTAAAAACTTTATTGAAAATGAACAAAGATAAATACAAGAAAAAAGGGCCAGAGCCCCAAAATCCACTAAGAAACGACCAAACAAAGCCAGAACCACCTCAACCAGGGCCATAATTAGTTGCATCTTCAGCAAGAATCCATTCTAAGTCATGACGACGCTCAAGGGAAACTTGCTTCCATTCCTCAACCTTTGGACCATCAAAATGTTCAGAAGCCCACTTGGCCAAACAATCAATATCCCTATTCCACTCCCTCAGAATGTGGATGAAAGACACCAAATCCATCAAAGAGCTAATTTGCAAGACCTATTGCACCATCCTAGCTAGCTACTAGCTAACATCAAAAACCTTCCGATCATTGATTAAATTAACCAAAACCTATGAATCAGATTTATAGATCGCCTTGCACCACCCCAAAGCATAAGCCCTTTCCAGAGTGTAGAGGATCACCAAACCTTCCATAAGGTTGACAATATGCATCCCTTCATGAATAGCAAAGAAGAAAATCACGGAGCCAAAAAAATACCTACCAACACCACCAATCCCAGCAGGCCCAAGATTGCCTCTTGAGGAACCATCAGTATTGATCTTCAAAATGCCAACTAGAGGGGGAAATCATCTTCCCATTCTTTGGAATTTATTTTTCAACCTCCTTCCTCTCCTAACACAAGCAGATGCCAAAGACAACCACTGAATCCCCAATCTATCCACCATCTCAGCATCCCTTCTCTCCAAAGGGAACTCCACTTCACACTTAGCCTCCATAGTCTCCTGAATCATACCTAAAATTCTTTGCCAAACTTGTTGGACTAACAACTTTTTGCCACAAAAAATTCAACGATTATGTTCCAACCAGATTTTTCATAGCATGAAGGTAGGCCCAACATACCACATAGCTTGCAAGAAAGAAGCCGAAGCAGGAGGTCTACCCAAACTACTCCAAAAATCCACCAAGGAGGAGGCATGAACACATGGGATTCTCCAAACACCCCACCAAGAATGCCAAAGATGCACAACAAAGGGACAATGGAAAAACAAGTGAGTAGAATCCTCCTCTCCAACTCCACACAAAGCACATATGGAAGGGCCCTGGAACCCCCTCTTCCTAATGTTATCCCAAGTCAAACATCTATTCCATGCTGAATTCCAAATAAAGCAATTTCACGTTGGCCAAGAAAACTTGTTCCACACATTCTTCCATTAGTGAACCTCCACTGCATCCAACCTCTGGGATAACAACCCCTGATATCCCAAAGAGACAGTATAGACACCCTTAGGATTAGAAGACCAGGCCGAAACATCCCCATCTGGGAGGGAACTACACTGTCTACTAACAAGGATATTCTAAAGCTCAACAAACTCTTCCTCCATACCAACAATAGGCCACTCCTCAGGGTTCTTCCATTTCACGTCATCCAACTAACCATGAGACAAAAAGGACTTAAAGTCACTCACCCTCAACCAACCAGCCTCCAAGAACCTCTGACATAGATTCAACAAATTAGGAAACTGAGAAACAATGGGAGGGAATCCATCCCAAGAGTCAAACCAAAAATGTGCCTCCACCCCTCTTTTGAAAATCCAAAACAAGCCCTCTTTCATGAGCACAACCCCTTTTTTTAGCGTACCCCAAATCACCAAACCTTTCCCCACAATGGGATAACGGGGAATATGCATCCTAGGAATCCTAGGGAAATACTTATGGGATAAAATTTGGGCCCAGATCTGATCCTATTCCACACACCACCACCAGTACAATTTAGCAGCCAACGGCACCCTAGACATAGCAAACTGCCTTAATCCAAGACCACCCAACTGCTTCGGGCTGCAAATAACATCCCATCTGACAAGACTCCATTTAGAGGATATCAAATTACTAGCCCATAAAAATTGTCTTGCTAAAGAATCTAATTCCTTAACAAAACCCATAGGAGCCACCTAGATTATGCAACAATAAATGGGGAGGGCCTACACCACAGACTTGACTAATTGAACACGACCAACAAAAGATAGCCACCTGTGTGTCCAATGATTCACTCTCACATGAAATTTGTCTAAAAAATCTGCCAAGAACCCCTGGGCAACCTTCCCACCTAAATAGGAATACCAAGGTAGGTCAAAGGGAGAGCCCCTATCTGAAATCTCAAAATATGAGCAATCTGCCTCTAAATGGGATCTGAAGTATTGAAGAAGAAAATGGAGGACTTATCCTCATTAATCAGTTGTCCCGAGGCAACAAGATAAACATCCAACACCCTGCACAAATTTGACACTTCCCTAATAGTAGCAAAACCCATTAGAGTGATATCATCCACAAATAGTAAATGAGACTATGGAGGTAAATCCCCTCCCCACCTCCACCCCTGAATGAGACCCAACTCCACATTCCTTCTCAACAAGCGTCTAAGACCTTCAACAAGAAGAAGAAATAAATAAGGAGAGAGGGGGTCTCCTTGACGCAAACCATGAGAGGCACCAAAAAGCTCATAATGCTCACCATTGATAAGCACCGAGAATGAGGTCGAGGTAACACAACTCATAACCCATTGAATCCAGTCTTCCCCAAAACCAAAAGCACCAAGCACCTTCTGAAGGAAGGACCACCAAACTCTATCATAAGCCTTAGCCATATCCAGCTTAATGAACATCGCCTTATCTTTGGAGATAGCCATAGAATGAATGGTCTCAGTTGCAATAACCACCCCATCTAGAATTTTTCTACCCACCACAAAATCACTATGTTCCTCAGAGATTAGCATAGTAAGCCACTTTTTTAACCTATCGGAAATTAATTTAGATATAATTTTATAAATCACATTGCACAAGGAAATAGGACAAAATTGAGTTAACTTATCTACCCCCTCACACTTGGGGATAAGAGCAAGGAAGGTAGAATTCAGAGCACACAACATCTGCTTATTCTTTTGTGACTCTTGAACAATAGCCAAAAGGCCCATCTTGATAATATCACAGAATTCCTGAAAAAATTCATTCTGGAAGCCATCAAGGCTAGGAGCTTTCCCCTTCTTCATCTGGAACACAGTCCCCTCTAGCTCTTCCAAAGAAATGTCACCCATAAGATACACCTGCATCTCCCTGGAAACCACTAGAGGAATACAGGAAAGAACCTAAGCTTCCTCAGGTGACCCCCCCTGCGAGTCTTCCCTGAATAAGGAAGCAAAATACCATGTAGCCTCACTCGAGATTTCTTGAAAAGAGGAAAGATTCTCCCCCAAGTCATTTAGCAAAACTGAAATAGAATTGCCATGTCTCCTAGCCTTCACCGAATTCAAGAAGAAAGGAATATTCTTATCGCCTTCCTACAACCACTCGATCTAAGCCCTTTTTTTCCAAAACACTTCCTCCCGCAACTCACACTCCTCCAGCACCTTCAAATCCCTAGCCTCCTCCCAAAGCAAATCTTCAGTTACCCCAACCTCCCTGATCACCCTCGTAATACCATCCAGCTCAGCTTGAGCAACACTCTTATCATGGAAAATATTTCCAAAGCACCAGTGGTTCCAACGTTGAAGCTGGTACTTCACAAATTGTAGTAACTTAGCAAAAGTATACATTGTTGTACCATGAGTAGGTCTACCATACCTCCACTAGTCAGTGACATGGCCATGCAGAGAGGGGTCACACAACCACATAAGTTGAAACTTGAAAGAAGGAGACTGGGGCACATGAGCAAAAGTAATGGAAAGCTTGATAGGCCAATGATCAGATCCCCGCCAATCTAGAATTTCAGAGCTAGAGGACCACCAACCACCAACCCAGAAACAGGAAACCAGAAAATGATCCAAATGTTCCGCAATGCAACTCTCCCCAACCCTTCGATTGTTCCAAGTAAACTGACCATTGGTGGGCTTGATTTCAACAAGATAAGCTACAATATTGTCTTGAAGAAGTAGCACAGAAGCCTCCAATCTTGCAATACCCCCTCGCTTCTCAGCGAGCTCAGAAATGGAATTAAAATCCCCAACCAAAATCCATGGAAGGTAAGGCGCCATGCTACAGACAAACCTGATATGGGACCACAAAAGTTGCTTACCCTGAATCTCAGGAGGCACATAGAGATTAGAGAAGAGAATATATTCCCTTGTCTCAAAACAAGAGGAACTCATAGATAAAGAAGACTTAAAGGACATCCACCAAAGGGGGAAAAATTTACAAGGGTTCCACAAACAAGCCACTCCCCCAGCCGATCCATGAGCCCCAATGCACTAGCACTCACCACCTCCCCAAAGATTAGGCACCAACCTCAACATACACTCCACTGATAACTTATTCTCTCGAAGGAAAAGAACATCAGGAGAATGACTTCTAATAAAAACATGAACAACTTTTTGTCTAGGGTCATTGTTCAAGCCCCTTACATTCCAAGACAAAACAATCATTTCAAGGGACATGAGAAATGAGAATCCAGGGTCTTTACAGACCCTGACTCAACCAAAGTCTCCCCTGTTAATTTAATCTTTTCCAAATCCTTTTTTCTACCAAGCTTGGAGGGTTTCTCACCCACCCCTTTTTTTGGGTCCTTTTGAAGGAGACCCAAAGGAGAAGGAGACTTGCTACTCTTAACCATTTCAGAACCTGCTTTCACCACTAGAGAAGAACCATCCCCCACACCCTTCTTCCCTTCTATTGAAGGAATCAACTCCATTCTAACCTCCATTTGAAGGTCAGTTTCCATTTGCAAAGTACCTACATCCCGCATAACTTGAGTAGCTTCAGACAAAAGACCCTCCTACCCTAAAACCAACACATCCTGATTCATATTCACCAAGCCCGAGTTCACTTCCTGTTGGCTGAGATCATCTAAAACCTCAAATCTATTAAAAGTGTCTTCATCCTGTCTTTCCATCAAGGTCCTCTTTTGACCCCGGTTCTTCTGATGAGCCTTGACAGGAACATAACCATCCGCACCAACCACACCACCCAGAATGGGATCCTTCCCCTTGTCAGCCCTGGGGGGTTGCGAGGGGGCTGAGAAGACTAGGGTTCTGAAGGCCTATCCCTTGGACATTGACGTAGAAGGTGCCCATATTCATGACAAAGATGACAACGAAAAGGAAGAGTCTCATAGTCTAATTACTGCAACCACGAATAATGACCCACACACATATCCAAAGAATCTGGTAATGGCTTACTTAAATCAATTTCAACACAAATATGAGCAAAAGTCATCACCTTTTTAACCTGAGTCTGTTGTGCAGAGCCAACTGGCTTTCCAAGCATTGAGGCCAATAGGTGTAGAACATCATCCCGCCAACATTCCACAGGAAAACAAGGGAGCCGAACCGACATCGAAACACGAGTTGGAATCTCCTCAGAAGGATCAAAACCTACATGCCAAGGTTTAATAAATAGCTCGATTTGGTTGTAAAAATAAGGGCCTCCTTCAAAGACCCTAATATGATCCGCCATGCAATTAAAAGTTACCATGAAATAGTTGTTTTCCAGCAACATGAGCTCCATCTCGCCCTCTGGCATCCAGGTTCGTTGTGCCCATGACTCTAGAAATTGTAACGAGATATGCATCCCCATAAACTTGCACAATAAAGAATGACCCGAGTAATAATCAATGTCTTTTGCAATCATCTCTAGTGGGATAACTAGCTTCAACCTCTCTTTACAGCGTTCTAGACATCCATTAATTTTCGTAATGCGTGATCCACCAGATGGTCCCATTCTACTAGCTCTTGATTCAAGAGAAAATAAATTATTATCAAAAAACTTCACATCCTAGGAAGAGGACTTAGAACCAACTGCAGAGTGAAAGTCCATTGTGGGCGAAACCCTAGACGATTCGCCAAGAGCCATTAAAACTGAGGGGACCAAGACGGGAACACAACCCAATGCTCCACGGCGGGGAGTGGGGATAGCAACCCCACTCACCAATCGTACCTCACATAGAGCAAAAGAAGGGCAACGTAGAAAGCTAGACCCCACACAAAACAAAAGAAGGGCGGTGTAGAGAGCATACCCCACACCCGAGAGGGACACCACGCAACTCAAAGAGTGGTGTCGCCCTGCACACAGGACCCCCAAAAACCCTCCAACGCACCACCTCCACCCCACTACAGGTCCAAGCCCACTCCACAGTAGCTGCCCCAAGCGCAAGACCTTAGGAGAAAGGGATCAGAGACCCCAACGCCAGAAAAAAAACACCACCGTAGAAGAGAATGCAGCCACCGTAGGAAAGGAAAAATGAGAGAAACCAGACTACACCCCCAAACAACACCAATAACCCCCCCACAGCGCACAAAGCAAGCAAAGAACAGTCATGGGCTAGGGCTTGGGTGCCCTAGCACGGCCCGAAGATGCAGACACAGAAAAAATCCATCTTACTGGCTAAATATTATATATCAAAATGTCTAGATAATATTTATTTAATTATTAGATAAATATTTACTTGTAATTAGTTTTGGGTAAGTATTTTTGAAAGGTGTTTCTTTGTGCAACGATAATTGGAGATTATTTTTGCATATTTCTTATTTGTGAATATGAAATGTAAAAACAAAATTATATTTTAATTTTATTCCAAAATCTTTTTCAAGATTAGGGTTGGAAATGGAAAAATGACAACATTATTAAAGGGAAAAGAGTTTCCGAGAAGAACAACGGTTCTTGAAAATCTTCTTGAAAATATGCTCTGCAAATTAGTTTCAATGGTTGCCAAGAAAATGTTGATTTTATCAAAAAAAAAAAGTTTCAAAATGATTTTTGGGAAATAGTAGAAAGAAAAGAGTTCGTAAAGTAACAGGAAAGGAGGGAAGAAGAAGAAGCTTTCTAGAAAATAAGTTCCAAAAGAGACAAAGAGAAGAATTGAATAGAGAGCAACTATAGCTGGAAGCAAAATATCCAGGTTTTCAATTCTATTTCCATGAATTTTGTTTCAAATATAATAGTACTGCTGAAGAATTTGAATACCAAGTATTTGAAGTTGTTTGCAAAACTGTGAAATTTGGGGAAATTTTCCATTATTTTTTATTCATTTGAAAGAAATTGCACAACTTCTCCATTATTGGATTGGGGCTTCTCTCCTTAGCATACTGTGGTTCATATTTTTTTTTTTTGATTGCTAAATTTTTATACAGAAATTCTGAATATATATATATATAGACATATTTTCTATGTGCATATAATAAATAAATATATATATATATATATTATATACACACCATTTTTTAAGCTTTTGGGATTGTAACAGTAGACTGTATGAAATTTGTTGGAGTTTATGTCTTTTAAAACAAGAATTAGTGAGGTGGGGATAAACCCTAGCCCCGTCCCATGGAGTAAGGGGTTGCACTGTGGAGGGACAACACGCTCCACAGGCCTTGGCCTATGGAGGAGGCGCTGCCCCCTCACAAGAAGCACCTTCCCCATGGGGAGAGGCATTCCCCCCCCCACAAGGTGTGTGGACTGTGTTGTATGAGTACCTTTTAAGTCTGCATTTTGAATTCTTTCGGGCATAACTCTGTCTAATATAAATATATATATATATATACACACACAGACATATATATCTCTGTTTTCTTTAGAAAACATTACCCATTGTCATTGATATAATATAGAAAACACAACAGTGTGTATATGTATTTAGCATAATGATTTATAAATTTATTATGTATGTATATAAATATATAAATAACTCTGTTTACAGTAGAAAATATGTTTTCATATACAAATCTGGATACCTATATTGCCTTTCTTTTCTAAAATTGATTTATTCCTGAGTAGAGGTGCACTATAAGAATACCATTCATCATAGTAAAATTCAATGGAATATATATATATATATATATATATATATATATATATATATATATATATACATATACATATATATAAGACTATGTAAAGAGTTAAAGGTTAATCCTTTTAGCAAATGTATTCTACAGAAAATGTATTTATCAACTAGTGATCTTTTTTTAATATAAAACACAAAAGTTGTATATAAAATATTATTACACCTTATTTAAATGGTAGCATTGATTTTATCACCACCGGGAGAATGATTAGTTGCCAACTTGAATTTTGTAACTCTCTGAATAAATGTATGTGAAATTGATTTCTTTTCTTTAAATTTAACTTATTATTATTTTTCATAAAAATGTAGACATGTACTCCTATTAAATAGGAAAGTAATTTGTAAGCTAGGTTTTTACCCCATAATTATAAGGATGATTAGAGTAGTTTCTTTTCCTGAACTTATATAAATTACTTACTTTGATCAAATTATTTAAATACAAATGAGAACATACGAGTTTATAGATATACTCTTTCCAAAAGACCAAATTTAGATTGTTTTTAAATCATAGAAAGCGACTTGCAAAAACCAACTGTATGATCAACTTTCACTTAAGTTAGTGTGATATTGTAAAGTTATTTGTGAACCTTGTGTGTACTTTGTAATTATTAGAATTCCTTTAAAGTTGAGATGTTTAAAATTGAATGAAAACTATAGATGGAAAATGTATTAATTATTGTTCTTTTGGGAAACTTTCAGGATAGAATGCTGAAAGTGGACCCACAAAGACAATAGTTTTACCTTTTCTTAAACTATCATTTATTTATTTATTTATGATTGGCCAAGCACATGCACCATTTAAATAGATGGAAATAAAAACCTAGAAATAAATGTATATAGGTCTTTGCCACCTCCTGTTTGCAAGAAATATGTGATTCTCATGTTAGGAATACATATAGGCATCAGGCTTGCATCGAGAGTTCCCTCCTAATTTGTTGTTTCAGGTTGTTAGGCTCCTCATGTAGGGTCGGGGATTTCTTCGATTTAGGAAGAAACTTAGGGAAGTCATCCACTTCATGGTTGGGCAAAAAAGGCACCTTAATCACACTCTTGGCCCTAGTTTGAAAGAAGACCAGTGGTGTCACGGTGGTTGAGGTTCAAATTTTCTCATGCTATAAATGTATTCATGTAATATTTTTGAAAGGCTTGTATAGCCCACTAGTATAAGTAACTTTATTTGACATTCATTATTGTAATGTATTGAAATAGATGTATTGGAATGAAAGATTTTGGTGTAACATTGAAATAGATGTATTGATTGAAAGTTAATGATGTAACTTGTACATGAATGAATTTATGAAAACTCATTGATATGCTATTGACATTTACATATGTATTGATGTAAAGATCTTTGATGTAGATGCAATGTACTTATTTGGATACATAAAATGAGACTTAATACTTCTTTTACTCTTGAGATCTTTTGGGAAGCTCTCATTATCTACATCATTTATTTTTATTTTATTTGAAATGTAGAGAGCTATGGCAACTTATGTGGTTAAATGAACATCTTTCAAGCGTTACAAAGATGGAGGCTAAGGTTTGCTCTAACTATGACCTCAAGATGGCTAAATATTGGAACATTAAAAGTGATATTTCTAAGGCTTCAAGACCAGTGCAAAAGAACTGAGAAGGGGTCAGCTGGAGTCACTCGCCTAGGGAATGAATAAAGGCTAATTTTGATGGGGAGGCTAAGGGAAATCCGGGGCCGACAGGGAGTGGACGTGTGATTATAGATTATAATGGAAAGTTTGTTACCGTGGTGGATATCTCCTTGGGCACACAGTCCAATCACTTAGCTAAAGCTATTGGAGCTTTCCAAGTTATCAACCTTGCTAATAAATTGAACTTTAAAAATATTTGGATTGAGGGTGACTCCAAATATATTATTGACTGTCTCCTAGGTAAGTCCCCACCCTCATGGACCATTAATTGTTGGATAGAAGAAGCTAAAGATATTTTATCCAACTTTGAAAAGGTTAGAATATCCCATGTCTTTAGGGAAGCAAATAGTGTGGCCGACTATTTTGCGAATGAGGGGGTTAAACAAAATGGGAAACATATGTGGAAGGACTATAATGATCTAGGAGCTGACATAAGAGCCTTAATAGACTATGATATAATTCATGGGAAATTTTCCAATTTCAATGATAATTAAGAAGAATAATGCCAGGTACTGCGACATCATTAGATATGATGGTGGCATTGTAATTAATTCTACAAACTATAACTTGGTTGGCACATTTTTTGGGTGCTTTGGTTCTGTTGTTGGGTCTCTATTTGATTCATTTACCATGTTAACAATAGAAGCAAGATTACTGCAACGATGGGGGGAAGAAAAAAAAGGGTGGAGCCAACTAGTGGTGAGAAGCATAAGAAGAACTCAAAGGTCCAGAGGCATATTTAGCAGGGTGGGATGCAACCTTTCATTGATAAGCTCCATGGTCTTGACCCTAAAGTCATTACGTATTTTGCTAAACATTGGAAGAAAGGGGAAATTATTCTCTTAGGAAGGAAGGTTAAGGTGGACAAGGAGCTCATTGGGGAAATCACTACTCTCTCGACCAAGGGGGTGAAGTCTTTTCATGATAGAAAGTTTTCAGATGAAGTTGTTCTCACATTCCCCAAAATTGATAAGGAGAGGAAGGAACTGACCAAAGTTTCTACTAGTTATTTTGATGTTGGGACGGTCAAGAAGGTGTGGAGGGAGGTGCTCAAAATTCTCATGGAGTACATTACACTAGATGAAAATTTTACCAGAGTTTATGGGTACCACTTTTCCCTCCTGAAATAATTTTTGGCATAAGGTAAGGGTTTCCTTTCATCACTATTTGCTCTGCTCGTTGAACAATAGTATTTAGGAACATAGAAAGAGCCCTAGGAAGAATACGGTCCTGCATACTGGCCTTATTAGGCTTATTCATGAGCACTTTAAAAACATGCCAGCCCTTTCTAACCCCTTAACGGCTTCAACCTCAAATGGTGATGATACTGAGATTAGCTCGTCAGAGGATAAAGAAGATTCTGATATTGAGTGGGAAGAGGAAGACTCTCCCTCCCCCAAAAACAAAAATATGAAAACCCCTCAGAGAAAGCCCTCAAACAAAAAGGTTTGCACCATGAAAAACCCCCAAGGGCGCTTCTTAGGAGGCAAAAACCAAGAAGAAGGACCAGGTATGTGCAAGATCATGATGGGCCAAAAAGTGGCAATATGATGGGTATGTGGCTGACAACTTTTTTTTCCCAAAATTGATGAAACGAAAGGGTTTTAAAGGAGATTCTCGCTTTCCACCAATATAAATTATGCCTTACTTTGAATTTAATAAGTAATTATTATTCATTTTCTATTCAAATTATGACTAAAGTCCTAATTGATAGGTTGATTGAAAAACATCTATAGCTTTCAAACATTATCAATTTTTTGAATCAAAACATCATCATTCTATGCTTCATATACTATAGGATTAAGAAAAAAAATTGAATTTCATAAACCAAGGATTAAAGGTGGTGGGGCATATGAGTTTTATATTTTTTAAAAGTTGTAATAAAAATTCATAATTCATTATTTACTTGGAAAAAATTACAAAAAATATACATCACATCGGGACATGAGTCCTTTACTTATATATAAAATATTATAAAAATATATTATCATTTTATTGTGGTTAGGGTGGTTAAGGCAGGCCTACTTATTTTTTCCTTGAAATTTAAGTACTACTACATTGAAATTTCAAAATTTCACCAAATAGATGTTTTTTTAAACAAACCTAGTAGTTTAGAAACTACATTCAATTTTCTACAGATTCTATTCTTACATATTTTTGAAATAATATAGATAAATTATTCAAATTTTTACGTCAAGTTGCCTAACTCTGATTTTTCTAAATTTTTTGCCACTTAATGGTCTGTTTTTCCATGATGATCTTGCACATACCCGACCCCCTATGAATAAGATGGTTTCTTATTCTAAGGACTCTCTAGAGGATAACTCTGATGATCATAATGCTACTAAGAACTCTTTTACCTCCTACCCTGCCTCTGACAGAGAGAATAGACCCAAATTCCCTAGAGACCTCAATCATGACGACCACTACTTCAAGCCAAATCGGGAATTTCCTGATGATATTATGACAATTGCCAAAAATGGGGTTGTTGACTACTTCAAGATCATAAAGTGGGTTTTTTCATGAAATTAAGGATCTCAATTTAAAAAATAGGGTTGTCACTAGCAAGATGGATGAATTGGAAGCTAAAGGAATTTCCCAGAATACTATTGGTGTTTTATGGATTGTGGAAGAGAAGAGGGCTTTGGCTGAGAGCCTTCAAAGAAATGTTGAGCTTATGAACAAGATGAAGAAGGATAATGAGATTAAGGTCAAGCATCTAGAAGGGGAAATTGGCAAAATCAGGGATACTATGAAAATCGTTATGGAGCACAACCACATAGTTGTAGAACAAAATGCTACTATCTTGAACGCAATGGTGGAGAAGATGGAAAATACTCATCAAGGGTCACTCTTTGTGGACTTGGAAGCTAACAAGGATAAAGGTAAGAAGGAGGATTTTGGCCCCTCAAAAAGGACTAGAGCCAACCTGAAAATAAAAGCGGATTCTTCACCTTAGGAGATCTAGGACCTAAAGAAGGTAACACAGGATATGTGCAACCTTGAAGCTGAGGTTACTGAAACTTTAAAGTCTTTAGGTTAGTTTAGGTTGCACATTGGGTGTTGGCTTCTTGTTTGCTTTTTGTTGGTTCTTGGTTCGTAGCTGCTATCCTTTCTTTCTTTTTTCTTTGTTGCAGCCTTCCTTTTGTAGGGTACTTTGATGGTTTATTTCTCTATTTCTTGTAAACTCTGTGGTTTCAGGTCCCTATAAAACCCATTTTTTCCTTTATTAAAAACAAAAATTATTTTGATTGTATGTGAATTAAATTTTTCTTACAACTAAAGAATCTATATGTGAGAATTAAGTAAATCTCATTTTGTTGTTGTTGTGTGGTTTCTTGGTGAGGTAATTTGACAAAATTCCCTTTCCTAGACTACATCAAGATCCAAATAAATGTTTCTACTCAAGATACTATAGTTCCTATGTATCCCTACAAAGAAATAAAATATATTATTAATTAGAACCAACCTAATAAAGGTCAAAAAACATAGTATCAAAAGAAAGAGAAGAATCACTACAAGAAGTGGATGTGGTTGCCTCTTCAAAACAACATGATGATATTTAAAAATGATAATACAATAAAGGAAGTATTTAGACAAGGAGGATTAATAGAGCTAGTAAACCTAAATATATTGAATATTATGAATCAAATAGTATTCTCTCCACCTTTAAATAAATAGGAATAGGAGGAAGTCAGTGCTACATCCTCTAATTTGAGATAATTAGAAGTTAAGTTCAAGAGTATAAAATCTCAATCAAGTGTTATCCTCATTGATATTAAAATTATTTTGAGAAAAAATAACACTCCTAGACCAAAAAACAAATATAGAATCCTATCTTCCATTACAAGGATTATCTCTAGAATTAGAATTGTATAAATTACCACTCTTGTAGCCATTAAAGATTATGAGAATTTGGGCTTGGAGATTACAAATTTTCAACTAATAAAAATAGATCATTGATCTAGAATCTCCTATATCTACATTGACAACTAGGTTACAAAAGGATAAAAAAGAAGAAGCGAGAGTTAAAAAAATAGATAGTAGAATTGCAAAGCTACATAAAGTAACATATAGGACCATTGCAAGCTACAAATTGGTAAAATGTCAACTCCAATTTTCATCTCAAGAATAATATGTATTACTAGATAAGATGAAAAATATATCTAGATCTACTAAAGAATGGGAAAATTAACTAGCTCAAGAAGGGAATAAGATAATTGAATATCCAATCAATGATAAGAAGTTACAAGAGGTTTACATCTTGATATAATTATAAAATTAATTGCAGAATGAAAATTAAGGAAAAAAATGGATCTTCCAAGTTTTATTTTCATTGATAAGATGAGTGATCATGTTTGAATAGAGAAAATATTCTAGACCATCAAACCATCAAATAGATAAGATAGTTTCAATTGAGATGATAAAGTGGGAAGAATATTTAATTAAAAAATATGTAAAATAAAAAAATTAGAAAAGGATTGAGTTATTAGATTGGTGATTTGAATTGCATTACTTGAATAAATATTAGGATTTAAATTATACCTTGATGATGTGGAAGATGTAACAAAGGTTCAAGAAACATTCAAAAAATCATCATAGCCAAATTAGAAGAAAATGTAGAAGGTTTTGACAAAAGAAAATTTATGTATATGGTGATGGAGATAGGCGATTTAGTTAAATTTAATATGATAAGGATTCTCATAAGAGAAACATAGCATGTGTCAAATTTTTAGCTTCTTTTAGAACATATTATTTTAGATGGAAGTTCATGTAAGAAATTAATAGATAAACTATTAATAAATAATTAATTTCTTAAGGAGAATATAGGAAAAGAGAATATGAGAAATATGAAGTAATATTAATAGAGATAGATGATGAAAATGATACTTAGAAATGACAAATTTGTTGAAATTTTAAGGTTGCATAATAACTTTATGGATTCATGTGCTATTGTTGCAACCTAATAGTTATATTGTGTCATTTTTTGGATCTTTGCTAAGATATTACACATGAAGGGACATGCCTATGGAATATGATTGGAATATGTTTTAACATGAGATTATTGTCTTGAAATAGAATATTCTATAATTTTAAATGTGAATCATTAGTGAAGGATGATTCCTAGTTGTTAATATATAACTATATTTTGGCACCTTGCCTCTATAATAAGGTCATCAACGAATATTTTTGGGGACTAGAAATCATTTATTAATATGGGAATAGTAATAAATAATTTTTGTTTTCCAAATTGCTTGATGGTTTCCTCTTGCATAGTGGATTTTTTCTAGAACTACAATAGGTTAGCATGTCTAAATTATGTTTGTTCAAGTTATTAAAATTTAAAAATTATAAGATAACCTAAATTTCTCTTCTTACTATAAAATATGTCATAAAATTATGTCATTTATAGGGCAACTTTTATAATTCTTTTGTAATCTAAAAATTTTCATTAAAGCTTTCACTACCTATGTGTAATTGTGATAATTTCCAATAAAACATAGGATAGTTATTTGATGTTTTGTTATTGATTTTTATGTTATTTTTTACAAACTTGTAGATAAGGATTTGTAACCTTTTCCTATCCAATCCTTTTTTATTATATTTATTTCATAAAATTTATATTTCAAATTAGAGCATTGTAATGTTGAACATCAAGTGTTACATAATGTACTAGAATGAATAAAATAATCAAATTTCAAAATAATAAACATTTATTTAGGGTATAATTTAATAATTTTTTGATAATTTTTTAGATCTAGCCCTCTTATATGAACTTCTAATATTCAAATCCCCATGTTTACAAAAATTCACAATGAAAAATTGAACTAACATACAATTTAAGAACTAACATTCAAAGTCTTTGAATCACTAAATTATGTTCTAAATTACTTTATATTTCTTGTGAGAGAGGTAATGTTTGTTAATGAATTTATAGATAAGTTGACTATGATAAACAAATACATCAAAACTTCTAACTTGTACAAGATAAATATTTATATGAAAAGGATAGTAAGATAAGCCTCTAATAATATGTTGATAAATATAAAATATATGAAGCATTCTTAATGTATATGGGAATGTGATAGGTGTCAAAATTCTATGTTACCAAGTGCCAAAATCATATGGTTAAAGTAATAACATACATGCATGTTCAAGACCAAAACCTACAAATGTGAAATAATGTATGAATATATACAAGGAATATGCATGAAGGTGTATGTAAGATTATTTGATTCAAAAGTGTACATAGTGGTTGATACATGTGGAGTGTAGACTAATGCAAAAACTAAGTGCATGGGTGTGACTACACCTGTATCATTATGTGTATGACTTTGGTTAGATTAATGTTATTCTAATTATATCATGATCCTTATATTTAAAAAATATATAAATTTCTATGAAATGAACCTTTTAACATGAATATAGTTTTATAATATATGTTCTTACTATACCATTTAGGGATTGGTTGAGTCTAGTACATACAGGGATAATAAAAGGGAGATAAATACAAGTATCTCTTAATAAGATTTTAAGCTCATTGTCTATATAGAATCATCAAATTTAGCAAACTTCCTTCTCTTATATGGTCTAACAAAAGGAAATATAGATGTCTTAGAGACTTGATTTGTATTTTCCTTTTTTTCATTATCATTTGAAAACTAATTTTATTTTTGATACTAATTAGCATACAAATCATTTTGAATTGGATCATAAAAAAAAATATTTCTTGCAAGAAACTTAGGTTCCATTATTTTCACATGAGCACATAGATCAATAAATAAAACAAAACAATTAGTATACATATTCCTAAACTAGAACTTAATTTAATCCTTTGATAATTATAGTTTGAATATTTTAATCATACATTCACATAATCCCATGGTATATCCATTACATAAAAAACCACAGTGCTAAAAATGCAATAAATAATTGATATATTACAATATTCAAAGCATGTAAATTTTGACTAGGATTTTAAAATTCATTACTATTCAAGTATTATGTTGTTTTTCTTTATTTCATCACTATTTTATATTATTTCAGAGAGTGAAAAGGATGGGATGGTAACATTAAATAGATTAGAGATATGATTGGCATAGCCATAATATTTAAGATTAATAGAGGACCTAATGGTTTGGGTTAAAAGAACGGTCCAATGAGGGTTAGTAGGATTAGTAGTAGAGGATGAAATAATTATGAATAATAATTCATTTTTATGGTACTAAGCACTTTTCCAGTAGAAGATTAGCCAATGGTAGATGAAGGGATGGTAACAATAGGAATAATCAATCTTTTATAATAGAAGTAGTGATTTTTTCACTAATCTTAAGAGAGGATATTATCTTAGTATAAATTAGTTGTTTTAATTATATTGGAAAATAAGGTTCTGAAGGGACCCAAAACCATTTACAACACAAAAGAGGGAAAGCTACTCAAAGAAAAAGACATTGAAGCATCAACATCAACAAAAAACAACCCAGCAACAAAGAAATAAAAACAAAAAAGAACATAGAAAAAGACACTATTTCATATTCTTCAAGGTGTTAGCCACCTCGATTTATTGGTTGTGATGTAGATTGACCATGTCCATTAATTCTTGATTTTCCTCCTCAAAGGTCTTCTTAAGCTTTCCTCTAGTTCTGGTACACAGGCCTTTTGCCTCATCTTTGTCGACTTTCTTCCCCTTACCCTTTGAAGACTGGTCCTTCTCCATTATCTCTACAAAGTATAATTTATCCTCCCTGAGCTGACTAATCTTATGAAATAAGAGATCTGCAGGGGCTGTACACTATTCTTGACCAAACTATGACTAACTTGCAATAATTTCTTGATGTTCACATTTTTTTCATTAATCTTTTCCTCCATTTCAGAAAGGCAATTCTCACATAGGGTCTTGAAGTTCATAAAGGAGCACTCTAAATCAACTAGTCTCTCAATCAAAATATTTGAAGAAGAACCCTTTGGCTAGTTTTGCATATTCTCTTCCAAACCCTTGATCTTGATATTTGCCTTATTAAATTCCTGCAACACCCACTTGGCAAGCTTAAAAGTGAATGTGCCCCCCAAATGAGTCATATACAAAATATTAAACATGGAAGTATTGTCATCATTTAGGTATGAGAAATCCTTAGAGAGAGGATTAACCTTCAGTGGCTATAGCTTTCCAAGATTGGGATTCACCCCCTCATCCTCATGCAACAACCTCTCACCTGATAGCTCCACATTGAGCAACTACCGAACGGGGGAATCATTAATTTCAACAACATTTTCCTCGACACCCTTCTCCTTACTAGATCCTTGTTACCTTTCATATCACCTTTCACAACCTATTTTTTAAGCTTTGTAATTCATCAAGATGCTCTTCGTGACATTCCTTGGCTTCCTTAACCCTTGCATCATTAGGTAGGACCTTCTCCTTATGACCATTTGAACCAGAATTTTTTCCATGAAGCTCATTGTCCTCTTTGGCATGGGAGCCACCAAAGATGATGTCAATGTCATTTCTAGTAGAAGGGGACCCACAAGAATCTGACTCCTACAAAACAAGCTTCTTAGTGGCACTCTTCCTCTTAAGATTCCCCTTATTTATTTTATAGAGGGGGCCTCCATAGGGGACGATGAACCACCCTCCTCCTCCTCATTCCATTTAGCTTCACCATTAGCACTAGTTTTTGAACCAGTCGAGAGTGAATCCTCACTTATAGCCTTCTCCTTTCCTTTAAATGACTTGGTAGGAGTATGGACTCTCACATGATCCATTATGAGTAGTATGAAGACCTTATGAAGAACAAGAGCCCTTCTATTCTTCAAATGAGCATATACTGACACTTCCAATGACTAAAGAAGAGAGAAAGGAAATGAAACATGTAACCCATGTCTAAAATGATTCAATAGGGTGAAATGGTTCCCTAAAATAGTAGTATACTAATCATCTAGGGTAACATACCACATA
The DNA here is from genome assembly GCA_007258455.2 of Sequoia sempervirens. Classification (NCBI taxonomy): domain Eukaryota; kingdom Viridiplantae; phylum Streptophyta; class Pinopsida; order Cupressales; family Cupressaceae; genus Sequoia; species Sequoia sempervirens. The sequence goes on along the minus strand of VDFB02379711.1, from coordinate 204,919,184 downwards.
ATGAACTCTGCTACATTAGCCTAAATATGCTTCAGAGAAGTCCATTCATAACCCCATGAGGGCATCTTTATCGGCTTCTTATGTTCATTGTCTTTGAAGAACTGGCCCATGGCATCATCGTTACTCTTTCTTTCCTTGAAATTTTTTTGGCTATCCATCGTCAACCCATTAATGGAGGAAATAAATTCCTCATTGATCACAAACTCCATCCCCTTAACATGTAACCTTCTATCGTGCTCATAGTAGACAAAATTAGTAGAGGCATTGCGGTCATGATAGTGGAGCCTTTATAGAAAGGGCATGAAATGCCCATCTTTCACAAGAAAAAGGTTTGATCCTCCGATCAGCCCCTATATCCACTATCACCATTAACTAAAACCCCAAAATAGATACAATCGCTAAGTAAAAAGTAGGCAAAACACCACCCACAAAATGTACGATGATAAGAAAGGCAATAATAGCATGAACATCCTAGATTATGAGCTCAACCATAGCCATCATCTCATAATAAAAGCTTGGCATCCTTAGGAAGGAGAGAGTACTCCTCTCATGCCTTAAAATTATGAAATTTGACAACCTCATTTGCAAAGAAATCCACCAGGGAGTTTCCTTCCATGTAGATATGTGTGACACAATATTTTTCAAAAGATCTTAGCACCATTATAGAATCCATGATCAATTGTTCAATTGTCCAACTTGGCGTTTGAATGCCAAGTAGGTAGTTAACAATATTGAGGGAATCTCCCTCGACCCAAAGCTTGGAGTAGCCCTTATCCAATACCAACTTAATGCTAATGAACATAGCTTCAACTTCCACATGGTGATTGGTCTGGTTTCCCAATGGGAGTGCCACTGCGCCCAAGATATAAATTAGTTGTTGTATTCTTTTTCCATACTTATAATTTTTAACTAGTAGTTTGTCAAGATTTTTTTCACTATTCAAACTAGCAAGTTGCATAGAAAAATTTAACCTTTAATACATGTTTCATTATCATAGATATCACTTATTTTTATCTCTATCTAAATTCTAGTATAATAGTTATATAACTATTATTAGAATGAATGTCATATTAAGATTTTAATGAAAGTTTCCTATCAATGAAACATAATTATTGTTTGAAGCCTTTTATATAAAGGCTAAAATGGCTAGATAAAAGGAAAATAAGATATGAATATATGCTAAAAATGAAAACCCTACATATAATTAGGGGGTAGGTGGGTATAATGATAGGAATAATTTTAATCACCAAAACATATAAAAAGAATAATAAATAAAGATATAAAAAATAAATTAGATCCTCATCATCATTGCTAGATTTGTGTAGTACTTTGTTTATTCGAGAAATTTATACACTTGGCATCTCCTCCACTTTCATAATTTGTGATTATGGTACTCTTCAACCTTTCCAAGATTATTTTCCCTCATGCCTTCCCATTGACATCTGCATATCCATTTGATTTCATAAATATTGGCTTGTGTATTTCCGTGCCAATGGTACCTCTATCTACTCTCAATCATGATTACAAGTGTTGTAAATATCCCTTCAATTGCTTAATATTTCCTAGTCACTCCTTTTAATTCACTATTATTATTCGGTGATGATTATTGGAGCTATGAATGATGCTTTATCAGTGGAATATTCATCTTCCCTTGAATTTTTGGGAGCGTAGATGTGGTTTCCCTTTTGTGTGAGAAAAGTTGGGTCGTGTTTTTATACTTCCTTGTACACTAGTTGAATTTTCCATTCATGTGGTTCTGAATCAAGAATGGATACCTACAAACAAAAATGCTTTATAATTCACTGAAGTGGTATCCATGTTTCTCTCAATTTCTGTTGGATTATAATCCCAACTACATAATGCATTAATTTATACTGTATATTTTCCAGCCTCTATATCTTCTCTCCATCCCTCATGCGTACATATAGGATTGCTTTAGATTTGAAATTTAATGCAAAAATATTTATTTTCAGATTTCTTATGCTGGATTTTAAATCGATAGTTAAATGTAATTAATATTTTTTTATTTTTCCTCTTGTTGGGCACATTCGTTGAAAAATGAAAAGACTTTTCATTTTATAGGGAATGGAAAAAATGAATAGTGCAGTTCTTTTTTTTTTTTTTTTGGCTTTTGAAGGATACAAACAGAAAACTCTAAGCATCATATACAGGGGTTCATGTTTTATTTCTTGTAAGCATATGAAAGAGCTAAAGCTCTTTTTTATCTGCATGGTTTTTGTTTGAGTGAAAGAGTAACAACTCTTTATTTTGGGCATTTTATTTCTGTATGAAAGAGCAGATTGCATTTTCTTTCCCCTGTTATTATCTCTTGTCTTTGTTTTCTTTTTATGTTCTTCTCTGCCTTTAAACCAACACTTGGTATCCAAGCCAAGGGTTGATCAAAGAAATTTTTAGCAGAGCTGAAGGTTATTATTGCAAAGGGCTTCATCAACAAAGAGCTCCAACAAAGGTTTTTCAAGGTAGAGGTATACACAGTGAACAATGGAAAGCACAAGAAAAAGCTTGAAAAATCCACAAATTTCTCAATTCAATGGTAAAAACTATGAGTATTGGTCTATCACAATGAGAGATTTGTTTTGTTCAAAAGACATATGGGATCTTGTAGAGAATGTGATGAGGGAGCAAACCCGAGACACAGAAAAACACTCACAGAATAGAGAATAATATTTTATTCAATATTATGAAATTCTTACATGCAGAGGATCTCAAATCCTCGAGCTCTGTGATACATGCAAATTACAGACTTACAAAAATTACCCAGATTCCCCTTTCGCAACATGCGAACTTCTTTCCCCAAAAAATTACACAAAAACCAGAAACTTGCCCATAAATAGCCCCTTTCCAGTTTGGAGCCAAAAACAACATTTGAGATAAGATTTTTGGTAGTTAGGCACCAAAAATTACAATTTGAAATTCAAACATTGAGTCATAATTCAAAAATTGGCAATTTTCCAAAAATCGGCCAACTTCCGTAAGCCATAACTTTTGATCTGGGACTCCGTTTTTCAAACCGTTTGCACCGTCGGAAAGGTCTCAGAGTGAAGAACGCGCTAAAAATTTCCCCGCTAGTTCCAACAATTTTTGGGCCCGTACGGGACCATTTAGTGCCTCAAACTGGATTCAGAAGGTTTTTTAGGGCAAAAAGCAGAAATTGGAACTTGAATAACTTTCAAATCGTGAATGATCTTGACTTAATTCTTTCGCAAAAGTTATTATTTTTCCATCATGAACCTTTCCATAATTTTTTGTCTTCCCATGCCTTAAAATTCATACCTGCTAAAAATAGTAGTTGAACAGAAAAAACAGAAAAACAATTCTGAAAGTTGGAAACTCTTATTCGACGAAAAGGGTATCCAGAAATACAATAACATATACAAAAAACAAACAACAGGAACATAAATGGAAAGCATCTTTTTGGGTGATGCAAGATTGCCCTCACACCACTGGATGCTCCTGCATCAGAATGGCTTTCTAGAACTAGCATCTATGCAATAACATACAATGCTCTATCTCAAGTAGAGAAAGATCTTTTAATAGATAATAAGAAGAAAGACTCAAAATCCCTCTTCTACATATTTCAAGCAGTACATGAGAGTATTTTACCAAGGATTGTAGTAGCAACAAGGTCCAAACAAGCATTTGATATCCTCCAAACAACATACCAAGGAATGAAAAATGTTAAAACAACAAAGCTACAAATGCTAAGAAGGGATTTTGAAAAAATATTTATGAAGGATTTAGATTCAATAAACACTTTCTTCACACAAGTGGTTGGTTTAGTTAATCAAATTAGATGACATGGTGAGACACTTGAAGATAGGAGAGTGGTTGAAAATATTTTAAGGAGTTTACCCACAAGGTTTGAATCCATTGTTGTGGCTATAGAGGAGACAAAGAATATCTCACAATTTTTAGTTGATGAGCTCCATGCATCTCTCATTTCTCATGAACATAGAATAAGTAGGTCAGAAAATTCATCATTGGAGGATGCATTCAAGACACAAGCTTCAATCAACCATGGAAGAGGTAGAGGAAGAACAAATTTTAGAGGTAGAGGAAGAAATTCATATAGAGGTGGAAGAAACAACCCATCAAATTCAAGTGGAAAAGGTAGCATCCAATACCCAACTTAAAATGCAACTCAAAATCAACCTCAAAGCCAAAGGTATGACAAATCTCAAGTCCAATGTCACTATTGTAAAAAGTTTGGGCATTATTCAAATAATGTAGAAAGAAGAAATATGATTTTAGCAAACAAAACACAAATTTCACAAAAGAAAATCAAAACCAAAAATCACAACAAAGCACCATGTTTCTGGAATGCAATGTTGCACAAGAAAATGAAAAGGATGTATGGTTTTTAGATTCAGGTTGAAGCAACCACATGATAGGAAATTTAGAAATGTTTTCAAGTTTGGATGAAAATATAAAATTAGATGTTACTTTGGGAAATGACAATAAGGTAGAAGTTAAAGGAAAAGGGAATATTGACATTCTAACCAAGAAGAGGGAGAAGAAATATATATCTGACATTTATTTTTTTCCCAATTTAAAACACAATTTAATGAGCATTGGTCAATTTGTTCAAAAAGGGTACAGAGTATCTTTAAAAACTGGAGAGTGCATAGTTTTAGACAAACTTCCAAGCAATCAACTCATTTATAAGGTTCAAATGACCAACAATAGGATGTTTCCCTTAAGTTTAAAACCATATTTGAGTGTAGATTATGCTCAAGCACACCACTCAATGGCTCCACAAGTGGATAAAAAAGAAAATGCAACAATCATGCAATCAATCTTTCAAGCAAAAATAAAAGATGAAAATTGGCTTAGGCATCTAAGATTTGGGAATTTAAACTTTGGAGGCCTAAATTTGCTTCATAGGAAAATCATGGTCAAGGAATTTCCTCTAATAGAGAAATCGAAAAGTGTATGTGAAGGGTGCATCTTAGGAAAGCAACATAGAGAATCATTTTCAGCAGGCAAGTCAATGAGAGCTAAGGCACCTTTAGAAATCATCCATTTAGATTTATGTGGGCCAATGCAAACACCTTCAATTGGTGGTAGATTCTATTTTTTGGCATTCATTGATGATTACTCAAGGAAAACATGGGTTTACTTTCTAAAGCATAAGAGTTAGGTGTTTGAATATTTTTTGTCAATTCAATGCTCTTGTTGAAAAGCAAAGTGGTCATTACATCAAAGTATTGAGTATAGATAGAGGTGGTGAATGCATCTCAAATGACTTTATAAAGTTTTGCAAAGAGCATGGAATTCACAAGTAATTCACAACTAGATACACACCTCAAAAAAATGGGGTAGCTGAAAGAAAAAATAGAACTATTATGGAAATGGAAAGAAGTATATTGAAATCCAAACATTTGCTAAATGAATATTGGGCTGAAGAAATATCATGTGCAGCCTATATAATGAATATATTTCCAACAAAAAGTGTCAAGAATATGATTCTGGTAGAAGCTTGGAGTGGAAGAAAACATAGTGTTGCTCATATGAGAGTTTTTGGATGTGTGGCATATGCACATGTGCCAGATGAATTAAGAAGAAAATTAGACAACAAAAGAGAAAAATGCACATTTGCTGGATATAGTGATGAACCAAAGGCCTACAAGTTGTATATAATCCAATAACAAAAAATGTTATAATCAATAGGGATGTGTAATTCATAGAAGAGGAAGCATGGGATGGAAGTGTAGAAAAAATAGTCAACATATCAAGAAGTATACCACAAGAGGAAAATGAAGTTTTTATACCAGAAAATAGTCCTTTCAATGTCACTCCTTCCACACCCATTCAAGCTCAACAAAGTGGTCAACAAGTGACACCATCATCAAGTGTAAGGGAAGCCTCACGTATACAAGCAAACACTCCAACAAGTGCACAACTAACACCATCTACAATAGGGATTTTTAGTGCAAGATCAACAAGTCCACATTCCATAGGTTACTCATCAAGTGACATGTCAAATCCTACATTGGAAAACTTAAGAAGAAAAAAAATTAGAAGTATTAGAGACATTTAAGAGAAAAATGAAGGGGAAAGCAATGCAGGCCAGACTTCTCTTTTTCCTTTATATTCACAAATAGATGATCCAATTCATTTTGAAGATGAAATTAAAGATGGAAAATGGGTATATGCAATGGATGAAGAAATAGATGCAATAGAAAAGAATCACACATGGGAGTTAGTGTGCCTTCCAAAAGGAAAAGATCTGATAGGAGTGAAGTGGGTTTACAAAACCAAGTTGAGTGAAAATGGTGATGTGCAAAAACATAAGGAAAGGCTAGTTGCTAAGGGTTATTCACAACAACCCGGAGTTGATTATAATGAGACATTTTCTCCTGTAGCATGTTTAGACATTGTGAGAATGATACTTTTCATAGCAACTAAAAACAAGTGGCTTGTTTATCAAATGGATGTAAAATCAACATGCTTAAATGGTCATCTTGAAGAAGAAGTTTTTGAGGAACAACCACCAGGGTATGAGATTTTAAGCCAAGAAGAGAAGGTTTATAAGCTCAAGACAACACTATATGGTCTCAAGCAAGTCCCGAGAGCTTGGTACAATAGAATTGATTCATATCTTCTACAAAATGGCTTCAATAGGTGTAGTAGTGATCCAAAATTGTACACAAAGATGAATGAAAAAGGTGAAATTCTCATTGTATGTTTATATGTTGATGATTTAATATTCATGGGTGACTTATCAATTGATGTTTTCAAAGGAGCTATGTAGAAGGAATTTGAAATGAGTGATTTAGGACTCATAAAATACTTTTTAGGCATTGAGGTGAATCAAAATGAAAATGGTATATTCATCTCTCAAAAAAAGTATGAAAACTATATTTTGAAAAGGTTTAATATGTTGAATTGCAAATAAGCACCAACACGAATTGTCACAGGTTTGAAGCTAAACAAGGATGGAAAAGGATCCAATGTGATCCAAATTTGTATAAGAGACTTGTTGGTAGTCTCATGTACCTAACAACCACAAGTCTGAACATAATGCATGGTGTAAGTTTGATTTCAAGGTTTATGGAGTCTACAAAAGACTCACATTGGAAAGCTGGGAAATGAATCTTAAGATATGTGAGTGGAACAAGGAATTATGAGATTCAATATTCAAGCTCAAATGAGTTCAAACTCATAGGATACACGAATAGTGATTGTGCTAGAAGCATTGATGATAGGAAGAGCACATTTGGTTATGTTTTTCACTTTGGCATTGGTGTAGTATCATGGGCTTCAAAGAAACAACCCATTGCCACACTTTCATCTATTGAAGCAGAGTATGTAGTAGCAACAAGTGCATCATGACAAGTAGTTTGGGTGAGAAGAGTGTTGAAAGAGTTGAAATATGGACAAGAAGATACAACAAAGATATATTGTGACAAAACTCAGCCATAGTATTGTTCAAAAATCCAGTCTTTCACAAGAGAAGCAAACATAAATTGACACTAGATATCATTTTATTAGAGAGTTGATTAGCAATGGAGAGATCTTCTTAGAATTTTGTAGGCCTCAAGATCAATGTGTAGATATCTTCACCAAGGAATTAGGAAAATAAAGTTTTTTTCTATTAAAGAGATAGACTGAGCATCATAGAAGGTAGTAGTTGTGATTAAGGGGAGTGTTGGAATATAATCCCAACTACATAATGCATTAATTGCTACTGTATATTTTCTAGCATCTATATCTTCTCTCCATCCCTCACACATACATATAGGATTGCTTTAGATTTAAAATTAATGCAAAAATCTTCGCTTTCAAATTTCCTATGTTGGTTGTTAAATCAATAGTTAAATGTAATTAATATTTTTGTGTTTTCCCTCCTACTGGGCACATTCATTGAAAAGTGAAAAGAATTTTCATTTTATAGGGTATGTAAAAAGTGAATAGCAGTTCTTCTTTTTTTGGCTTTTGAAGGCTACGAACATAAAACTCTGACCAACATATACAGGGGTATGCGTTTTATTTCTCGCAAGCATATGAAAGAGATAAAGCTTTGTTTTATTTGCATGGTTTTTGCTTGAATGAAAGAGAAACAACTTTGTTTATTTTGGGTGTTTTATTTCTATATGAAAGAGAAAATTGCATTTTCTTTCCCCTATTTTTATCTCTTGTCTCTGTTTTCTTTTTATGTTCTTCTCTGCCTCTAAACTGGTAATTTCCATGGAGATTTTCTAGTGTAAGGAATTAACTCACCTTCTTGTGATCTCTTATCTCCATCCATTTATTTACTCTATGTCCTCTTTGGAGATGGCTCAACACTAGTGGGTGGTGTTTTTGATCAAAGTGTGATTGCTCTTTCTTGTGTGCATTATGGTCTTGTTTATGAATCCCCTACCGATTCTCTTCTTGCTTTAGTTCGTCTATGGAATTCCATTGGTGATATGAGTTTCAAATGGGATTTTTCATTATTGAATTTGACTATGATCTATCTAGCTTTCTGAATGCATCTTTGATTGTATTTATTAATAATTGAAAATGATAGTATAAAGGTTTTTTCATTAATTAATAAATATGATCAAAGGTGCATTCTTGGGTTGGATATATTTTTTTAAAATTTGTTGATGAAGTTATGTGTTGGTGTGGTGTGCCTCCACCATTCTCCTTCTTCTATTATTTTATCTAAAACTATCAATTCTAGTGGTAGTTATTAAGCTAGTTTGATGATCTCTTTTGTATGTAAATCTTTTTGTAATTCCAATAGATGGTCTCCTGATATATAATTGATGTAATCTTATATTTAATATTTATAAATATATTTCATAGTGGCTCCGCTGCTTTTGATTGAGCAAATAAATAAATAAATAAGATCTAAAAATCCAAAATATTAGAACTAAATTGTATGGTTTCAAGGTTAGTTTTTTTTTGGTTTCATCAAAATGAAAAGAAAAAATATTGATCCTTAGGCTAACTAGAAAAATAATCACACATAAATATAAATTAACCTAAGGAAAATATCTTTGTATATAGGTTAAATGGGGTGAAATAGAATGGATCAAATAATATTAGATCATGAACATGACCAAGAAATAAATAGCAATTAATGAAGGAATGTGTTATTTAGCTTTGTGATCTAAGATAAATGTCAATTGATGTAGGTAGTGAAGTTGATGTGCCTTTGGATTTTAAAATGTCCTAGATAGTCATATGTATGGGCGTGATTTAGATTATCAATTTCTACACTATGTGATATTGACTTTGTAGATCTTGAGCTAAGTCATGGTTGTGAACCTATTAGATAATTGTGAACTTGAGAAATAATGATCTTTGGATTCTAATCTATGGATTATTAGAAAATTGAACTAATAGACAATAATAATCTCTAATACGCTCTACAAGCTTCTCATTCAAAATTTAAAATAATAATATTATTAGTTTATTTCTAATTAATTTTTTAATCATAAAATGGAAAAATATTATCTAATTAAAAATATTAAAAATATGTTAATAATTTTATTACTATTTAGATAGTTCAAATGAGAAGTACAAAGAGTTATATTGAAAAGTGTAGAGGTAAAAATTGCATTACTAACACTTATTTCATTTTGGACTCATTTTTACCCTTTGTCACTAGTGCAATTATCTAGTATTCAAATATGATATTTTTTCATAAGAGTTGGCATTCGACTTGAAACTTATTTCAACATGAGTTCCCATTCCGTAGTGGTCTATACCCAACCTCAAATATTGTTATTTTTAATCGTAGGTCAAGACTAATTAGGAACCTTTAACCTAGGTTAATACCACACATGTGACCTTGACATCTTTATCAAAAACCAAATTTAATAATGAGTTCTAGACAATTTGAGTCCAACAAGTCATTATGCACTCCATCAAGGACAAAATATTGAAGTTTGAACATTTACAATGTTGTATAAAAAGACAAATCCTTAGGCCATTTTGACATTGACCTCTATCCAATACTAGGATCTCCTATCATAATGATCTATACATTGTTTTATCATAGATAACATTACATGAACATATGCAATCATAAGGAAATATAAGGCATTTGTATTCTATATGGTTTGTCTTTGAAATTATTCAAATTTGTACACATGGCCTAATTTCCATCATGACAAGACATTGATATCATGCTCTACCAATGCTTTAAAACACCACCCAATATACATATATAGAGGTGGAATTTTTTTGAAGATCATAAATATTTAGTTTAAAATGAAAAATCTAGGTTTAAGGTCACATAGTAGATTCAAATCCATGATCTTCTATATCAAAACCACACATGTAATTTTGAACCTTGATAAAGAATACAAATCATTTTTTAATTTGTTAGTAATTGATTATCACGAATCTAATAACATAAATTTAAATTAAATTATAAAAGACATTTTAAAATAAACTATCCATTATCATACACAAAATAAAAAATCTATTTTCTTTTTTATTAATTTTAAATTAAATATATTTTAGCGCTTTATCTAAATTCAAGTCATTAGGGTTGGGGCCCTAGTTCGGTTGGCTAAATCTTTCCTGTTGCAGGAGGTCTAGTCTCCTCCACCCCTATGGTACCGGAAGGCATGTTGCACCAACGCTGCCGGTCACGTTAAAAAGTTTACCAGGCGCACTACAGTTTATAAGGGGGTCGTGCTACCCGATTTCTGTAGTCTAAATAAAAATAAAAATTCAAGTCATTTACCTACATTAGTTATTCAATTAATTTATTTGCCCATATAAATTCAAGTCATTTACCTACATCAATTATTCAATTAATTTATTTGCCCATATAAATTCAAGTCATTTACCTACATTAGTTATTCAATTAATTTATTTGCCCATATAAATTCAAGTCATTTACCTACATTAGTTATTCAATTAATTTATTTGCCCATATATATCCTTAGAAGATATATTCGTATCACTTCAAAATGAGATTAATCAAATAGCTGTATTCTTAATATCTCAAATCAAACTCCTTTGAAGACAATAAAATCTAGCATCTTCTCGGCACGATATTTCTTACCAAGCAAGATCTTTTGAGACCACAGATTCCCCAAACATGTGATACGGCATTGCGGGTTTCCCCTCAGCATGAACTCCAAGTTGACAACTACTCATTCATCGACTTGACATATTTGTAGAAATGCACTGGATGATTTTAAGAGCACTAAGTGACGAATTGGACCCACCTTATTAAGATTCAGATGCATGCATCAAACCACACAACTTTATCAAAAAGAAAATTCTAGATAAACTATAGGGCTTTCTTCACCGTTCTTCATTGAAACCATTATAAATATTATACTGCTCTCAGCGCTCTCCATGGCCACCAACATCTTGGTTTATGTTATTCTGTTTTTTTCCTGCGTACGAGATAATGGTGATGGTAACCAAATCTTTCGTATGAAAACCCAAATAGTGCTTACTGATCAAAACAAAATATTGAGATGTAATGGATTTCTGGTTCTCAGCTTACCATTCAAAAAGAAAGAAGTCGATGCTGCTTGTATCTTCGGGGCTTCCAACACTTCCAAAGTAAGAGCTATTTACCCTTCTGTAATATACTACCATACTTTCAACGGTGATAAAATCATGAATGAAGATCAAGGGTATCTTGGTTCTAGGAAAATTTATCATCAGTAAATTCACTTCCAACAATTCATCGTCATGATAAATTTATCTAGTGGAAAATTCACCGTCAACAATTCACTAATAATTCATGATGATAAATATTTCATGATGATGAATTTGTCTGGAGGCATTCTATTTAAACTTCTGATACTTTTCACAGCACAGTTCCATGTTTATATTTATATAAGATGTACGTGTTTGTTTTTATAGTTTTTTCTGGTTCTCCTAGTGCCGATATTCATCCATGATTATCTTGTTGGTTTTGTTGTCTTACGTTCTTTGTAATATCATCGATAAGTTCCTGAGAAAAGAGACTTCTTGTTGTTTTTAGGTCGGTGAGGTATGGTGTTGAACGGAAAAAATACAGTGGTTCGGATAAAAGAAATCAGCCGCATGGACTGCTTTTAAGTGTCGCAGTATTCCTCTTCAAGCAGATTGTCTGCATGATAATGGTAAATATGAGTATTTTTATGAAGATTGTTATTACAAAGAGAAAAAAGAAGGTAATATCTTAATCTATATTGTTGCCTTATCTTCAAGATAATGTACTCATAATCTAAATTTGTATGAAAAACATGACAGCTACTACATATGTATATGTTCATACTTATGGTGGCACCCAAATTCAGACCGATAGTTTGAAGGAAAAGAAGACAGATGCTGGTTACCAAAACTTAAAAATTACAAGGGAAGAGTTCACCATTTTGATGAAGATGTTTCATTGCAAATTCTCTTGGATAATACTTTTTGTATAATTTAACATCATGTTGGCTTAGTTGTTTCAAGCGTTTCAAGTGTGTTTATGTAGAATTTTTGTGGATGAAAATTACATAGAAGTTGGTTTAGTTTCATGTTGGCTTAGTTATATTCTTAGTGGTTTGAAATGTTCAAAAGTGTATGTTTATGTATAATTCTGTTGGATGATAATTATATAAAATTTATTTTCATGTTGGTTTAGCGTTTGAAATATTTGAGTGTATGGTTATGCATAATCTTTTTGAATGATAATTATGCAAAATTTAATTTCATGTTGGTTTAATTGTAGAAGTTCGTTTCGTCTTGGCTTAATTACACTTTTAGTTGTTTGAAGTGCTTTTAGTGTATGTTTATGTAGAATTCTTGTTGACAAGAATAAATATCATAGTAAGAAAAGGGATCAAATATATTTAAGAAGAAGAAGGATTTCACAAAATAAAACAAGCAAACACACAGTTCTTTTGTAATGTAAATCTTTCTTTTGTAAAGTTCAAACATATCATTAAAAAATTATATATATCTTGTTGTATTATCAAATATATAAAATTAAAACACAACCATAAAAATTTAAGTACAAAGAGATTAAATAAAAATAATAACTTAATAAGCAAATCTTCATTAATTTATAGTTTTATTTTATTATTAACATTTTGTTTTAAAAAATAAGTGTTTAACTTTAGGAATATATAGTTGTAATATGCACACCCATGTCAATTTACATTTAGTTTTTCTCATTTTGATGTAATGGCTTAATATAGTTATATATCTATAAATAATACATTCTTGTTTAAAGTTGGGTTTATTCTAAGTTAACTCTTCACCCATTCCTATTTATACATGCTTTCATATATCTCACATTATCCTATTCATGTATTTTCCCATTCTTATACAATAACTATTTATTACATTTATAAGTACACTTACTCCCATATTTTTACTTATCATCTTAATGTCCACACTTTCACCTCTTAGGTAATTTCATGGCATATTGGAGCAATGCTATGCCATGTAGAATCACCTGCTAAAATTAAAATATTTCCCTTGTGCCTCTTCCATTAACCATTATGAGTTAACTAAATCAATGGGTTAACTAACTCTCTGAAGGGGCTAGTAATGTTTTTAAACCACCTACCCTACCAGAGCCCATCAAGTGGGCTTTGACATTAGAAACTTCCATGCCAAAGAATCATTTTTGGACCAAAACCTTTATTCCAAAGAAGCCCTTTCACAAGAAATGTATATAAGACCAAGAGTTTTCCATCAAGACTAGACATTGAGGTGAAGAATTACTTGAGCAAGAATAACTTAGATTAAAGAAGAACATAAAAAGGTGATGAGAGAAGAAAAAGATCAACTAAAATATGAATATATCATCTTGGTACGGACTCTCTCTATGATCTCTAGTAATATAATATAAAACCATTTTTGAAGCTATGGGTTATGATGGGGTCAAAGGATGACTATACTTATTCACACTAGTGCCACTTATAACTTCATTAATGAGGGAATAGTATCCAACTAAAGCGTCCAGATAAAGTACTTTAAGTAATTCAATATTATGGTGGCTAATGGCTTCACCATCTAATGTAACAAGATCTCCCAACTAAATCTTAATTTGGGAGGATATAATATGAAGGAGGAATTCTAAGTTGCCAACAATAGAGAAAGATGTGGTCATATGTGTCCAATGACTAACTTCATTAGAATAGATCACACATAAATTCTAGACCATGGAATTGAAGTTTTATTTAAAGGGAAAATAAGTGATTATATAGGGAATGGAAAAAATGCTGCCAAGGATTATATGATCTAAGACAATGGAGAGAATTTTCAATCATGTGGAAACTATGTGGGTAGCTTAGTGTTTAGTAATGTAACAAAACTTTCCAAAGGAAAAAAGGTATATCATGTGGATGTACAGAGCATATTGGGAAAGAATAATAAAATATTCATCAACATTCCTCTAGGGATAATACTAAATATTATATTTGTATACATTATTGAGTTGGAGTAGGGTATTAAGCCTCTCATGAATACTCCCTTCCACCACCCTAGTAAAAATAAGGAGGAAACAAAAATGCCATCATGAAATTACTAAAAATGGGGAACATCAAACCCATTTCAATTCTCTTTTCTTCCTCTATAGTTTTTGATGAGGGAGCAACCCAAGACTTAAAAAATAACCCACAAACAAGAGAAATTTTATTATTCAGAAAATGGAGCTTCTTACATGCAGAGGATCTCAAATCCCCAAGTTCTACAACACATGCAAGTTACAGACAGCTACAGAATAACCCTTTCACAATATGCGAGCTTGTCCCCACAAAGTTACCCAAAAATTAGAAACCCGCCCATAAATAGAGCTCCCCATTAGTTTGGAGCCAAAACAACATTCAAATTTGATTTTAGGCAGTTTGGCGCTGAAAATTACAACTTGAAGTTCAAATTTCGAAAGTACATTTGCAATTGTTTCTTCTAGAAAGTGCGCCAACTTCCCGGGGCCATAACTTTTGATCCGAGACTCCGATTCACAAACCGTTTAAACTATTGGAAAGGTCGCGAAGTCAATAACGCGCTTGAAATTTTCTATGCCAATTTTGGCAAGTTTTGGGGCCGATCCGGGAGCTCTAAGTGCCTCAAATCTAACTTGGAAGATTTTCAGGTGCAAATATGGGAAACTAAAACTGCAATATCTTTCAACCCAAGAATAGAAAATAAAAACTATAAATTGGGAATTTCATTATGACGAAAAGGGTATTCAAAAATGTAAAAATATCTAAAAACTAAGAAACTTGAAATTTAACTATTTTTGGGTGATGCAAAATTGCCCTTACACCACTGGATGCTCCTGCATCAGACACCCAAGGTAATTTGAGAAGTGACCCCATCACATCTGAGATGGTGGAGGAAAACCCAAACCATCAACCTCTGCCTTAGGCAACCAGGATGAATCTTCAATAGGCCTTCCTTTCCATTTCACCAGATATTCTTCATATTGTCTGTTCCTGGTACTTCTTCCCACACGACTGTCCAAGATTGCTTCAATCTCCTCCCTTTCTGAAGTAGGTGCTAGAATGCCATACTGCCCTATTGCTGGTGCTTCCTCCATTCAACCTTCATGATATTCTGTCAAATCTGAAATGTTGAACACAGGAAAAATGTTGAATCCATCTGACAACTCTACCTCATATGCATTCCCTGAATCATGCATCTTCAAAATCTTACAAGGATCGAACTTCTTCATCTTCAATTTGTTATATGTTCCCACTGGAAACCTTTCTTTCCTCAAGTGGACCATCACTTCATCACCAATCTGAAACTCCTTATACCTCCTCTTCTGATCTGCCTTAGCCTTATACTGCATATTCATCTTGTTAATATGTTCTCTACCTTCTCATGTATATCCTTGATGTGTTACATAAAATCTTGGCTTCAACACTTATTTTCTTCTCTTGGTCCATCTTCCTCAATTAGGAGCTGTTGACTACTTCCATACACACAATCTAGAATGGT
>VDFB02379711.1:204871479-204903175 GCA_007258455.2 Sequoia sempervirens | reverse complement strand
CATGGAAGTTTCTAGTGTCAAAGCCCACTTGATGGGCTCTGGTAGGGTAGGTGGTTTAAAAACATTACTAGCCCCTTAAGAGAGTTAGTTAACCCATTGATTTAGTTAACTCATAATGGTTAATGGAAGAGGCACAAGGGAAATATTTTAATTTTAGCAGGTGATTCTACATGGCATAGCATTGCTCCAATATGCCATGAAATTACCTAAGAGGTGAAAGTGTGGACATTAAGATGATAAGTAAAAATATGGGAGTAAGTGTACTTATAAATGTAATAAATAGTTATTGTATAAGAATGGGAAAATACATGAATAGGATAATGTGAGATATATGAAAGCATGTATAAATAGGAATGGGTGAAGAGTTAACTTAGAATAAACCCAACTTTAAACAAGAATGTATTATTTATAGATATATAACTATATTAAGCCATTACATCAAAATGAGAAAAACTAAATGTAAATTGACATGGGTGTGCATATTACAACTATATATTCCTAAAGTTAAACACTTATTTTTTAAAACAAAATGTTAATAATAAAATAAAACTATAAATTAATGAAGATTTGCTTATTAAGTTATTATTTTTATTTAATCTCTTTGTACTTAAATTTTTATGGTTGTGTTTTAATTTTATATATTTGATAATACAACAAGATATATATAATTTTTTAATGATATGTTTGAACTTTACAAAAGAAAGATTTACATTACAAAAGAACTGTGTGTTTGCTTGTTTTATTTTGTGAAATCCTTCTTCTTCTTAAATATATTTGATCCCTTTTTTTACTGTGATATTTATTCTTGTCAACAAGAATTCTACATAAACATACACTAAAAGCACTTCAAACAACTAAAAGTGTAATTAAGCCAAGACGAAACGAACTTCTACAATTAAACCAACATGAAATTAAATTTTGCATAATTATCATTCAAAAAGATTATGCATAACCATACACTCAAATATTTCAAACACTAAACCAACATGAAAGTAAATTTTATATAATTATCATCCAACAGAATTATACATAAACATACACTTTTGAACATTTCAAACCACTAAGAATATAACTAAGCCAACCTGAAACTAAACCAACTTCTATATTGTAATTATCATCCAATAGAATTCTGCATAAATACACTTGAAACGCTTGAAACAACTAAGCCAACATGAAGTTAAATTATACAAAAATTATTATCCAAGAGAATTTGCAATGAAACATCTTCATCAAAATGGTGAACTCTTCCCTTGTAATTTTTTAGTTTTGGTAACCAGCATCTGTCTTCTTTTCCTTCAAACTATCGGTCCGAATTTGGGTGCCACCATAACTATGAACATATACATATGTAGTAGCTGTCATGTTTTTCACACAAATTTAGATTATGAGTACATTATCTTGAAGATAAGGCAACAATATAGATTAAGATATTACCTTCTTTTTTCTCTTTGTAATAACAATCTTCATTAAAATACTCATATTTACCATTATTATGCAGACAATCTGCTTGAAGAGGAATACTGCGACACTTAAAAGCAGTCCATGCGGCTGATTTCTTTTATCCGAACCACTGTATTTTTTCCGTTCAAAACCATACCTCACCGATCTAAAAACAACAAGAAGTCTCTTTTCTCAGGAACTTATCGATGATATTACAAAGAATGTAAGACAAGAAAACCAACAAGATAATCATGGATGAATATCAGCACTAGGAGAATCAGGAAAAACTATAAAAACAAACACGTACATCTTATATAAATATAAACATGGAACTGTGCTGTGAAAATGTATCAGAAGTTTAAATAAAATGCCTTTAGACAAATTCACCATCAATAAATTCATTTCTAATAATTCATCGTCATGATAAATTTATCTCATGGAAAATTTACCGTCATGAATTATTAGTGAATTGTTGACGGTAAATTTTCCACGAAATATATTTGTCATGACGATGAATTGTTAGAGGTGAATTTACTGATGATGAATTTTCCTAGAACCAAGATACCCTTGATCTCCATTCATGATTTTATCACCGTTGAAAGTATGGTAGTATATTACAGAAGGGTAAATAGCTCTTACTTTGGATGTGCTGGAAGCCCCGAAGATATACAAGCAGCACCGACTTCTTTCTTTTTGAATGGTAAGCTGAGAACCAGAAATCCATTACATCTCAATATTGTCTTTTGATCAGTAAGCACTATTTGGGTTTTCATACAAAAGATTTGGTTACCATCACCATTATCTCGTACGCAGGAAAAAAACAGAATAACATAAACCAAGATGTTGGTGGCCATGGAGAGCGCTGAGAGCAGTATAATATTTATAATGGTTTCAATGAAGAACGGTGAAGAAAGCCCTATAGTTTATCTAGAATTTTCTTTTTGATAAAGTTGTGTGGTTTGATGCATGCATCTGAATGTCGAATCGCATCTTAATAAGGTGGGTCCAATTCGTCACTTAGTGCTCTTAAAATCATCCAGTGCATTTCTACAAATATGTCGAGTCGATGAATGAGTAGTTGTCAACTTGGAGTTCATGCTGAGGGGAAACCCGCAATGCCGTATCACATGTTTGGGGAATCTGTGGTCTCAAAAGATCTTGCTTGGTAAGAAATATCGTGCCGACAAGATGATAGATTTTATTGCCTTCAAAGGAGTTTGATTTGAGAAAATTAAGAATACAGCTATTTGATTAATCTCGTTTTGAAGTGATACGAATATATCTTCTAAGGATATATATGGGCAAATAAATTAATTGAGTAACTAATGTAAATGACTTGAATTTAGATAAAGCACTACAATATATTTAATTTAAAATTAATAAAAAGGAAAATAGATTTTTTATTTTGTGTATGATAATGGGTAGTTTATTTAAAAATGTCTTTTTATAATTTAATTCAAATTTATGTTATTAGATTCGTGATAATCAATTACTAACAAATTAAAAAATGATTTGTATTATTTATCAAGGTTCAAAATTGCATGTGTGGTTTTGATATAGAAGATCATGGATTTGAATCTACTATGTGACCTTAAACCTAGATTTTTCATTTTAAACTAAATATTTATGATCTTCAAAAAAATTCCACCTCTATATATGTATATTGGGTGGTGTTTTAAAGCATTGGTAGAGCATGATATCAATGTCTTGTCATGATAGAAATTAGGCCATGTGTACAAATTTGAATAATTTCAAAGACAAACCATATATATTACAAATGCCTTATATGTCCTTATGATTGCATATGTTCATGTAATGTTATCTATGATAAAACAATGTATAGATCATTATGATAGGAGATCCTAGTAATGGATAAAGGTCAATGTCAAAATGGCCTAAGGATTTGTCTTTTTATACAACATTGTAAATGTTCAACTTCAATATTTTGTCCTTGATGGAGTGCATAATGACTTGGACTCAAATTGCCCAGAACTCATTATTAAATTTGGTTTTTGATAAAGATGTCAAGGTCACATGTGTGGTATTAACCTAGGTTAATGGTTCCTAATTAGTCTTGAACTACGCTTAAAAATAACAATATTTGAGGTTGGATATAGATCACTAAGGAATGAGAACTCATGTTGAAATAAGTTTCAAGTCGAATGCCAACTCTTATGAAAAAATATCATATTTGAATACTAGATAATTGCACTAGTGACAAATGGTAAAAATGAGTCCAAAATGAAATAAGTGTTAGTAATGCAATTTTTACCTCTACACTTTTCAATATAACTCTTTGTACTTCTCATTTGAACTATCTAAATTGTAATAAAATTATTAACATATTTTTAATATTTTTAATTATATAATATTTTTCCATTTTATGATTAAAAAATTAATTAGAAATAAACTAATAATATTATTATTTTAAATTTTGAATGAGAAGCTCGTAGAGTGTATTAGAGAGTATTATTGTCTATTAGTTCAATTTTCTAATAATCCATAGAGTAGAATCCAAAGATCATTATTGGTCAAGTTCACAATTATCGAATAGGTTCACAACCATGACTTAGCTCAAGATCTACAAAGTTAATATCACATAGTGTAGAAATTGATAATCTAAATCACATCCATACAGTTGTATATGACTATCTAGGACATTTTAAAATCCAAAGGCTCATCAACTTCACTACCTACATCAATTGACATTTATCTTAGATCACAAAGCTAAATAAGACATTCCTTCATTAATTGCTATTTATTTCTTGGTCATGTTCATGATCTAATATTATTTGATCCATTCTATTTCACCCCATTTAACCTATATACAAAGATATTTTCCTTAGGTTAAATTATATTTATGTGTGATTATTTTTCTAGTTAGCCTAAGGATCAATATTTTTTCTTTTCATTTTGATGAAACAAAAAAAAAACTAACCTTGAAACCATACAATTTAGTTCTAATATTTTGAATTTTTAGATCTTATTTATTTATTTATTTGCTCAATCAAAAGAAGCAGAGCCACTATCAAATATATTTATAAATATTAAATATAAGATTACATCAATTATATATCAAGAGACCATCTATTGGAATTACAAAAAGATTTACATACAAAAGAGATCATCAAACTAGCTTAATAACTACCACTAGAATTGATAGTTTTAGATAAAATAATAGAAGAAGGAGAATGGTGGAGGCAAACCACACCAACATGTTTCATCAAAAAAAAAAATTTAAAATATATCCAACCCAATAATGCACCTTTGATCATATTTATTCATTAATGAAAAAAACCTTTATACTATCATTTTCAATTATTAATAAATACAATCAAAGATGCATTTAGAAAGCTAGATAGACCATAGTCAAATTCAATAATGAAAAAGCCCATTTGAAACTCATATCACCAATGGAATGCCATAAACGAACTAAAGCAAGAAGAAATCGGTAGGGGATTCATAGACAAGACCATAATGCACACAAGAAAGAGCAATCACACTTTGATAAAAAACACCACCCACCAGTGTCGAGCCATCTCCAAAGAGGAAAAAGAGTAAATGAAGGGATGGAGATAAGAGATCACAAGAAGGTGAGTTAATTCCTTACACTACAAAATCTCCATGGAAATTGCTAGTTTAGAGGCAGAGAAGAACATAAAAAGAAAACAGAGACAAGAGATAAAAATAGGGGAAAGAAAATACAATCTGCTCTTTCATATAGAAATAAAACACCCAAAATAAATAAAGTTGTTTCTCTTTCATTCAAACAAAAACCATGCAAATAAAACAAAACTTTATCTCTTTCATATGCTTGCGAGAAATAAAACACATACCTCTGTATATGCTACTCAGAGTTGTATGTTCGTAGCCTTCAAAAGCCAAAAAAGAAAGAACTGCTATTCACGTTTTACATACCCTATAAAATGAAAATTCTTTTTCACTTTTCAATGAATGTGCCCAGTAGGAGGGAAAACACAAAAATATTAATTACATTTAACTGTTGATTTAACAACCAACATAGGAAATTTGAAAGCAAAGATTTTTGCATTAATTTTAAATCTAAACCAATCCTATATGTATGTGTGAGGGATGGAGAGAAGATATAGATGCTAGAAAATATACAGTAGCAATTAATGCATTATGTAGTTGGGATTATATTCCAACACTCCCCTTAATCACAACTACTACCTTCTATGATGCCCAGTCTATCTCTTTGATAGAAAAAAAACTTTATTTTCCTAATTCCTTGGTGAAGATATCTGCACATTGATCTTGAGGCCTACAAAATTCTAAGATCTCTCCATTTCTAATCAACTCTCTAATAAAATGATATCCAGTGTCAATATGTTTGCTTCTCTTGTGAAAGACTGAATTTTTGGACAATGCTATGGCTGAGTTTTGTCACAATATATCTTTGTTGTATCTTCTTGTCCATATTTCAACTATTTCAACACTCTTCTCATCCAAACTGCTTGTCATGATGCACTTGTTGCTACTACATACTCTGCTTCAATAAATGAAAGTGTGGAAATGGGTATGTGCAAGATCATCATGGAAAAAATAGGTCCTTAAGTGGTGAAAATTTCAAAAAAATCAAAGTTAGGAAACTTGACATAAAAATTTGAATAAGTTATCTATATTATTTCAAAAATATGTAAGAATAGAATCTGTACCAAATTGAATGTAGTTTCTAAAATACTAGGTTTATTTAAAAGAAAAATCACTGATGAAAATTTAAAATTTTCAATGGGTAGTACTTACCCTGGAAAAATAAGAAGTAGGGAAGGGTTTTGACCAATCTAACCACAATAAAATGATAATATTTTTTTGCTAAATATAAGTAGAAGACTCATGTCCGATGCATATTTTTGTAATTTTTTTCCAAGTAAATAATTAATTATAAAAAATATAAAAACTCGTATGTCTTTAACCACCTTAATCCTGGCTAAAAACTTCATGAAATTCATTTCTTTTTTAAATCTTATAGTATTCAAAGCATAGAATGTGACGCATGTTTCAGATTCAAAAAATGTGATACCATTTGAAAGCTATTGATGTTTTTCAATCAGCCTATCAATCAAGACTTTAGTCATAATTCAAATAGAAAATGAATAATAATTATTTATTAAATTCAAAGTAAAGTAAAATTTATATTGGTGGAAATTTGAGAATCTCCTTCAAAAACCCTTTTCATTTCATCAATTTTGGGTAAAAACAAGTCGTCAACCACATACCCTACACATACCCATCATATCGCCACTTTTTGGCCCATCATGATCCTACACATACCCAAATGGGTTGTTTCTTTGAAGCCCATGATACTACACCGATGCCAAAGTGAAAAACATAACCAAATGTGCTCTTCCTATCATCAATGCTTCCAGCACAATCACTATTCATGTATCCTATGATTTTGAACTCATTTGAGCTTGAATATTGAATCCCATAATTCCTTGTTCCACTCACATATCTTAAGATTCATTTCCTAGCTTTCCAATGCGAGTCTTTTGTAGACTCCATAAACCTTGAAATCAAACTTACACCATGCATTATGTTCGGAGTTGTGGTTGTTAGGTACATGAGACTACCAAGAAGTCTCTTATACAAAGTTGGATCACATTGGATCCTTTGTCATCCTTGTTTAGCTTCAAACCTGTGACAATTCGTGTTGGTGCTTATTTGCAATTCAACATATTAAACCTTTTCAAAATATAATTTTCATACTTTGTTTGAGAATATACCATTTTCATTTTGATTCACCTCAATGCCTAAAAAGTATTTTATGAGTCCTAAATCAATCATTTCAAATTTCTTCTTCATAGCTCCTATGAAAACATCAATTGATAAGTCACCCGTGAATATTAAATCATCAACATATAAACATACAATGAAAATTTCACCTTTTTCATTCATCTTTGTGTACAATTTTGGCTCACTACTGCACCTATTGAAGCCATTTTATAGAAGATATGAATCAATTCTATTGTACCAAGCTCTTGGGACTTGTTTGAGACCATATAGTGTTGTCTTGAGCTTATAAACCTTCTCTTATTGGCTTAAAATCTCATACCCAGGTGGTTGTTCCTCATAAACTTCTTCTTCAAGATGACAATTTAAGCATGTTGATTTTACATCCATTTGATAAACAAGCCACTTGTTTTGAGTTGCTATGAAAAGTATCATTCTCACAATGTCTAAACATGCTACAGGAGAAAATGTCTCATTATAATCAACTCTGGGTTGTTGTGAGTAACCCTTAGCAACTAGCCTTGCCTTATGTTTTTGCACATCACCATTTTCACTCAACTTGGTTTTGTAAACCCACTTCACTCTATCAGATCTTTTCCTTTTGGAAGGCTCACTAACTCCCATGTGTGATTCTTTTCTATTGCATCTATTTCTTCATCCATTGCATATACCCATTTGTCATCTTTAATTGCATCTTCAAAATGAATTGGATCATCTATTTGTGAATATAAAGGAAAAAGAGAAGTGAGGCCTGCATTGCTTTCCCCTTCATTTTGCTCTTAAATGTCTCTAATACTTCTGATTTTTTGTCTTCTTAAGCTTACCAATGTAGGATTTGACATGTCACTTGATGAGGAACCTATGGAATGTGGACTTGCTGATCTTGCACTAAAAATCCCTATTGTAGATGGTGTTAGTTGTGCACTTGTTAGAGTGTTTAAATTGTATACGTGAGGCTTCCCTTACACTTGATGATGGTGTCACTTGTTGACCACTTTGTTGAGCTTGAATGGGTGTGGAAGGAGTGACATTTGAAGGAGTATTCTGGTATAAAATCTTCATTTTCCTCTTGTGGTATACTTGTTGATATGTTGATTGTTTTTTCTACACTTCCATCCCATGCTTCCTCTTCTATGAATTACACATCCCTATTGATTATAACATTTTTTGTTATTAGATTATATACAACTTGTAGGCCTTTGATTCATCACTATATCCAACAAATGTGCATTTTTCTCTTTTGTTGTCTAATTTTCTTCTTAATTCCTCTGGCACATGTGCATATGCCACACATGTCCAAAAACTCTCATATGAGCAACACTATGTTTTCTTCCACTCCAAGCTTCTACCAGAATCATATTCTTGACACTTTTTGTTGGAAATATATTCATTATATAGGCTGCACATGATATTGCTTCAGCCCAATATTCATTTAGCAAATGTTTGGCTTTCAATATACTTCTTTCCATTTCCATAATAGTTCTATTTTTTCTTTCAGCTACCCCATTTTTTTGAGGTGTGTATCTAGTTGTGAATTACTTGTGAATTCCATGCTCTTTGCAAAATTTTATAAAGTCATTTGAGATGTATTCACCACCTCTATCTATTCTCAATACTTCTATGTAATGACCACTTTGCTTTTCAACAAGAGCCTTGAATTGACAAAAATATTCAAACACCTAACTCTTATGCTTTAGAAAGTAAACCCATGTTTTTCTTGAGTAATCATCAATGAATGCCAAAAAAATAGAATCTACCATCAATTGAAGGTGTTTGCATTGGCCCACATAAATCTAAATGGATGATTTCTAAAGGTGCCTTAGCTCCCATTGACTTACCTGCTGAAAATGATTCTCTATGTTGCTTTCCTAAGATGCACCCTTCACATACACTTTTCGATTTCTCTATTAGAGGCAATTCCTTGACCATGCTTTTCCTATGAAGAAAATTTAGGCCTCCAAAGTTTAAATTCCCAAATCTTAGATGCCTAAGCCAATTTTCATCTTTTATTTTTGCTTGAAAGATTGATTGCATGATTGCTGCATTTTCTTTTTTATACAATTGTGGAGCCATTGAGTGGTGTGCTTGAGCATAATCTACACTCAAATATGGTTTTAACCTTAGGGGAAACATCCTATTGTTTGTCATTTGAACCTTATAAATGAGTTGATTGCTTGGAAGTTTGTCTAAAATTATGCACTCTCCATTTTTGAAAGATACTTTGTAATTCCTTGAACGTTTAACGGGAATGTCTCACAAACGGTGCTCGAAATCAAATGCTGTCGCCCATTACATATTCTTCCCCTTCTAGCTGAATGTCAATATTCCATTTTTCCTCTTAACTCTACCCTTATTGCTGGCCTCCAAAAAGGCATCTCACTCATGGTTTTCATCCAAACCAAAAAATTCTAACTTCCTATCACGTGTATTGCTAAACCCAAATCTAAAATCACATCCCTTTTCATTGTTTTTGTGCAACATTGCATTCCAAAAACATGGTGCTTTGTTGTGATTTTTGGTTTTGATTTTCTTTTGTGAAATTTGTGTTTTGTTTGCTAAAATCATATTTCTTCTTTCTACATTATTTGAATAATGCCCAAACTTTTTACAATAGTGACATTGGACTTGAGATTTGTCATACCTTTGGCTTTGAGGTTGATTTTGAGTTGCATTTTAAGTTGGGTATTGGATGCTACCTTTTCCACTTGAATTTGATGGGTTGTTTCTTCCACCTCTATATGAATTTCTTCCTCTACCTCTAAAATTTGTTCTTCCTCTACCTCTTCCATGGTTGATTGAAGCTTGTGTCTTGAATGCATCCTCCAATGATGAATTTTCTGACCTACTTATTCTATGTTCATGAGAAATGAGAGATGCATGGAGCTCATCAACTAAAAATTGTGAGAAATTCTTCGTCTCCTCTATAGCCACAACAATGGATTCAAACCTTGTGGGTAAACTCCTTAAAATATTTTCAACCACTCTCCTATCTTCAAGTGTCTCACCATGTCATCTAATTTGATTAACTAAACCAACCACTTGTGTGAAGAAAGTGTTTATTGAATCTAAATCCTTCATAAATATTTTTTCAAAATCCCTTCTTAGCATTTGTAGCTTTGTTGTTTTAACATTTTTCATTCCTTGGTATGTTGTTTGGAGGATATCAAATGCTTGTTTGGACCTTGTTGCTACTACAATCCTTGGTAAAATACTCTCATGTACTGCTTGAAATATGTAGAAGAGGGATTTTGAGTCTTTCTTCTTATTATCTATTAAAAGATCTTTCTCTACTTGAGATAGAGCATTGTATGTTTTGCATTGCAAGTTCTAGAAAGCCATTCTCTACAAGATCCCATATGTCTTTTGAACAAAACAAATCTCTCATTGTGATAGACCAATACTCATAGTTTTTACCATTGAATTGAGAAATTTGTGGATTTTTCAAGCTTTTTCTTGTGCTTTCCATTGTTCACTGTGTATACCTCTACCTTGAAAAACCTTTGTTGGAGCTCTTTGTTGATGAAGCCCTTTGCAATAATAACCTTCAGCTCTGCTAAAAATTTCTTTGATCAACCCTTGGCTTGGATACCAAGTGTTGGTTTAAAGGCAGAGAAGAACATAAAAAGAAAACAAAGACAAGAGATAATAACAGGGGAAAGAAAATGCAATCTGCTCTTTCATACAGAAATAAAATGCCCAAAATAAAGAGTTGTTACTCTTTCACTCAAACAAAAACCATGCAGATAAAAAAGAGCTTTAGCTCTTTCATATGCTTACAAGAAATAAAACATGAACCCCTGTATATGATGCTTAGAGTTTTCTGTTTGTATCCTTCAAAAGCCAAAAAAAAAAAAAAAAGAACTGCACTATTCATTTTTTCCATTCCCTATAAAATGAAAAGTCTTTTCATTTTTCAACGAATGTGCCCAACAAGAGGAAAAATAAAAAAATATTAATTACATTTAACTATCGATTTAAAATCCAGCATAAGAAATCTGAAAATAAATATTTTTGCATTAAATTTCAAATCTAAAGCAATCCTATATGTACGCATGAGGGATGGAGAGAAGATATAGAGGCTGGAAAATATACAGTATAAATTAATGCATTATGTAGTTGGGATTATAATCCAACAGAAATTGAGAGAAACATGGATACCACTTCAGTGAATTATAAAGCATTTTTGTTTGTAGGTATCCATTCTTGATTCAGAACCACATGAATGGAAAATTCAACTAGTGTACAAGGAAGTATAAAAACACGACCCAACTTTTCTCACACAAAAGGGAAACCACATCTACGCTCCCAAAAATTCAAGGGAAGATGAATATTCCACTGATAAAGCATCATTCATAGCTCCAATAATCATCACCGAATAATAATAGTGAATTAAAAGGAGTGACTAGGAAATATTAAGCAATTGAAGGGATATTTACAACACTTGTAATCATGATTGAGAGTAGATAGAGGTACCATTGGCACGGAAATACACAAGCCAATATTTATGAAATCAAATGGATATGCAGATGTCAATGGGAAGGCATGAGGGAAAATAATCTTGGAAAGGTTGAAGAGTACCATAATCACAAATTATGAAAGTGGAGGAGATGCCAAGTGTATAAATTTCTCGAATAAACAAAGTACTACACAAATCTAGCAATGATGATGAGGATCTAATTTATTTTTTATATCTTTATTTATTATTCTTTTTATATGTTTTGGTGATTAAAATTATTCCTATCATTATACCCACCTACCCCCTAATTATATGTAGGGTTTTCATTTTTAGCATATATTCATATCTTATTTTCCTTTTATCTAGCCATTTTAGCCTTTATATAAAAGGCTTCAAACAATAATTATGTTTCATTGATAGGAAACTTTCATTAAAATCTTAATATGACATTCATTCTAATAATAGTTATATAACTATTATACTAGAATTTAGATAGAGATAAAAATAAGTGATATCTATGATAATGAAACATGTATTAAAGGTTAAATTTTTCTATGCAACTTGCTAGTTTGAATAGTGAAAAAAATCTTGACAAACTACTAGTTAAAAATTATAAGTATGGAAAAAGAATACAACAACTAATTTATATCTTGGGCGCAGTGGCACTCCCATTGGGAAACCAGACCAATCACCATGTGGAAGTTGAAGCTATGTTCATTAGCATTAAGTTGGTATTGGATAAGGGCTACTCCAAGCTTTGGGTCGAGGGAGATTCCCTCAATATTGTTAACTACCTACTTGGCATTCAAACGCCAAGTTGGACAATTGAACAATTGATCATGGATTCTATAATGGTGCTAAGATCTTTTGAAAAATATTGTGTCACACATATCTACATGGAAGGAAACTCCCTGGTGGATTTCTTTGCAAATGAGGTTGTCAAATTTCATAATTTTAAGGCATGAGAGGAGTACTCTCTCCTTCCTAAGGATGCCAAGCTTTTATTATGAGATGATGGCTATGGTTGAGCTCATAATCTAGGATGTTCATGCTATTATTGCCTTTCTTATCATCGTACATTTTGTGGGTGGTGTTTTGCCTACTTTTTACTTAGCGATTGTATCTATTTTGGGGTTTTAGTTAATGGTGATAGTGGATATAGGGGCTGATCGGAGGATCAAACCTTTTTCTTGTGAAAGATGGGCATTTCATGCCCTTTCTATAAAGGCTCCACTATCATGACCGCAATGCCTCTACTAATTTTGTCTACTATGAGCACGATAGAAGGTTACATGTTAAGGGGATGGAGTTTGTGATCAATGAGGAATTTATTTCCTCCATTAATGGGTTGACGATGGATAGCCAAAAAAATTTCAAGGAAAGAAAGAGTAACGATGATGCCATGGGCCAGTTCTTCAAAGACAATGAACATAAGAAGCCGATAAAGATGCCCTCATGGGGTTATGAATGGACTTCTCTGAAGCATATTTAGGCTAATGTAGCAGAGTTCATTATGTGGTATGTTACCCTAGATGATTAGTATACTACTATTTTAGGGAACCATTTCACCCTATTGAATCATTTTAGACATGGGTTACATGTTTCATTTCCTTTCTCTCTTCTTTAGTCATTGGAAGTGTCAGTATATGCTCATTTGAAGAATAGAAGGGCTCTTGTTCTTCATAAGGTCTTCATACTACTCATAATGGATCATGTGAGAGTCCATACTCCTACCAAGTCATTTAAAGGAAAGGAGAAGGCTATAAGTGAGGATTCACTCTCGACTGGTTCAAAAACTAGTGCTAATGGTGAAGCTAAATGGAATGAGGAGGAGGAGGGTGGTTCATCGTCCCCTATGGAGGCCCCCTCTATAAAATAAATAAGGGGAATCTTAAGAGGAAGAGTGCCACTAAGAAGCTTGTTTTGTAGGAGTCAGATTCTTGTGGGTCCCCTTCTACTAGAAATGACATTGACATCATCTTTGGTGGCTCCCATGCCAAAGAGGACAATGAGCTTCATGGAAAAAATTCTGGTTCAAATGGTCATAAGGAGAAGGTCCTACCTAATGATGCAAGGGTTAAGGAAGCCAAGGAATGTCACGAAGAGCATCTTGATGAATTACAAAGCTTAAAAAATAGGTTGTGAAAGGTGATATGAAAGGTAACAAGGATCTAGTAAGGAGAAGGGTGTCGAGGAAAATGTTGTTGAAATTAATGATTCCCCCGTTCGGTAGTTGCTCAATGTGGAGCTATCAGGTGAGAGGTTGTTGCATGAGGATGAGGGGGTGAATCCCAATCTTGGAAAGCTATAGCCACTGAAGGTTAATCCTCTCTCTAAGGATTTCTCATACCTAAATGATGACAATACTTCCATGTTTAATATTTTGTATATGACTCATTTGGGGGGCACATTCACTTTTAAGCTTGCCAAGTGGGTGTTGCAGGAATTTAATAAGGCAAATATCAAGATCAAGGGTTTGGAAGAGAATATGCAAAACTAGCCAAAGGGTTCTTCTTCAAATATTTTGATTGAGAGACTAGTTGATTTAGAGTGCTCCTTTATGAACTTCAAGACCCTATGTGAGAATTGCCTTTCTGAAATGGAGGAAAAGATTAATGAAAAAAATGTGAACATCAAGAAATTATTGCAAGTTAGTCATAGTTTGGTCAAGAATAGTGTACAGCCCCTGCAGATCTCTTATTTCATAAGATTAGTCAGCTCAGGGAGGATAAATTATACTTTGTAGAGATAATGGAGAAGGACCAGTCTTCAAAGGGTAAGGGGAAGAAAGTCGACAAAGATGAGGCAAAAGGCCTGTGTACCAGAACTAGAGGAAAGCTTAAGAAGACCTTTGAGGAGGAAAATCAAGAATTAATGGACATGGTCAATCTACATCACAACCAATAAATCGAGGTGGCTAACACCTTGAAGAATATGAAATAGTGTCTTTTTCTATGTTCTTTTTTGTTTTTATTTCTTTGTTGCTGGGTTGTTTTTTGTTGATGTTGATGCTTCAATGTCTTTTTCTTTGAGTAGCTTTCCCTCTTTTGTGTTGTAAATGGTTTTGGGTCCCTTCAGAACCTTATTTTCCAATATAATTAAAACAACTAATTTATACTAAGATAATATCCTCTCTTAAGATTAGTGAAAAAATCACTACTTCTATTATAAAAGATTGATTATTCCTATTGTTACCATCCCTTCATCTACCATTGGCTAATCTTCTACTGGAAAAGTGCTTAGTACCATAAAAATGAATTATTATTCATAATTATTTCATCCTCTACTACTAATCCTACTAACCCTCATTGGACCGTTCTTTTAACCCAAACCATTAGGTCCTCTATTAATCTTAAATATTATGGCTATGCCAATCATATCTCTAATCTATTTAATGTTACCATCCCATCCTTTTCACTCTCTGAAATAATATAAAATAGTGATGAAATAAAGAAAAACAACATAATACTTGAATAGTAATGAATTTTAAAATCCTAGTCAAAATTTACATGCTTTGAATATTGTAATATATCAATTATTTATTGCATTTTTAGCACTGTGGTTTTTTATGTAATGGATATACCATGGGATTATGTGAATGTATGATTAAAATATTCAAACTATAATTATCAAAGGATTAAATTAAGTTCTAGTTTAGGAATATGTATACTAATTGTTTTGTTTTATTTATTGATCTATGTGCTCATGTGAAAATAATGGAACCTAAGTTTCTTGCAAGAAATATTTTTTTTTATGATCCAATTCAAAATGATTTGTATGCTAATTAGTATCAAAAATAAAATTAGTTTTCAAATGATAATGAAAAAAAGGAAAATACAAATCAAGTCTCTAAGACATCTATATTTCCTTTTGTTAGACCATATAAGAGAAGGAAGTTTGCTAAATTTGATGATTCTATATAGACAATGAGCTTAAAATCTTATTAAGAGATACTTGTATTTATCTCCCTTTTATTATCCCTGTATGTACTAGACTCAACCAATCCCTAAATGGTATAGTAAGAACATATATTATAAAACTATATTCATGTTAAAAGGTTCATTTCATAGAAATTTATATATTTTTTAAATATAAGGATCATGATATAATTAGAATAACATTAATCTAACCAAAGTCATACACATAATGATACAGGTGTAGTCACACCCATGCACTTAGTTTTTGCATTAGTCTACACTCCACATGTATCAACCACTATGTACACTTTTGAATCAAATAATCTTACATACACCTTCATGCATATTCCTTGTATATATTCATACATTATTTCACATTTGTAGGTTTTGGTCTTGAACATGCATGTATGTTATTACTTTAACCATATGATTTTGGCACTTGGTAACATAGAATTTTGACACCTATCACATTCCCATATACATTAAGAATGCTTCATATATTTTATATTTATCAACATATTATTAGAGGCTTATCTTACTATCCTTTTCATATAAATATTTATCTTGTACAAGTTAGAAGTTTTGATGTATTTGTTTATCATAGTCAACTTATCTATAAATTCATTAACAAACATTACCTCTCTCACAAGAAATATAAAGTAATTTAGAACATAATTTAGTGATTCAAAGACTTTGAATGTTAGTTCTTAAATTGTATGTTAGTTCAATTTTTCATTGTGAATTTTTGTAAACATGGGGATTTGAATATTAGAAGTTCATATAAGAGGGCTAGATCTAAAAAATTATCAAAAAATTATTAAATTATACCCTAAATAAATGTTTATTATTTTGAAATTTGATTATTTTATTCATTCTAGTACATTATGTAACACTTGATGTTCAACATTACAATGCTCTAATTTGAAATATAAATTTTATGAAATAAATATAATAAAAAAGGATTGGATAGGAAAAGGTTACAAATCCTTATCTACAAGTTTGTAAAAAATAACATAAAAATCAATAACAAAACATCAAATAACTATCCTATGTTTTATTGGAAATTATCACAATTACACATAGGTAGTGAAAGCTTTAATGAAAATTTTTAGATTACAAAAGAATTATAAAAGTTGCCCTATAAATGACATAATTTTATGACATATTTTATAGTAAGAAGAGAAATTTAGGTTATCTTATAATTTTTAAATTTTAATAACTTGAACAAACATAATTTAGACATGCTAACCTATTGTAGTTCTAGAAAAAATCCACTATGCAAGAGGAAACCATCAAGCAATTTGGAAAACAAAAATTATTTATTACTATTCCCATATTAATAAATGATTTCTAGTCCCCAAAAATATTCGTTGATGACCTTATTATAGAGGCAAGGTGCCAAAATATAGTTATATATTAACAACTAGGAATCATCCTTCACTAATGATTCACATTTAAAATTATAGAATATTCTATTTCAAGACAATAATCTCATGTTAAAACATATTCCAATCATATTCCATAGGCATGTCCCTTCATGTGTAATATCTTAGCAAAGATCCAAAAAATGACACAATATAACTATTAGGTTGCAACAATAGCACATGAATCCATAAAGTTATTATGCAACCTTAAAATTTCAACAAATTTGTCATTTCTAAGTATCATTTTCATCATCTATCTCTATTAATATTACTTCATATTTCTCAGATTCTCTTTTCCTATATTCTCCTTAAGAAATTAATGATTTATTAATAGTTTATCTATTAATTTCTTACATGAACTTCCATCTAAAATAATATGTTCTAAAAGAAGCTAAAAATTTGACACACGCTATGTTTCTCTTATGAGAATCCAATCATATTAAATTTAACTAAATCTCCTATCTCCATCACCATATACATAAATTTTCTTTTGTCAAAACCTTCTACATTTTCCTCTAAATTGGCTATGATGATTTTTTGAATGTTTCTTGAACCTTTGTTACATCTTCCACATTATCAAGGTATAATTTAAATCCTAATATTTATTCAAGTAATGCAATTCAAATCACCAATCTAATAACTCAATCCTTTTCTATTTTTTTCTTTTACATATTTTTTTAATTAAATGTTCTTCCCACTTTATCATCTCGATCCAAACTATCTTATCTATCTGATGGTTTGATGGTCTAGAATATTTTCTCTATTCAAACATGATCACTCATCTTATCAATGAAAATAAAACTTGGAAGATCCATTTTTTTCCTTTATTTTCATTTTCCAATTAATTTTATAATTATATCTTGTAAACCTCTTGTAACTTCTTATCATTGATTGGCTATTCAATTATCTTATTCCCTTCTTGAGCTAGTTAATTTTCCCATTCTTTAGTAGATCTAGATATATTTTTCATCTTATCTAGTAATACATATTATTCTTGAGATGACAATTGGAGTTGATATTTTACCAATTTGTAGCTTGCAATGGTCCTATACGTTACTTTATGTAGCTTTACAATTCTGCTATCTATTTTTTTAACTCTCACTTCTTTTTTATCCTTTTGTAACCTAGTTGTCAATGTAGATATAGGAGATTCTAGATCAATGATCTACTTTTATTAGTTGAAACTTTGTAATCTCCAAGCCCAAATTCTCATCATCTTTAATGGCTACAAGAGTGGTAATTTATACAATTCTAATTCTAGAGATAATCCTTGTAATGGAAGATAGGATTCTATGTTTGTTTCTTGGTCTAGGAGTGTTATTTTTTCTCAAAATAATTTTAATATCAATGAGGATAACACTTGATTGAGATTTTATATTCTTAAACTTAACTTATAATTATGTCAAATTAGAGGATGTAGCACTGACTTCCTCATATTCCTATTTATTTAGAGGTGGAGAGAATACTAGCTAATTCATAATATTCAATATATTTAGGTTTACTAGCTCTATTAATCTTCCTTGTCTAAATACTTCCTTTATTGTATTACCATTTTTAAATATCATCATGTTGTTTTGAAGAGGCAACCACATCCACTTCTTGTAGTGATTCTTCTCTTTCTTTTGATACTATGTTTTTTGACCTTTATTAGGTTGGTTCTAATTAATAATATATTTTATTTCTTTGTAGGGATACATAGGAACTATAGTATCTTGAGTATAAAAAATTATTTGGATCTTGATGTAGTCTAGGAAAGGGCATTTTGTAAAATTACCTCACCAAGAAACCACACAACAACAACAACAAAATGAGATTTACTTAATTCTCACATATAGATTCTTTAGTTGTAAGAAAAATTTAATTCACATACAATCAAAATAATTTTTGTTTTTAATAAAGGAAAAAATGGGTTTTACAGGGACCTCAAAACCATAGAGTTTACAAGCAATAGAGAAATAAACGATCAGAGTACCCTACAAAAGGAAGGCTATGACAAAGCAAAAAGAAAAAAGGATAGTAGCTATGAACCAAGAACCAACAAAAAGCCAACAAGAAGCCAACACCCAATGTGTAGCCTAAACTAACCTAAAGACTTTAAAGTTTCAGTAACCTCAGCTTCAAAGTTGCACATCTCCTGTGTTACCTTCTTTAGGTCCTATATCTCCTGAGGCGAAGAATCCACTTTTCTTTTCAGGTTGGCTCTAGTCCTTTTCGAGGGGCCAAAATCCTCCTTCTTACCTTTATCCTTGTCAGCTTCCAAGTCCACAAAGAGTGACCCCTGATGATTATTTTCCATCTTCTCCACCATTGCATTCAAGATAGTAGCATTTTGTTTTACAACTATGTGGTTGTGCTCCATAACAGTTTTCATAGTATCCCTGATTTTTCTAATCTCCCCTTCTAGATGCTTGACCTTATTCTCATTATCCTTCTTCATCTTGTTCATAAGATCAATATTTCTTTGAAGGCTCTCAGCCAAAGCCCTCTTCTCCTCCACAATCCACAAAACACCAACAGTATTCTGGGAAATTCCTTTAGCTTCCAATTCATCCATCTTGCTAGTGACAACCCTATTTTTTAAATTGAGATCCTTAATTTCATGAAAAAACCCACTTTATGATCTTAAAGTAGTCAACGGCCCCATTTCTGGCAATTGTCATAATATCATCAAGAAATTCTCAATTCGGCTTGAAGTAGTGGTCGTCATGATTGAGGTCTCTAGGGAATTTGGGTCTGTTCTCTCTGTCAGAGGAAGGGTAGGAGGTAAAAGAGTCCTCAGTAGCATTATGATCATTAGAGTTATCCTCCAGAGAGTCCTTAGAATAAGAAACCAGCTTATTCATGGGGGGGTCGGGTATGTGCAGGATCATCATGGAAAAAATAGACCCTTAAGTGGCAAAAAATTTAGAAAAATCAGAGTTAGGCAACTTGACGTAAAAAATTGAATAAGTTATCTATATTATTTCAAAAATATGTAAGAATAGAATCTGTAGAAAATTGAATGTAGTTTCAAAAGTACTAGGTTTGTTTAAAAAACATCTATTTGGTGAATATTTGAAATTTCAATGCGGTAGTACTTAAATTTCAGGGAAAAAATAAGTAGGTGTATGTCTGACCACCCTAACCACAATAAAATGATAATATTTTTTTATAATATTTTAGATAAAGTAAAAGACTCATGTCCGATGTGATGCATATTTTTTTGTAATTTTTTTCCAAGTAAATAATTATGAATTTTTATTACAACTTTTAAAAAATATAAAACTCATATGTCGACCACCTTAACTTGGTCAAAACTTTATGAAATTCAAATTTTCTTTTCTTAATCCTATAGTATCACGAAGCATAGAATGTGATGCATCTTTTGGATTTCAAAAAATTAATACCGTTTGAAAGCTATAGATGGTTTTCAATCAACCTATCAATTAGGCGTTAGTCATAATTCAAATAGAAAATGAATAATAATTACTTATTAAATTCAAGTAAGGAATAATTTATATTGGTGGAAAGCTGAGAATATCCTTTAAAAACCCTTTTCATTTCATCAATATTGGAAAAAAAAAAGTTGTCAGCCACATACCCATCATATTGCCACTTTTTGGCCCATCATGATCTTGCTTGCACATACCCAGTCCTTCTTCTTGGTTTTTTCCTCCTGAGAAGTGCCCTTGGGGGTTTTTCGTGGTGCAAAAATTTTTGTTTAAGGGCTTTCTTTGAGGGGTTTTCATATTTTTCTTTTTGGGGGAAGGAGAGTCTTCCTCTTTCCACTCAGTATCAAAATCTTCTTTATTCTCTAACGAGTTGATCTCAGTATCATCACCATTCGAGGCCGAAGCCGTTAAGGGGTTAGAAAGGGCTGGCATGTTTTAAAAGTGCTCATGAATAAGCCTAATAAGGCCAGTATGCAGGACCGGATTCTTCCTAGGGCTCTTTCTATGTTCCTCAATACTTTTGTTCGAGTAGAGCAAATAGTGAGGAAAGGAAACCCTTACCTTATGCTGAAAATGATTGAGGAGGGAAAAGTGGTACCCGTAATCTCTGGTAAATTTGTTGTCTAGTGTAATGTACTCCATGAGAATTCTAAGCACCTCCCTCCACACCTTCTAGACTATCCCAACATCAAAATAACTGGTAGAAACTTTGGTCAGTTCCTTCCTCTCCTTATCAGTTTTGGGTAATGTGAGAACAACTTCATCTGAAAACTTTCTATCACAGAAAAACTTCACCCCCTCGGTCGAGAGAGCAGTGATTTCCCCAATGAGCTCCTTGTCCACCTTAACCTTCCTTCCTAAGAGAATGATTTCCCCTTTCTTCCAATGTTTAGCAAAATACGTAGTGACTTTAGGGTCAAGGTTGTGGAGCTTATCAATGAAAGGTTGCATCCCACCCCGCTAAATATGCCTCCAGACCTTTGAGTTCTTATGCTTCTCACCACTAGTTGGCTCCACCCTTTTTTGCTTCCCCCCATAGTTGCAGTAATCTTGCTTCTGTTGTTAATAGGGTAAATGAATCAAACAAAGACCCAACAGCAGAACCAAAGCACCCAAAAAATGTGCCAATCAAGTTATAGCCTATAGAATTAATTACAACGCCACCATCATATCTAATGATGTCGCAGTACCTGGCATTATTCTTCTTAATTATCATTAAAAGCGACAACTTTCCCATGAATTATATCATAGTCTATTAAGGCTCTTATGTCAGCTCCTAGATCATTATAGTCCTTCCACATATGTTACCCATTTTGTTTAACCCCCTCATTCGCAAAATAGTTAGCCGCACTATTTGCTTCCCTAAAGACATGGGATATTCTAACCTTTTCAAAGTTGGATAAAATATCTTTAGCTTCTTCTATCCAACATTTAATGGTCCATGAGGGTGGGGACTTACCTAGGAGATAGTCAATATTTTTGGAGTGACCCTCAATCCAAATATTTTTAAAGTTCAATCTATTAGCAAGGTCGATAACTTGGAAAGCTCCAATAGCTTCAGCTAAGTGATTGGACTGTGTGCCCAAGGAGATATCCACTACCGCCACAAACTTTCCATTATAATCTCTAATCACACCTCCACTCCCTGTCGGCTGTGGATTTCTCTTAGCCGCCCCATCAAAATTAGCCTTTATTCATTCCCTAGACGGGTGACTCCAGCTAACCCCTTCTCAATTCTTTTTCAATGGTCTTGAAGCCTTAGAAATATCACTTTTAATGTTCCAATCTTTAGCCATCTTGAGGTCGTAGTTAGAGAAAACCTTAACCTCCATCTTTGTAATGCTTGAAAGATGATGTTCATTTAACCACATAAGTTTCCATAGCTCTTTACATTTCAAATAAAATAAAAATAAATGATGCAGATAATGTGAGCTTCCCAAAAGAGCTCGAGTAAAAGAAGTATTAAGTCTCATTTTATGTATCCAAATAAGTACATTGCATCTACATCAAATATCTTTACATCAATACATATGTAAATGTCAATAGCATATGAATGAGTTTTCATAAATTCATTCATGTACAAGTTACATCATTAACTTTCAATCAATACATCTATTTCAATGTTACATCAAAATCTTTCATTACAACACATCTATTTCAATGTTACAATAATGAATGTCAAATAAAGTTAATTATACAAGTGGGTTATACAAGCCTTCAAAAATATTACATGAATACATTTATAGCATGAGAAACTTTGAACCACAACCATCATGACACCATTGGTGTTCTTGCAAATTGGGACCAAGAGTGTGATTAAGGCACCTTTTCTGCCCAACCATGAAGTGGATGACTTCCCCGGGTTTCTTCATATCTCAAAGAAATCCCTGACCATGCACGAGGAGCCTAACAACCTGAAACAACAAAGCAGGAGGGAATTCTTGATGCAAGCCTGATACCTATATGTATTCCTAACATGAGAATCACATATTTCTTGCAAACAGGAGGTGGCAGAGACTTATATACATTTATTTCTAGGCTTTTATTTCCATCTATTTCAATGGTGCATGTGCTTGGCCAAGCATAAATAAATAAATAAATGATAGTTTAAGAAAAGGTAAAACTATCGTCTTTGTGGGTCCACCTTCGGCATCCTATCCCGGAAGTTTCCCAAAAGAACAATAATTAATACATTTTCCATCTATAGTTTTTGTTCAATTTTAAACATCTCAACTTCAAATGAATTATAATAATTACAAAGTACACACAAGGTTCACAAATAACTTTACAATAGCACACTAACTTAAGCAAAAAGTTGATCATATAGTTGGGTTTTGCAAGTCACTTTCTATGATTTAAAAACAATCTAAATTTGGTATTTTGGAAAGAGTATATCTATAAACTTGTATGTTCTCATTTCTATTTAAATAAATTGATCAAAGTAAGTAATTTATATAAGTTCAGGAAAAAGAAACTACTCTAATCATCCTTATAGGTATGGGGTAAAAACCTAGCTTATAGATTACTTTCACATTTAATAGGAGTATGTCTACATTTTTATGAAAAATAATAATAAGTTAAATTTAAAGAAAAGAAATCAATTTTGCATACATTTATTCAGAGAGTTACAAAATTCAAGTTGGCAACTATTCATTCTCCTGGTGGTGATAAAATCAATGCTACCATTTAAATAAGGTGTAATAATATTTTATATACAACTTTTGTGTTTTATATTCAGAAAAATCACTAGTTTATAAATGCATTTTCTGTAGAATACATTTGCTAAAAAGATTCACCTTCAGCTCTTTACATAGTCTCTTTTATATATATATATATATATATATATATTCCATTGAATTTTACTATGATGAATGGTATTCTTATAGTGCACCTCTATTTAGGAATAAATCAATTTTAGAAAAGAAAAGCAATATAGGTATCCAGATTTGTATATGAAAACATATTTTCTACTGTAAATAGAGTTATTTATATATACATATACATAATAAATTTATAAATCATTATGCTAAATACATATACACACTGTTGTGTTTTTTGTATCATATCAATGGCATTGGGTAATGTTTTCTATAGAAAATAGAGATATATATATATATATGTTTGTATGTGTATATATATATATTTATATTAGACAGAGTTATGCCTGAAAGAATTCAAAATGCAGACTTAAAAGGTACTCATACAACATAGTCCACACACCTTGTGGGGGGGCCGACGCCTCTCCCCATGGGAAAGGTGCTACCTATGAGCGGGCAGTGCCTCCTCCACAAGCCGAGGCCTATGGAGCACGATATCCCTCCACAGCACAGCCCCTTCCTCCATGGGACGGGGCTGGGGTTTATCCCCACTTCACTAATTCTTTCTTTAAAAGACATAAACTCCAACAAATTTCATACAGTCTACTATTACAATCCCAAAAGCTTTAAAAATGGTGTATATATATAATATATATTTATTTTTTTATTATATGCACATAGAAAATATGTCTGTATATATATATATATATTCATAATTTATGTATAAAAATTTAGCAATCAGAAACAAAATTATGAACCATAGTATGCTAAGGAGAGAAGCTCCAATCTAATAATGGAGAAGTTGTGCAATTTATTTCAAATGAATATTGTAAAAGAATGGAAAATTTCCCCAAATTTCATAGTTTTGCAAACAACTTCAAAGACTTGGTATTCAAATTCTTCAGTAGTAGTATTATATTTCAAACAAAATTCATGGGAATAGAATTGAAAACCTGGATATTTTGCTTCCAGCTATAGTTTCTCTCCAGTCAATTCTTCTCATTGCCTCTTCTGGAACTTATTTTCTGGAAAGCTTCTTCTTTGTCCCTCCTTTCCTGTTACTTTACTAACTCTTTTCTTTCTACTATTTCCCAAAAATCATTCTAAAACTTTATTTTTTTGATAAAATTAGCATTTTCTTGGCAACCATTGAAACTAATTTGCAGAGCATATTTTCAAGAACCGTTGTTCTTCTCAGAAACTCTTTTCCCTTTAATAATGTTTTCCTTTTTCCATTTCCAACCCTAATCTTGAAAAAGATTTTGGAATAAAATTAAAATATAATTTTGTTTTTACATTTCATATTCACAAATAAGAAATATGCAAAAATAATCTCCAATTACCGTGGCACAAAGAAAAACCTTTTGAAAATACTTACCCAAAACTAATTACAAGTAAATATTTATCTAATAATTAAATAAATATTATCTAATTATTAGCTAATTTATTATCATAAGAATTAGCACAAGTTAAAAGAAAAAATAGGATACTCACTTAGATTTATATCATGCATAGACATTTAAATCAAAATCTATAATTAATTATAATTGAAATTAATTCTTTTACTTTATTATGCTTATATTTCACTATTTATTTAATTTGACTAATCATTGTTTATTTTGGGAAAAATCAAAAAAATTAAGCCAAAATTATCATTCCCAAATGCAATCTACATGAAACTAAGTGTTTGTGTGTGATTGAGAGAACATCCTACTTTATCCTGTCAAGAAGCTAACCTCCTCTCCTTAATCACACCCTTGGTCTTCAACCTCCTACATCTCAAGTGCACTCAAGCACACAACAATAAACTGAATTAGTATCCCATAAAGATATAAATCAAAACAATAGAATACATTAATTCAAATATTTTTCTATTCTATTGTTACTTCATCTTCAAAGTAAAACACATTCAATACTATTCAAATTTTCATTATTTAAGTAAACACTTTCTTATATCACCACACCAAAACACCATAATATTCATTATTATTCTACCACACACATCCAATCATATAAAAAATCCACACAAAACCAAAAGCAACCTGCATCAGGGTTTGAGATGTGAGATCCTTCCCCACTAGGAAGAGATATTGTCTTGATGTTTTATTACAAATCCACACAGAAAAATCTGAAACATCAGTGTATCATAAGTCTCTATATGCAAGAAATGAAAAGCATGATAAGATCTCAAGTGAGGAAAAGCTTTGTCAATGTCCTCGGCATTCTCCTAGGTGGAATTATCCACTGAATATTGGTCCCACTAGACCCTATACTACTTAATATCTTGATTCTACAACTTAACATTGCGCTCTTCCAGTATCTTGGCGGGCTCCACCTGCATCACTCCTGGGTCCTATACCTACAACACACGCTAGTCAAGAATATGAGAAACATTTGGATGATAGGGCTTAAGCACTAAGACATGAAAAACATTATGGATCCGAGATAGAGCCGGTGGTAGAGCAAGCCTATAAGCAACAAGATTAATCACCTCCAAGATATTAAAGGGCCCAACAAACCTAGGGGCAAGCTTAGAGTTCTTGCGGAAAGAGATTGAACTCTTATGTGGCCGAACTCTCAAAAAGACTTTGTCTCTTGTAGAGAATTGTCTAAAAGTTATGTTCTTATCTGCAAGACTCTTGTGTCGATCTGAAGCTTGCTTTAGCTTTTCTTTGATAAGCTTCATCTGGTCTTCCATTTCCCTCAACATTTCAGCACCAATCAAAATCTTGTCCTCTACCCTATCCCAATTGATGGGTGTTTGAAATTTTCATCCATACAGAGCCTCAAATGGTGCCATACCCAAAGAGGTGTGGTAGGAGTTGTTGTAAGCAAACTCCACCAAGGGAAAATACTCCTCCCATTTGTGTTGTTGCTCCATATAATATATTCGAAGGAGATCCTCCACTATTTGGTTCACCCTCTCTAACTGGCCATCGGTTTGAGGATGATATGTGGAACTAAAATTTAATTTGGTTCCTAGGGAAGAATTCAGAGTGGTCCAAAATCTGGAAGTCATCTGAGTGTCACAATCTGAAATGATCATTTCTAGCACTCCATGCAGTCAGAATATTTCCTATACAAATTTCCTCACCGAAACCATCGAACCATACTTGAGGTTTCTAGGAATGAAATGGGCTACCTTGGTCAATTTATCTACCACAACTAGGATGGTATCATGTTGATTCCTAGACATCAGCAATCCCTGAATAAAGTCCATAGTTATCACCTACCACTTGTATTCTAGCACCTTGTGAGGATATAAAATTCCTACCGGATGTACATGCTCGGCCTTAACTCGTTGGCATTCCAAACATCGGGCTATAAATGTAGTAACATCTCTTTTGATTCTTGGCCAAAAATATAGAGGCTTGGCTCCCTCGACAATTTTAGTCACACTGGGGTGCCGTGAATAAGGCACATTATGGAATTCCTCTAGCACCAACTCTCTCAACCCTGCAAAGTTAGGAATATACATGCAACCCTGGAATCTCAAGAGTCCATTAGACTCAAATACATACCCAACAAATTTGTGATCCAAAGGATCCTACTCTAGGGCTTGTTTTACCCTTTCATACTACTCATCCCTGGGTAAATCCTAAACCACCTGCTCCCTGAAATTAGATTTTATGGTAACCATGGCTGCAAGATGTCTTCTCCTACTCAAGGCATCTACTACCCTATTTTCCTTCCCTTTAATGTACTCAGTGCCAAAGTCATATTCACTCAAAAATTCCAACCATCGCCTCTAACGAGCATTTAGGTTGGGTTGAGTAAAGATGTACTGTAACCCAGCATAATCTATTTTAGCAACTAAAAATATTTTTCACATCTATCACTTCACTCAAATTTCTTTCCCTTCTTCTAGAGTGCAGTAATGGGCGCTGCTATTGACGAGAACCCTTGCACAAATCTCCTGTAATAACCTACAAGC
This sequence comes from Sequoia sempervirens, assembly GCA_007258455.2. Taxonomy (NCBI): domain Eukaryota; kingdom Viridiplantae; phylum Streptophyta; class Pinopsida; order Cupressales; family Cupressaceae; genus Sequoia; species Sequoia sempervirens. The sequence goes on along the minus strand of VDFB02379711.1, from coordinate 204,875,505 downwards.
CCCATAAAACTTTGGACTTCTGAAACATTCTGTGGTGCTAGCCAATCTAAGATTTCCTTAATCTTATCTGGGTCCACAGCTATCCCTTCTACTGAAATAACGTGTCCCAAATAGTGCACCTCATATCAGAAAAAGGTACATTTGGACATTTTCCAATATATCTTATGTTCTCTCAGTCGCTACAATACTATCCTCAAGTGCTTCTCATGCTCTTCCTCTGACTTATAATATATCAAGATATTGTCAAGGAAGTTTAAAACAAATTTATCTAAGCAGTCCTGAAAGACACTGTTCATCAAATTCATGAAGGCTGCAGGGGCATTGGTTAGCCTGAGCGGTAGCACTGTAAATTCGTAGTGCTCATACCTTGTCCTAAATGTAGTCTTGTGAATATCTTCATCCTTTATTCTCAACTGATGGTACCCTAATCTTAGATCTATTTTTTAGAATACCTTGGCATCTTTTAACTGGTCAAACAAATCATCAATATGGGGAAGCATGTATTTGTTCTTGATAGTAACCTTGTTAAGCATCCTGTAATCAATGCATAACCTCAAGGTCTCATCCTTCTTTTTCACAAATATAACAAGAGCTCCCTAGGGCAACACACTTGGTCTAATGAAACCTTGTTTCAACAATTCCTCCAATTGGGCTTTTAGCTCATATAACTCTATTGTGTTCATCCTATTTGTGACTTTAGACTAAGGTTTTTCTCCCAGTAGCAAATCAATCGAAAAATCAAAAGCAAGCTTAGGCGGTAGCTCAGTCAGCTCATTGGGAAAAACATCCTAAAATTATTTTAGAATGGGATGATCATTAACTGATGATTCTATCTCATCCAAGTCCTTGACCTTTATTGCATAAATAGTGCATCCCTTTTGGCTTTCCTTCTTTAATTGCATGGCAAAGACTTGCCTAAGTTCTAGAGGCCTTTTTACACCACAAATCTCCACATGGTTTCCTTGATCATCAAGACACCTTATTGATGTCTCTTCGTAGTCCACAAGGGCCTTATGTTCAGAGAGCCAATTTATCCCTAAAATTACATCATAAGATCCCAATGGTGCTACATAAAAAATTAACTTGCATTTTGAGACTAGGGAGTTCAAGTTCACTGCAAAATAGGCATTGCTCTACCTTCCTCTCTACCTAGTTCACATACTAAACTTTCCATGAATTTTCCATATAGCCCAGTCTAACTAATAATTTAGATACAACATGAGGATCCACAAAGCTATTAGTGGCACTAGTATCAATTAAAATAGAAACAAGACATCTAAAAAGTTTACTCGAAAGCTAGATAGGAGTAGCCTGATAATCTGCTTAGCAATTGTCAACCGCCGAATGGATATGATGTTGATTCTTATTGTTCTGTCTGTTAACCCTTTGAGGGCACACACTAGCATAATGCTCACCACCACAAGTATAACAACCTCCATGAGGTGCTTTAGGCCTATCAGAAAAGTCCCTCCTGTTATTGCCATTCTTCTTATTGAAATTATCCCTCTTATTGTTATTTTGGTTTCCATCATTACGGTTCTAAGGACTACCACCCCTTTTCTGATCTTCTTGTTATTATTTCCTTGGTTACCTTGATTTCTCTGATTTCCCTAGTTACTGTTACCATGGAAATTTCCTTGGGACTTCTTATTGCCATACTTGGCTTCTCTGCTTTTCTTGTAGTTTGAGACCTGCTACATTTTATGTTCCTACAAAAGTGCCAGTTCAAAGCCTTCATCCATAGTAGTAGGTCTATGCATATCCACCTCATTTCCAATTTGAGGCCTAAGACCCAAAATGAATTTTTGAATTCAAAACCTCTCATCATGTTGGTTCTGAGGTACATACTTAAGCAAGTGAGAATTTCTCCCAATACTGTGTCATAGTCATTGCTCCTTGAATGAGCACCTGAAATTCTGTCATTTTCTTGTCAAAATAAAACTGTGGAAGCCACCTCTTCCTGAAAGTATACAAGAATTGTTCCCATGTTACTTGGCCAGGAAAATATTGTTTATTGGCCCTTTCATTCTCCCACCATGTAGCAGGTTCACCTGTGAGCTGGTAGGATCCCCATTCCGCCTTAGTTTCCTTAGATAGGTTTCAAAGGGAAAAGTGCCTTTCCATTTGAATAATCCATGCTTCTACCCCATCACCAAAGGATTTACCATCAAACTTGGGTGGCACAACCTTCTTGAGGTCCTTACCCAATTCTTTAGCTACCTTTGTTAGCTTACTTTGATTCTTTTCAGTTTCAGGGTTTTCTCCATTTGGTTCATTTCTGATATTTTCACTTTAACCAGGATCAAACCTTGTTGGACAAGTCTGTCTTGCCTACTCAAGGTTATTGATCCTAGCCTCTTGCCTACTTAAAATGGCCAAAATCTAATCCAACTTATCATTGGGATCACCACAGGATCCTCCTCCCTATTCTCGTTGATAATATCTACCCTCCATTAGGGTTACCCTAGAAAAACATAACATCAAGCGTAATTAGACATAGGTCCTAGAGTTGAACCTTGTTGCTCTGATACCAAAATGTAACACTCGAAATATGATGTTCATTTAACTGCATAAGTTTCCATAGCTCTTTACATTTCAAATAAAATAAAAGTAAATGATGTAGATAATGAGAGCTTCCCAAAAGAGCTCAAGAGTAAAAGAAGTATTAAGTCTCATTTTATGTATCCAAATAAGTACATTTCATCTACATCAAGGATATTTACATCAATACATATGTAAATGTCAATAGCATATCAATGATTTTTCATAAATTCATTCATGACAAGTTACATCATTAACTTTCAATCAATACATCTATTTCAATGTTACATCAAAATATTTCATTCCAATACATCTATTTCAATGTTACAATAATGAATGTCAAATAAAGTTACTTATACAAGTGGGCTATACAAGCCTTTCAAAAATATTACATGAATTCATTTATAGCATGAGAAACTCTGAACCTCAACCGCTGTGACACCACTGGTCTTCTTGCAAGTTGGGGCCAAGAGTGTGATTAAGGTGCCTTTTCCTCCCAACCATGAAGTGCATGACTTCCCCAAGTTTCTTCCTAACTCAAAGAAATCCCTGACCCTGCACTAGGAGCCTAGCAACTTGAAACAACAAAGTAGGAGGGAACTCTTGATGCAAGCCTAATGCCTATATGCATTCCTAACATGGGAATCACATATTTCTTGCAAACAGGAGGTGGCTGAGACCTATATACATTTATTTCTAGGCTTTTATTTCCATCTATTTCAATGGTGCATGTGCTTGGCGAAGCATAAATAAATGATAGTTTAAGAAAAGGTAAAACTACCGTCTTTGTGAGTCCACCTTCGGCATCCTATCTTGGAAGTTTCCTAAAAGAACAATAAATAATAGATTTTCCATCTATAGTTTTCATTCAATTTTAAACTTCTCAACTTCAAAGGAATTCTAATAATTACAAAGTACACACAAGGTTCACAAATAACTTTACAATAGCACACTAACTTAATCGAGAAGTTGATCATACAGTTGTTTTTTGCAAGTCACTTTCTATGATTTAAAAACAATCTAAATTTGGTCTTTTGGAAAGAGTATATCTATAAACTCATATGTTGTCATTTCTATTTAAATAATTTGATCAAAGTAAGTAATTTATATAAGTTCAGGACAAAGAAACTACTCTAATCATCCTTATAAGTATGGTGTAAAAACCTAGCTTATAGATTACTTTCCTATTTAATAGGAGTATGTCTACATTTTTATAAAAAAGAATAATAAGTTAAATTTAAAGAAAAGAAAGCAATTTCTCATACATTTATTCAGAGAGTTACAAAATTTAGGTTGGCAACTAATCATTCTCTCGGTGGTGATAAAATCAATGCTATCATTTAAATAAGGTGTAATAGTATTTTATATACAACTTTTGTGTTTTATATTCAAAAAGATTCACTAGTTTATAAATGCATTTTCTGTAGAATAAATTTGCTAAAAAGATTCACCTTCAACTCTTTATATAGTCTTATATATATATAT
>VDFB02379711.1:204825490-204871379 GCA_007258455.2 Sequoia sempervirens | reverse complement strand
GGTTAAGGGTAGAGGGAGTGAGTGAGAGAGAGACCTGAGAGAGGGAGAGGGGGTATGAGGGAGAGTCTTTAGAGAGAGAGAGGGTAAAGGGTTTAAGGGTTTAAGGGTAGAGGGCTGAGGGTAGAGTGGAGAGACAGGAGTTAGTGAGAGAGAGAGGTCCTTGAGAGAGGGAGAGGGGGTAGGAGGGAGAGATGAGAGAGAGAGAGAGGGAAAGAGATAATATTTAAATATTTTATATGTTAGTAATATTACTTAGTTATATAATATTTTATATATTAGTAATATATATATACATTAAGTAAAATATAGAAATAATATCTAAATATTATACATAATAATATAATATATTATATATTAAATTATAAACAATATTGTATATTCTCAAGTAGATATATTAAAATAAACTATAAAATATTTATTACATTTTATAAATCATATATTATAAAGTGTATAAATTTTTTAAAATCATATATAAACCAAATCAGATATCTATTTTGAAACGGATATCTGATTTGGTTTATATATGATTTTAAAAAAAAAATACACTATAATGTATGATTTATAAAATGCAATAAAAAAATGGATATCTGATTTGAAAAAGATATCCGATATTTTTGACACATAATTTATTGCCTAGGGATTAGCCTTGGGATTGCTTTGGTATTTGGTTTGGACATGCCAATCTTAAGAAGTCAACGCAAAAAACGTGTTTGACAACTTACCTTATTTTTCTAGACTTCATCCATGTGGCTGACGACTTTATTTTTAGCCAAAATTGATGAAACGAAAAGGGTTTGTAGAAGAGAATCTCAAATTTCCACCAATATAAATTATTCTTTACTTTGAATTTAATAAATAATTATTATTTATTTTCTATTAGAATTACGACTAAAGTCCTGATTGATAGGCTGATTGAAAAACATCTATAACTTTCAAACTGTATCATATTTTTTGAATCCAAAATATGTGTCACATTCTATGTTTTGCATACTATAGGATTAAAAAAAAAAATTGAATTTTATGAGGTTTTAACCAAGTTAAGGTGGTCGACATACAAGTTTTATATTTTTAAAAGTTGTAATAAAAAATTCATAATTAATTATTTACTTGGAAAAAAATTACAAAAAATATGCATCACATTCGGACATGAGTCCTCTACTTATATCTAAAATCTCATAAAAAAATATTATCATTTTATTATGTTAGGGTGGTCAGACAGACACCTACTTATTTTTTTCCTGAAATTTAAGTAATACTGCATTGAAATTTCAAATTTTCACCAAATAGATTTTGTTTTTAAAAAACTTAACCTAGTAGTTTAGAAACTACATTCAATTTCCCACAGATTCTATTCTTACATGTTTTTGAAATAATATAGATAACTTATTCAATTTTTTACGTCAAGTTGCCTAACTCTGATTTTTCTGAATTTTCATTGCCACTTAAGGGCCTGTTTGGCATACCATGATCCTGCACATACCCTTTCATAAAGAATATTTTATACTTTTGGAAAGGTACACTATATTAAAGGCTTAAGAACTTGGCTTCCTAATACCTTCCATTCTTCATGGAATTCAAAACATAGAATTATAGTTCTTAGTACCCTACAATTATTTATATGTACTAGAACATATTATCCTCATTATAAGCTATATACACTTCAACACAACTATATCCACTAGAATATTATAAAATAGCAATGAAACAACTACTTGGTTACATTATTTATGCTAGTTAAGGACATATATGCTATAGGATGAAAAGAGTGAAGTTAAAAAATGGAAACAAAACCAAATTATAACCAAAATCAGAATTATACCACTATCTTTGATTGAGAAAACTAAGTGTTCAAATTTGAGTTGAAAACATACAACCAATGCAAACCTAGTGTGCATGTTTGTTTGGATGTGCTCATAATGTGTTGATGCTGGATTGATCTTAGAGTTTTTAATGTGGTAGAACAAACCTACTTGGATTCTCTTCTATTGAAAATGATTTGTGAAGGTGTTGATTTATAGAATTATTTAGGTAACATGAATGGTTTAAATTTGTTTGGAATAGATGTCTAGAATTAGAAGAGAGAATTTTTTTAATTTTATTTTGAGAGGGTGGAGACAATTAAATATAGGTGGTTCATGGATGGAGCATTGATATTAAATGGTTTGAATGGGTGGTTGAGATTGAGAGTAAATTTTTTTATTAAAGGTAGTTGGAGATGAATGGATAGGATTTATCTCATTAATTTCATGGCTAGGATTGAGTGTTGATTTTATTTTATATTGATGTGTTTGATGACATGTTAACTTATAGATTTATAAAAAATTTAAAGTGGTAGCTAGGTCTTTACATATGGCTCATGATTGGTTATTTACAAGTTTTTGGACATTAAAGGGAACATCCCAATTGGTCATAGAAGAGTCACATGAACATTAGGTCATTCATCCCATGCTATGTATCCTAGTTTAAATGTTAATTTATATGTGCTAACTTAAATAGGTTTAAGGATCCCTTGTTCATGTATCACAAGGCCTTACCTAGATATTTAATGTATTTAAGCATTTTGATGGTGTAAGAGAGGGGGACCAACCACGTCGAGGCTCTAGGTCATAGAGAGTCGAGAGCAGAGGAATGCCCTATCTTACCTCACTCTAAAAGATGCCTTGGGGTAAGGATCAAGAATAATGAGCACTATAACATACTTCTACCACTCTACAAATCCTAGACTTAAGATTGGGCTAGGCGAGCTATTTTCTAGAGTCACTATTGTCTCAGACAACTCTCTATTCGAGGATGGCAGTGCGGTTTTGGGATGACAACATGACATGTTGACATCCATACGATCAGAAAATAGAAAACACAGTAGAAACTACCAAAAAAACCTACTAACGGCCTAGCTAGTTAATCTAGATGGTAAAAATAGAATAATAAAGTATAGGAAATAGATCTACTAAAATTATAAAGCATGTAAATACGAACTAAGGTGAAGAAGATGATCTCATAGAAGTGCTAGTTCGCTAGCTAGCTCCATGCAAACATTCACCTACACACACACAAGAAGGAGAAAATTATTGGGGTTGTATAGGGGCTTGCCTTAGTTAGACCCTCGTTTTGGTGTTTCCACCTCCACAGATAGCCAAAAATAAATAAAGTAGAATATATGATAAAGGAAAGAAAAGAGAGCAATACACACTACAAAATAATGCAATGCTACTCAACCAAATCATAAAGGAGAGGAGTGAAATGTTACCACCTCCACCCAAAATATCACTAGCCAATGGAGGAGATATGGAATTGGAAAACTCACCATAGTCGCAACTATGATGAAGGGAGGTCTCGCAAGACTTCAATCCCATGCTTTTATGGCTTGCTTCACACTTGCAATGTGGAGTTGATGGAATGTTGTTGCAATGGAGTGTTGAAATTATGTTGCTTGAGAGTGAAGTGAATGCTCAAGAGAATTGCTAGAGAATGCAAGAGAATGGTTAGAAGATGAAATGAAGTGAGAATGAATGAATTTGATGGAAGAATGTGGAAGAATCTGCCATTTCTGGGTCCGTTGGTTGAAGAGGGACATTACAATTTAGCTCCAATTGGGTGTGTAACACCTCTAACAACTTCAAACATAGGAATCCATTAGGGACAGCAGCGCACCGCGTGCATGTCCCTGACAAATATACTCTCACCAACACAAAGGGCAAATGCCAAGTGGACAGAAGGAAGTTGGGTGATGTGGAATTTTTCCTTTGGATTTGATTTTCTAAGGTGAGGGTGTGTGAAAGGGGAATTTACATAGGGGGTGCAAATTTTCTCCTATACATTTTTCCCCCACTTTAGCAAGCACTCAAAGTGCTGATGAGTGCTTCAGTAAAGTAGATCAAAGAGTTAGTAGGGTTAGCAATTTATACCTGTACCATCGAGGAAACAGACCAGGATCTGGTGAGATCAAAAGTGCAAGATAGGTAAAGGACTCCACAGGTACTCTCCCTGAGGAGTTTTGGACAAAAGACTCCATAGCTCCGCAGAACTATGAAGCTACACAAAGTACACTGAAGACCCTTGAACCAACGATGGACAAATCATGTTGGATGAAAGTGTCTCATAGGCCCATAGACCTGCAAGGAAGCAACACCCGAGATCTCTTGCATGAAGGAAGTCTCAAGAAGTAAGTGTCTTATAGGTCCGTAGACCTGCAAGAAGGAAACCCTCAAGATCTCTCACATTGAGGAAGCCCTAAGGTGTAAGCGCCTTACAGGCCTGCGGACCTACAAGGAGGCATTCCCCAAGTTCTCTCACATGATGTAAACCCAAAGAAGGAGACTCTGCAGAATTGGATTAGAAAACAGCTTTATAGGCACACCTACAAAGCAACATGTTTAATCGTAGAAAAAATATGTCCGAAAACAAAGCGGCCACATAGGAAATCAAGCGAACAGTCATGCAAAACGTCAAAAAATTAGAAGACTTGCAAAGGGGTCCCTCGGGAACCTGACTTGAAGAGGGGCCCATTCAAGGGATGCATTATTTGGAAGTGCAAAAGATACATTTTTTTTTCAAATTGATTCATCACAAAGGAATCCTTTCAAAATATGTTCACTTCATCAAGGAATTCTAAAGGAAGAAAATACCCCCTTGCAAGGGGAAGGTCAAACTTGCTCCCACCTTAGAGGAAAGTTCTCAAGTTCTTTCTTTGTGAACCCATTATGAAGGAAACATGTTCTATTAGGGGTCCAAGTCAAGAATGTGATTCTTGAAATAGTTAGCGAATATTCTCGAGAAATGATTCTTTGGCAATGAATGCATTTTCTAAAAATTGAAGTGTCATAGAAATGGCATTGTCACACATGCGAGGGAAAACTCAAGCAAAGAAGAGAGAAAGATAAGAAAAGAGCGAAAGAGAAGTAATCACAAATAGAGGACACAGGGGGATCTAGTTTCACGGGGTCAGATACACTCATGCTTATATAAATAATAGGTAACAATGATGCAAGGTGAAAGTTCATCAATCCCCACTAGATTAGGAAGAATGCATGGAAAACAAAGTAAAAATAAAAAATTAGGTCAACATGGAAGGGAAGCATAAATGCCCCCAACACTTTGCATCATCCCCAATTTGTCAAAAATCAAACACAAACATGGAAGAATGATGATACAAATAGAAGTAGGTTCATGACACAAAATCACTCCTGTATCCAAGCACCAACAAGGGTGACAAGGGTCATCTAGGAACACATAGCACAATCATGAGGGAACACATCACAACACACATACATCTAATCTAAAGATAAATAAGAGGTCTCCCCCTAACACTCATCGACCAAGAGGTTGTCTGCTTCCCAATCTAGATTGAATTATAAGGGGAAGGAGGACAAGCTTGCAATGGTGGAATATTAAGGGGAGGAGCTTCCAACCATCCCACAATAAGGGCTAAGGAATAAGGCCTTGCAAGGTCTTCTTTACTAGGCTCTTGTGGAGCTATGGTTATCAACTTTGTGAAGATCGTTGACAAGGCCAAAACCTCGTTCAGAGAGTTTAACATGAACTTTACTGGAGTTCCATGTCATACCTCAATGGACAGGGAGGATTGCACCCAAGATTCACCACTTAGCTCACTAAGTGACTTAGGAGTGGTAATAAACTCAAGAGGATTCGGGACTTGTTTCATCATTAGGACGGAACAAGCTAGCATGGGACCACCTTTTGGAGAAGGTGGGCTCCTCTTACGCCCTCCATTGCTAGAAGGGCCAACCTCTACCTTCGGCTTCATCGGGGGATGTGAACTCCCCATAGACAAGGTAAGAGGCATGGAGGAGTAGGAGGAGAAACTACAATGGAAACCACTGAGGTATTTGGCATGTCCATGGGTTTTGGGAATAGCAGGATTTCTAGGAGGGACATCAACAAGGGTGGCTCAACTGAAGGAGCGATGAACACCTACACCTTTTTGGGGTCAGGCACACTCACAACAAGAGTCAGAACCAAGAACAAACTACATTGAATGGAAGTAGAAGGGAGGAGAGAGGATGACACAACAGGAGGTCCTGAAGCAAGGGCAGTCATCTCCTCTTCCTTCTTCTGCAAAGCGGTCTTCTCAGCCGCAAGAGCCTTTCACTGGTGCTTGCATTCACATGCAAGGCAATTTTTGTGACTCTTCAAGCTAGAGGCCAGGAGCTATGAAGGGATGGAATACTCCTACTCATCCATAGGGGTGTCCATCACAGTCATTTTTGGTAGAGGGACAGACTCCTGAATGGGAGCAAGAGGAGTAGATTGAGGAACAACAGGGGAAATTGGCTCTAGTGCCTCAGCAGTGGGCCTCTTCCCATTTACTACTTTTGGAGAAAAAGTGGTAGGAGGCCACAGAGGTCAAGACATAGAGGATTCCCCATGGGGACCCTTTCTTCTACCATATTGAACGGGCCTAGGCTTCGTGGGTAGAATAGGAAGCTCAAACATGGGACGATTAGGATTTCGCCAAGAGTGCACCATAGGATTCTCTCACAACCATGGAAAAAAATATGATGGCACCACAATAGGATGAGAGGATGTGTCAAGCTGAATAGAGGAAGAGGAGGAAGAGGGATCTCGAGAGAACTTTGCTTCCTTGCTTCTACGTGCCTTGGCGGCATCACTGTCAGCTTTCAAACAAGCCCTATACAAAACATCATAAGGTGAAAGAGGGTATCTCACTTTAGGTGTTAAGCACCCTTTCTTGTGCTTTTGATATGTTTGGTACAAGATGTCCTTCCTAGGAAAAAGGGATCCAATTGGTGTAGTCCAAAAGTGGTCTAAGGAGTAGCTACCATGCTTAATTGGTGATCTATAACTAGTGTCATGGATCACATCCATGGAACCCTCATGAATGAATTTTAGACACTTGTGCACAATCAAGGGAACTGCATTCATAACTACCAGCCAAGGGATACCCAACTTCACTTTGAAGAGTTTGGACCCCAAGATTATATCAAACAATAGGTTTACTTATTTAGGTCTGACAAGGACTGACAAAATGATACTACCAAGAGGAGGTATGAAAAGTATGTTATGCATATGAATGGTGCTTATAGTTTCATCATACCCATCTTTATGCAAAAAGTTAATTAACATGATCTCCTCGATTATGATATTCACCTGAGACGTTGGGTCAACAAGAACACTTGCTACAGTATTTTCGTTGATTCACATAGGGATATAGAGAGGAGATGGTTCTCTATTGAAACCTATCGGCAGGTCCTGCAAGGTGAAGGTTATACCTGGACTACTACTTACAAGTTGCACAGAGGGGATAGGTTAATGCAAAAAAGAGGTCATCACACACACTAAATGACCCTCTCACAAAGCCCCCCAAAAGGTTTATGATCAGACTATGACCCAACTAAGGGTTCATAACACAACACCTACGAAACCTTCCAACTATGCCTACTAGGGGTCGTAGGTTGGGTTATAAGGTGAAGGACTCACAACACTCCTAGAACATGAGGAAATGAGCTTTCAGTATTGCAAGATGAAACCAAAATGGTTCACATAAGGTTCACCAAAAATGTAAGAGAGGGGGACCAACCACATCAAGGCTCCAAGTCATGGAGAGCCGAGAGTGGAGGGCTTCCCTAACTTACCTCACTCTAAAAGATTCCTTGGGGTAAGGATCGAGAATGATGAGCACTATAATGTACTTCTACCACTCTATAGATCTTGGACTTAAGTTTGGGCTTGGCAAGTTGGTTTTTAGAGTTAGTACTGTGTCTCAGATAACTCTTTGTCTAATGATGGCAACACAATTCTGGGACAACAGCATAGCACGCTGGCATCTCTCTAGTGCACTAGCATCCATACGATCAAAAAACAAAAAACATAACAAAAACTACTGAAAAACCTACTAATGGCCTAGCTAGTTAATCTAGATGTTAAAAATAGAATAAGAAAGTATAGGAAATAGATACTAAAATGATAAAGAAATTAAATAAGAACTAAGGTGACAAAGATGATCTCACATAAGTGCTAGTTCACTAGCTAGCTCCATGCAAACGTTCACCTACACACACATAAGAAGGGGAAAATTTTTGGGGCTGTATAGGGGCCTACCTTAGTCAGACCCCCATTTTGGTGTTTCCACCTCCACAGATAGCCAAAAAGCAATGAAGTAGAATATGCAATAAAGGAAAGAAAAGAGAGCAATACACACTACAAAACAATACAATGCTACTCAACCAAATCACAAAGGAGAGGAGTGAAATGTTACCACTTCCACCCAAAAGCTCACTAGCCAATGGAGGAGATATGGACTTGGAAAAGTCACCATAGCTACAACTATGATGAAGGGAGGTCTCGCAAGACTCCAAGCCCACACTTCTATGGCTTGCTTCACACTTGCAATGTGGAGTTGATGGAGTGCTTAAATGTTGCTTGAGAGTGAAGTGAATGCTCAAGAGAACTGCTAGAGAATGCAAGAGAATGGTTAGAATATGAAATGAAGTGAGAATGAATGAATTTGAAGGAAGAATGAGGAAGAATCTACCATTTTTGGGTCGGTTGGTCAAAGAGGGACATTACAATTTGGCCCCAATCAGGTGTGTAATGCCTCTACCAACTTCAGACGCAAGAATCCATCAGGCATGGCAATGCATAGTGTAGATGTCTACACACCACACGCACATCCCCGAAAAATATTCTCTCACCATCACAAAGGACAGATGCCAAGTGGACGAAAGGTAGTTGGATGATGTGGAGTTTTTACTTTAGATTTGATTTTCTAAGGTGAGGGTGTGTGAAAGTGGAATTTGTGTAGGGGGTGTAAATTCACTCCTATACAGATGGAAATATGATATTTATTATTATAAAAACATGATGAAAATTATTTTTCAAGGTAAATCTAGAAACTATTATCCCTCCTAGGGTGATTATATACTAGAAGACCATTATGCATAAAAGATATGTAACCATATTGTATCTTGCTATACTTTGTGATATATGGTTTTTTGGTCAACCATAAGATCATGGGGACAAGGGAAATGTGCCTAGATGAAAGTCCTATTGGAGCTCATATTCCTAAAACACTATGTTAATGATCTTAATTTTATCCTTGAGAGGTGGATTATAAGATGAGAATGGAAGAGAATTAGGGTCAGAGTAAAATGTGAGTTGTTTGACTTCAGGGTATGTGTAGGATCATCATGGAAAAATAAGGCCCTTAAGTGGTAAAAAAAAAAAAAAATTAGAGTTAGGCAACTTGACGTAAAAATTTGAATGAGTTATCTATATTATTTCAAAAATATGTAAGAATAGAATTTGTAGAAAATTGAATGTAGGTTCTAAACTACTAGGTTTATTTAAAAGAAAAAAAAATCTATTTGGTGAAAATTTAAATTTTCAATGCAATAGTACTTAAATTTCAAGGAAAAAATAAGTACCTGTTTGTCTGACCACCCTAACCACAATAAAATGATAATACTTTTTTATAATATTTTAGATATAAGTTGAGGACTCATGTTCGGATGTGATGCATATTTTTTTGTAATTTTTTTCCAAGTAAATCATTAATTATGAATTTTTTATTACAACTTAAAAAAATGTAAAAACTTGTATGTCTGACCACCTTAACTTGGTCAAAATTTCAAGAAATTCAATTTTTTTTTTTAATTCTATAGTATGCGAAGCATAGAATGTGACACATGTTTCAGATTCAAAAAATGTGATACTATTTGAAAGCTATAGATGTTTTTCAATCAGCCTATCAATCAGGACTTTAGTTGTAATTTAAATAAAAAATGAATAATAATTATTTATTAAATTCAAAATAAAGCATAATTTATATTGGTGGAAAGCTGAGAATATCCTTTAAAAACCCTTTTCATTTATGTTGGGACTGTATAAATCTAATGTTTTCACATGTTGGTTTTACTCATAAACTTCCAGACTTGGTCCTACCGTATGCATATTTCACCCATATTTTTCCATGTAGCCCCTTTGAATCCATTGAGTCATGCAATTTTTACATTCTGATTCCTATCAGCATGAGAATACCATTGTCTCCCTGACCCATTGTGCATTTTTTGCTAACATGAGTCTGTGTTGCCTTTCAGCAAGACTCATTTGATGTCACAACAATCAAAATTTTCTTGCAGGAACCGTTCAGCAGGAGTTCTTCACAGTCTTGGCGACAGAGGTTGGTTCGCATTTCAGCAGGAGTTTGGTCGTCGATATAATGTTTCACCGAGTGCTTTGTGTCTCGGGGACTGGCTCAAATAAGCATATTGGCAAAGGTTATGGGTTATCGGTGGAGGGTCATGGCGAATATCATTTGTCTTACTGACCAGAGGTGGGAGGATCTTATCGGCAAGAGTTGAAGGTCTTCGATGAAGTATCACAGTGAAGTGAGTTTGTCTCACTGACGAAGCAAAATTTTTCTTCCAAATGACTTTCGATGAGAGATATAGTTAGCAGGATAGGGTCATGGCGAAGTACACATGTCTCACTGATGGAACATAAGGGTTCTTTCAAATGGCTTTCGCAGTGAGATCTATTTTCTCTTGGCGAACAAAAGGCTAGATCGGGGTGACTTTTGGTGAAACAAGAGCACTCTACATGAGGTTTCCCCGACATCAACATGTCTCACCGATACACAAAACTAAAAGATACATCTCGGTGAGAGTCAGGGCTTTCGAAGGAATGTATCGGTGAGTGACCTTCAGTCTCGCCGATAGCACGATGAGGACTCTGTCGGTGAGAAAAACAAAGTGTCTTGGCAAAGGTGAATAGAACAAAACATGACTACTCGGTGTGACCTATTTGTTTTGGTGTGTGATCTTGGCGAGGTGCCCGGGGTCTCACCGAATGGAATACAGAGGTGATCTTGTCAGCGAGAGAGGACTTTTGTCACGTTGACCGTAATGTTTCATGTAGGCTTTCGGTATAACTTAACGAGCTTTGTCGGACTTCTCCCCAATCGTGTGTGTTTTCTTGGTGACTTGGAAAGTGATAAAGGACTTTTGGCTTGATATATTGAAATCTCTATTACATCTCCCTGACGGTCGACAGTCATGGAAAAATAGAAAGAGCGGGGGAAGCAATTATCAAGTGAATTTCCTTCGGAAATGCTGTGGGACTATCTCGCTGATTGTCTCACTGATGAATAACAGAAATTCAAATGCTATAGCCAACATGTAGATATTTAATAACCATTGTAGGCTAACATGATTGGAGCCCGAATTCCTTGGAAGGCCAACTTGGTCTTTCAATTTGATATGTTTTTCTCATACTGGTGTATAAATAGGCATTTTGTAATTGTAAAAGAGCATCAGCTATCAGTTATTCGATATACAGTAAGAAAATTATATGGATACAATACAATAGATCTATTAGATTAGAGATTATGTTGCATGTTTTAAAACTGGAGGTATTTATGAAAATCAATTGATGTTGCTACATATTTCTGGTGCCAATTATCTATTCAATTTAATGAAAGTATTGCTAAGTTGTCTCCAAGATGGATTCTTTCTGATTGTTTAAATTGATGTAACAAGTTTATATTCAATTTATCAGTGCACAATTGATGTATCTATGTGGTTAATTGATTGGTTCTTTCAAGCAAAGATTAAATCCTTTTAGTTGATCACAGTAATCAGAGAGATTCATTTGGATTATTAAAGCAGAGCTTAGTAGTTACAGTATTGCATGTTTATACAAGTTGTAAACATAATGTATGCCAGATGATTTGAGTTTCCTCCAGAGAGTGTTGCTCATCTTGATTTCATTTGACTTTGCCTACCCAACAAGGCACTGGTCTCTATATTTCATCATTTTGAATTCATTAGTTACTTTATATCTATTAATTAAGCATTTTAGGATTTAGATCAGAAGATTGCTATCAAGTTTGATTTCTTTTGTTCACTTCCATCTGCCATTGTGGACAAAGCATTTCAACAGGTTAATTCTAAGATAAGTTTGCTAAAATCAAAAGGTACACCTGCCTAGGTTTAGCAGCACCTAAAGAGTAGAAGGTTAGGTTCTCTTGACCTTGTATGTTACCCTAAAGCATATCAAGAGATTGGCAGCCTCTTGAGGCATTCAGCCTGCATTTTTGAGAGCTAACAAATTGGCGACTCTACTGGGGAACATTTAGAATCAAAGCCTTAATCATAGAGTCAGGAACTTTATACAAACTCCGCTGGGAATAAGAAACATCAAGTATTTTCTCATTTTTTTGACAAAAGTGGGTGGCGACTCTGACATAAATTTTGTAGCTATGCAAACATGAATGGAAGAAGATCTCAGTATAGGAGAGGTCATACTAGAGCTCCTGCTGGCAGCAATAAGTGGACACACAAAGATGACAGAGTTGATAAGGGAAAGAGGATCAATGAGGACATGTTCATAACAAACAAAGACAAAGCACCAGGATCACATTGTGAAACATATAATTGCTATGATACATGGAGAGATGATTCAAGTGCAGAAGTTTGTACCCCTGAAAATCAAAGAAATACTTTTCCTTTTCACGATTCTCAGAAATAGGCTAAGTTTGAAGCTAGACTTGAGCCTGAACGTATCATAATTCAACATGAATATGATCAGAAGATGAAAGGTAACCAAAATGTGTTTATTGATCATGAGCTTCCTGAGGAAGTAAAAGCACAGTTTGAATTACAGAGGAAGAGTATAGAGGAATTAGAGGCTAAATTGCAAAAAACTCAAATTGCTAATCAGACAGCTTGTTGCCCCCCGAAGTATGTACCACCTCATAAGCAAGGTCATTATGGTGCAGAGACTTCAAATCCACCAGTATCTCCTCACCATCAGACATGGAATCACTACAAGTAGCCAAATCATCCACCTCATATTCCCACACAACATACGGGTATGCATCCACCTCCTCGTCAGTCATTTATCCCACAGTATAATGCACAATACAACTTTCCCATGCACCAGCATCAATGTCCACCTATTCCTCCCCCTCACCAACATACAACCATGATCAGACAGTTTGATTTAGCAGGTTTTCAATTATACCCTTACCCTATGGATGGCATTTGGAGGAGTATGGTGCCCAAATTTACAGGGAGTAATGCAATCACTGCTGAAGAGCATTTAAGAGGTTTCAACGTTTTCATCCAAGACATAGATGTGCCATATGAAGATTTACACATGAAGTTTATGATGTCACTTCTTGAAGATGCTAGGGATTGCTTCAACAGCTTGCCTGCATTCTTAATCAATTATCTTCAAGTATTTCAAGATAGATTTTTAGAACAATATGGGAATCTAAATGCACCAGATGTAGCTCTTCATGAACTGATGCGAATCCAAAAAAATCACAATTATTGAGTTGATAATTTCAACCTGAAGATTCAATAAATTATAGACTAAGGTACCTCCTGGATGAAGGTTGTCAGATTCTGTAGCTTTGAGTGTTTATTTAAATGCATTTGATCCTAAAACAGGGTAAGAATTGAGGAATAGATTTCCAAGAGATTTGGCTGAAGCTCAAAAGATAGCACTGACAATTGAAAACAACAAGAAGGCTGGAGGTATAATTAATAGAAGAGATAACCCTAGGGCTCCTCAACAAAGCAATAATTATCAGTACAGATAGGAAAATACATACAGAAATGAGAACAAAAATGAGAGGCCAAGGTTACATGATATGCCTTATAATACAGACTGGAAAGATGGAAAACCTATAACAGCTAGGCCAAGAAACAAAGAGACTTCTGATCCATTGAGCAAAAAGGGAACTTATATGGTGAGTAATAACTACTTCTGTGAAGTTTGTGATCAACCACATTCCCTAGACTATCATGTTGTAGCTCAAAGGATGCAAGAAGAGGGAATGCTGATGGAAAATAATGAAGAAGATCACACAGTGTATTTTACTTCAAATATTTCTCACCATGTTGAGGAAAGATACTCATCTTTAGAGGATGAAGGCTATGAGTATGATGTTTCTAATCAGAAGTATAATGTCTATATCATTGAATAGCAGGTCTTTTAACATTCTGATGAAGATTATACTGAGCCACATTTGGTTGAAGTGCCTGCTTAATGCAATGTGAGGAGACTTACTAAAGATGAAATAGAGAGAATAAATGTTGTTGCAGTTGAGGAAGCACGAAGTAAATAATGGTTGAGAAACAGAAAGGTCAATGATGTAGAAGGCGTTCCTAGGGGAATTTTTATGAAAGATCAGAAGGCAACACAAGGAACTGTGAGGAAGCCAAAAAAGAGATTGCCTGATAAAGATGAATAGAAGCCTGTCCAAAAACAGGAAGTTAAGGAGGAAGTGAAGAAATTACATAAAGAGACACAAGCGCCTGGCCAGCCTAATAAAAAATAAAAGGAAGAAAACAAAGGAGACGCGCCAAAACTGAAAAAGACTGTTAAGATGGAGAGCTCTTCTTTTGACTTCACTCAGGCATTATCACAGGTAAAAATGTCTGTTCCATTACTTGAGATGATGAAGATTAAAGAGTATAGGGATACTGTTGTTCAATTGATAACAAATGGAAATGAAAAATGTATGAATTCTGAAAGCAAAGTAGCTATTAAAGTAGTCAGTAGGCAGGAAAAAATAAATAATTTTGAAGTCTGCTTGAGTGATATATTATCAACTCCCCCTCAAGTTGATCCTTTTTTCACTACATTGCTTATCAATAATAAATTGTTGAGGAATTGCGTGATAGACTCTGGTGCTGCTATAAACATTATGCCAATAGGAGTTATGAAGTAGCTTGGCATGTGGGTTGATACTACTAGAGGCAAGTGCTATGCAATGGATAACAGACCTGTTCCTGTGGTTGGTGTTATGAAAGATTTTGAAGTCAAATTTGCTACTTATCCACTGGTGGCTTATAATATAGACATAACAGTTATAGATATTCCTCCTCAATTCTAGATGCTCTTATCAAGGGAATGGACAACAGCTATTGGTGGAAATGTTCAATTTGATCTGTCCTATGCTACAATTCCAGTGAATGGCCAAGAGGTCAAGTTGTATAGGGATCCGAGGATGAATCAACTTGTTGACTGTGTGCCACAAAATCAGATCAATTTTTTTGTGATGTTGATCTTGGGAATTTTAAGATTGAACCAGCTCAGCCAGAATTAACCAATAGTGATCCAATTGAAAAACATGCTACACAAAATTGCAATGGTGTCTAGAAGATGTATTTTGATGGAGCCTGCAACCAAGAGGGTAATGGAGCTGGGATTGTATTTGTTTCACCTGAAGGTACTACTTTTAAATATTCATTTTTGTTAGCATTTGAATGTACAAACAATGTGGCAGAATATGAAGCTTTATTGATAGGCTTGAACATAGTTGTGAAACATAAAATCAAGTTGTTGGCTGTTTTGGGCGATTCTGAGTTGGTTGTTTCACAAATCAAATCAAAGTATGTAGCAAAGAACAAAAGATTAAAACAATATAGGAATGTTGTATGGGATACAATCGAATTGTTAGATGCATTTTCAATTGAGTGGATTGACAGATCAAAGAACATAATGGCTGATTTCTTAGCAAATGTGTCGCTCAAAAGAGATGATATTACACTGGCTGGGGTATCACAGATTGAGTTCAAAACAAGGTCTGTTGTTCCTGATAACATTTATAATTGGCAAGTTTTCAATGATGATACTCACTTGCTAAATTTTCTTCATTGTATAGACTAGTATGAAGCCCAAGAAATTGATTTCAAAGCTTTTATTGAAGTAGATGGGAAGCAAACAGTGTTTGGAAAGGAAATATTGCAGCTCAAAACAAATAAGCTTCCTAAGGGCTTAGTGGCACTAGAAAGGATGTATGATGGAAATGATCGGCCCCTCATGAAGCAAACACTAGTCAGAAGGGAAGATGTTGAAGAAATAAACTTGGGGACTGAAATAGCACCAAGAAAGGTGTACATAGGGAAAAAGATAAGTCCTACAATTAGAAGAATGTTGATTGAGTTATTGAGAAAATACAAGCATGTTTTCGCTTGGTCTTATGAAGATCTGAAAGCATACAGGGAGGATTTATTTCAAGATGAAATACCATTGAAGCTAGATGCTAAGCCATTCAGATAGAAGCAAAGACCCATAAATCCAACACTGGAGCCTAAAATGCAAGAAGAATTGGCAAAAATTAGAGATGGAGGAATCATTAGGCCAATCAGGCATTCAACATGGGTCTCAAATTTGGTCCCTATGAGAAAGAAGAATGGTGATATCAGATTGTGTGTGGATTTCAGAAATTTGAATATGGCATCTCACAAGGACAATTATCCTCTACCCAATATGGAGGTTATATTGCATAATGTGATAGGGTGTGAACTGTTGTCTATGATGGATGGATTTTCAGGGTATAACCAGGTTAAAGTCAAAGAATCTGACCAATACAAGACAACATTAACAACTCCTTGGGGAACATATGTATACATAAGAATGCCATTTAGTCTCACTAATGCAGGAGCTACCTTCCAAAGATCCATGGATGTGGCATTTGCAGACTTGATCAATATTATCATGGTAGTGTACCAAGATGACCTGACTACTTATTTAAAGAAGGCTAAAGATCACGTGCAACATCTGGAGAAGGTATTTATTAAAGCCCTTGAATATGGTATTAGTTTAAATCCAAAGAAGTGTCATTTTGCAGTCACAGAGGGTAAGATTTTAGGACATATTGTTTCAAAAGAGGGAATTAGGATAGATCTTGAGAGGGTTGAAGCTATTGATAAGATTCATGTTCCCAAAACTGTTAAGGCTATACAATCGTTCTTTGGACAGATTAATTTTGTTAGAAGATTTGTTTCTAATTTTGCTGAGATCATTAAGCCCATATAAAAAATGTTAAAGAAGGGAAAAAAAATGGACTGGACTATAGAAGCTCTAGATGCTTTTATATCTATCAAAAGGGCCATCAAGGAGGCTCCTATTCTTAAGTCTCCAGATTTTGCTAGGTCTTTTCAGATTTTTTCATTTGCTTCAATGCATAATATTGATGTTGTTATGTTACAAAAGAATAATGATGGTCATGAACAACCTATGTCTTTCTTTAGTAAATCATTACATGTGTCTGATTTGAAGTATGACATAATGGAAAAATAGGCTTTTGCATTGGTGAAGGCCACAAGAGCATTCAGACCATATCTTGTTGGAGTGAGGGTGATTGCTTATGTCCCTCATGTTGCTGTTAAGGATATTTTGAAACAATCTGAAGTTACAGGGAAAAGATGCAGATGGATCAACAAGATTCAAGAGTTTGACATGGAGATACAGATCACTAAGCTAGTAAGGGGTCAAGGCTTGGCTAGGCTGATGGCAGAATCAAATATTGAAGCAAGTCAAGTCTGTAATGTTGAAGAAGGGAATACAATTGCAAGCATTGAGAATACCCCTTGGTATACTGATATCATGCTTTATCTTAAATACATGAAGTGTCTAGATGGATTGAGTGACAACCAGAAGAGAACTTTGAAGTTGCAGGCATCAAGGTATGTTTTCATAGATGGAGATCTATTTTGGAAGAATAGGGATGGTATACTATTATTATCTCTGGATGAGTCACAAGCTAAGCATGTCTTGAGAGAAACGCATGAAGGAGTTTGTGGAGGACATTATTCAGCAAAGACAATTGCACACAAAATTCTCAGGGCAGGTTATTATTGGCCCAAGGTTTTTAATGACTCTTTTACACATGTGAGAAGATGTGAAGCTTGCCAAAAAAATTCTAGAAAATTGAAGTATCAGGGTGCTTTGCCACTCTGACCTTTGCAGGCTGATGCTCCTTTTCATCAGTGGGGAATTGATTTCATTGGAGAGATACAAGAAAAGTCAAGTGGAGGACACAAGTGGATACTAGTCGCCACTAATTATTTTACTAAGTGGGTAGAGGCAATCCTAACTAAACAGGCTACAAGTAAAGTGGTGAGAAATTTCTTGATGGACAAAATTATCACCAGATTTGGTACACCAATGAGGTTGATCACAGATAATGGGATGTGTGTTTAGGTCAGATGAATTCAAAAGCTTCTGTGATAAGTATGGCATTATTATTTCTTATGCAGCCCCTTATCATCCACAAGCTAATGGACAAGCAAAATCTAGCAATAAAAGTCTTTTGAAGATTATAAGGAGAATGCTAGGGAAGAACAAGAAGGCTTGGGATTCAAAATTGAAACTGGTTGTGTGGGCTGATAGGATCAATGTGAAAAAGGCAATTGGAAAATCCCCATTCGAATTGGTGTATGGGGCAAAAGCTAGGATGCCTTTGCAGAATTTGTTACCAGTCTATAGGTTTGTCCTTCAGGAGGATTTGGATGTTCCTGAACCTATGGAGGAAAGAATGGAACAATTGGCTGAACTTGATGAAGTAAGGAAAGAGTCCCAAAGTCAAAACATGAAGTTACAGACATAGATGAAATATCTATTTGACAAGAATGCAAAGGATAGAAAATTTGAAGATAATGACTTGGTCTTGATGTGGAATGCAAGGTGTCAGGAGAAGGGAAAGCATGGTAAATTTGAGGTTTTGTGGTTGGGACCTTTTGCTATTGTTGGAAAGAAGGGTGAAGACTCATACTATCTATAGAACATGGCTAGTGAAAATCAAGAATTGCCTATTCATGGGAAATTCTTGAAGCTTTTCTTCTCTTGAGCAACATAGAGGATTAAGGGTTGTCAGTGCATGGACAACTCTTGCTCATCCTCTTTAAAATTATTTTCCATGCACAGTAGTTTAGGATTTTGTCCATCTCCATTTCACTCTCATTTTCCATTCATCTCCATTTTGCATTCGCTTTCCTTCCATTCCATCATGCTTCATTTCCATTGCCATTCATTCCATCTCTACTCACTGGTTCATCATTTTGTGTTTGGTCTACTCACCCAAATATTTTGGATCCTTGCAATGATCTTATTATCATTCATCCCCAGACGGAGCCATTGTTGGGACTGTATAAATCTGATGTTTTCACATGTTGGTTTTACTCATAAACTTCCAGATTTGGTCCTACCATATGCATATTTCACCCATTATTTTCCATATAGCCCCTTTGAATCCATTGAGTCATGCATTTTTTACATTCTGGTTCCTATCGGCGTGAGAATACCATTGTCTCTGCAACCCATTGTGCGTTTTCTACTAACACGAGTCTGTGTTTCCTTTTAGTAAAACTCATTTGATGTCACAACAATCAAAATTTTCTTGCAGGCACCGTTTAGCAGGAGTTCTTCACAGTCTTAGCGACAGAGGTTGGTTCGCATTTCGACAGGAGTCTGGTCGTTGATATAATGTTTCACCGAGTGCTCTGTGTCTCGGTGACTGGCTCAAATAAGCATATCGGCAAAGGCTATGGGTTATCGAGGGAGGGTCATGGCGAATATAATTTGTCTTACCGACCGGAGGTGGGAGGATCTTATCGGCAAGAGTTGAACGTCTTCGATGAAGTATCCCAGTGAAGTGAGTTTGTCTCACCGACGAAGCAAAAATTTTCTTCCAAATGACTTTTGGTGAGAGATATAGTTACCGGGATGGGGTCGTGGTGAAGTACATATGTCTCACCGATGGAACATAAGGGTTCTTTTAGATGGATTTCGGAGTGAGATCTGTTTTCTCTTGGCAAACAAAACGCTAGCTCGGGGTGACTTTGGGTGAAATAAGAGCACTCTACATGAGGTTTCCCTGACATCAACATGTCTCGTCGATACACAAAACTAAAAGATACATCTCAGTGAGAGTTATGGCTTTCAAAGGAATGTTTCGGTGAGTGACCTTCGGTCTCGCCGATAGCACGATGAGGACTCTATCGGTGAGAAAACCAAAGTGTCTTAGCGAAGGTGAATAGAACAAAACATGACTCCTTAGTGTGACCTATTCATTTCGGTGTGTGATCTTGGTGAGGTGCCCGGGGTCTCGCCGAATGGATTGTAGAGGTGATCTTGTTGGCGAGAGAAGACTTTTTCCATGGTGACCGTAATGTTTCATGTAGGCTTTCGGTATAACTTAACGAGCTCTGTGGGACTTCTCCCTGATCGTGTGTTGTCTTGGTGAATTGGAAAATGATAAAGGACTTTTGGCTTGACATAATGAAATCTCTATGACATCTCCCCGATGGTTGATAGTCACGGAAAAATAGAAAGAGTGGGGGAAGCGATTAACTAGTGAATTTCCTTTGGCATAGATGTGGGGCTGTCTCGCCGATTGTCTCACTGATGAATAACAGAAATTAAAATGTTGCGGCTGACATGTAGATGTGTAATAACTGTTGTAGGCTGACATGATTGGAGCCTGAATTCTGTGGAAGGCCGACTTGGTCTTTCAATTTGATATGTTTTTCTCATACTGGTGTATAAATAGGCATTTCGTAATTGTAAAAGAGCATCAGCTATCAGTTATTCAATATACAGTATACAAATTATATGGATACAATACAATAGATCTATCAGATCAGAGATTATGTTGCATGTTTTCAAACTAGAGGTATTTATGAAAATTAGTGATGTTGCTACATATTTCTGGTGCCAATTATCTGTTCAATTTAATGAAAGTATTGCTAAGCTGTCTCCAAGATGGATTCTTTCTAGTTGTTTAAATTGATGTAACAAGTTTATATTCAATTTATCAGCGCACAATTGTTGTATCTGTGTGCTTAATTGATTGGTTCGTTCAAGCAAAGATTAGATCCTTTTAGTTGATCACAGTAATCAGAGAGATTCATTTGGATTATTAAAGCAGAGCTTAGTAGTTACGGTATTGCATGTTTATACAAGTTGTGAACAGAATGTATGCCAAATGATTTGAGTTTCCTCTAGAGAGTGTTGCTCATCTTGATTTCATTTGACTCCGCCTACCCAACAAGGCACTAGTCTCTGTATTTCATCATTTTGAATTCATTCAATTACTTTATATCTGTTAATTAAGCATTTTAGGATTTCAATCAGAAGATTGCTATCATGTTTGATTTCTTTTGTTCACTTCCATCTGCCATTGTGGACAAAGCATTTCAAAAGGTTAATTATAAGATAAGTCTGCTCAAATCAAAAGGTAGACCTGCTTAGGTTTAGCAGCACCTAAAGAGTAGAAGGTTGAGTTCTCTTGACCTTGTCTGTTACCCTAAAGCGTATCAAGAGATTGGCAGCCTCTTGAGGCATTCAGCCTGAGTTTTTGAGAGCTAACAAATTGGCGACTTTGCTGGGGAACATTCAGAATCAAAGCTTTAATCATAGAGTTAGGAACTTTATACAGACTCCGCTGGGATTAAGAAACATCAAGTATTTTCTCATTTTTTTGACAAAAGTGAGTGGTGACTCTGACAAAATTTTGCAGCTGTGCAAACATGAATGGAAGAAGATCTCAGTATAGGGGAGGTAATACTGGAGCTTCTGCTGGAAGCAATAAGTGGACACACAAAGATGACAGAGCTGATAAGGGAAAGAGGATCAATGAGGACATGTGCATAACAGACAAAGGCAAAGCACCAGGAGCACATTGTGAAACATATAATTGCTATGATACATGGAGAGATGATTTAAGTGCAGAAGTTTGTACCCCTGAAGATCAAAGAAATACTTTTCCTTTTCACGATTCTCAGAAACAGGTTGAGTTTGAAGCTAGACTTGAGCCTGAACGAATCAGAATTCAACATGAATATGATCAGAAGATGGAAGGTAACCAAAATGTGTTTATTGATCATGAGCTTCCTGAGGAAGTAAAAGCACAGTTTGAATTACAGAGGAAGAGGATAGAGGAATTAGAGGCTAAATTGCAGAAAACTCAAGTTGTTGATCAGACAGCTGGTTGCCCAACGAAGTATGTACCACCTCATAAGCAAGGTCATCATGGTGCAGAGACTTCAAATCCACCAGTATCTCCTCACCATCAGACAGAGAATCACTACAATCAGCCAAAGCATCCACCTCATATTCCCACACAGCATATGGGTATGTATCCACCTCCTAGTCAGTCTTTTATCCCATAGTATAATGCACAGTACAACAATCCCATGCACTAGCATCAATGTCCACCTATTCCTTTCCCTCACTAGCATACAACCATGATCAAACAGTTTGATTTAGTAGGTTTTCAGTTATGTCCTTATCCTATGGATGGCAGTTGGAGGAGTATGGTGCCCAAATTTACAGGGAGTAATGCAATCACTACTGAAGAGCATTTAGGAGTTTCAACGTTTTCATCCAAGACATAGATATGCCATATGAAGATTTACACATGAAGTTGTTTATGATGTCACTTCTTGAAGATGCTAGGGATTGGTTCAACATCTTGCCTGCATTCTCAATCAATTATCTTCAAGTATTTCAAGATCAATTCTTAGAACAATATGGGAATCTAAATGCACCAGATGCAGCTCTTCATAAACTGATGCAAATAAAAAAAAATAGAATGACTCAATTTATGATTTCAACCGAAGATTCAATAAATTGTAGATTAAGGTACCTCCTGGATCAAGGTTGCCATATTCTGTAGCTTTGAGTGTTTATTTAAATGCATTTGATCCTAAAATAGGGTACGAATTGAGGAATATATTTCCAAGAGATTTGGCTTAAGCTCAAAAGATAGCACTGACAATTGAAAACAACAGGAAGGCTGGAGGTATAATTAATAGAAGAGATAACCCTAGGGCTCCTCAACAAAGCAATAATTATCAGTATAGACAGGAAAATACATACAGAAATGAGAACAAAAATGAGAGGCTGAGGTTGCATGATATGCCTTATAATACAGACTGGAAGGATGGAAAACCTATAACAGCTAGGCCAAGAAACAAAGAGACTCCTGATCCATTGAGCAAAAAGGGAACTTATATGGTGAGTAATAACTACTTTTGTGAAGTTTGTGATCAACCACATTCCCCAGACTATTGTGTTGTAGCGCAAAGGATGCAAGAAGAGGGAATGCTGATGGAAAATAATGAAGATCACACAGTGTATTTGACTTCAAATATTTCTCACCATGTTGAGGAAAGATACTCATCTTCAGAGGATGAAGACTATGAGTGTGATGTTTCTAATTAGAAGTATAATGTCCATATGGCTGAACAACAGGTCTTTTATGGTTTTGATGATGATTATACTGAGCCACATTTGGTTGAAGCGCCTGCTCAATGCAATGTGAGGAGACTTACTGAAGATGAAATGGAGAGAATAATTGTTGCTGCAGTTGAGGAAGCAAGAAGTAAATAATGGTTGAGAAACAAAAAGGTAAATGATGTAGAAGGTGTTCCTAGGGGAATTTTTATGAAAGATCAAAAGGCAACACAAGGAACTGTGAGGAAGCCAAAAAAGAGATTGCCTGATAAAGATGAACAAAAGCCTATCCAAAAATAGGAAGTTAAGGAGGAAGTGAAGAAATTACATAAAGAGACACAAGCGCCTGGCCAGCTTAATAAAAAAAAGGGAAGAAAACAAAGGAGACGTGCCAGAACTGAAAAATACTGTTAAGATGGAGAGCTCTTCTTTTGACTTCACTCAGGCATAATCCTAGGTAAAAATGTCTGTTCCATTACTTGAGATGATGAAGATTCAAGAGTATAGGGATACTATTGTTCAATTGATAACAAATGGAAATGTAAAATGTATGAATTATGAAAGGAAAGTAGTTGTTAAAGCAATCAGTAGGTAGGAAAAAATAAATAATTTTGAATTCTGCTTGAGTGATATATTATCAACTCCCCCACAAGTTGATCCTTTTTTCACTGCGTTGCTTATCAATAATAAACTATTGAGGAATTGCATGATAGACTCTGGTGTTGCTATAAACATTATGCCAGTAGGAGTTATGAAGCAGCTTGGCATGTGGGTTGATACTACTGGAGGCAAGTGTTATGTAATGGATAACAGACCTGTTCCTGTGGTTGGTGTTATGAAAGATGTTGAAGTCAAATTTGCTACTTATTCACAGGTGGCTTATAATATAGACATAACAGTGATAGATACTCCTCCTCAATTCAGGATGCTCTTATCAAGGCAATGGACTGCAGTTGTTGGTGGAAATGTTCAATTTGATTTGTCCTATGCTACAATTCCAGTGAATGGCCAAGAGGTCAAGTTGTATAGGGAGCCGAGGATGAATCAACTTGTTGATTGTGTGCCACAAAATCAAATCAATTTTTTTTATGATGTTGATCTTGGGAATTTTAAGATTGAACCAACTCAGCCAAAATTAACCAATAGTGATCCAATTGAAAAACATGCTGCACAAAATTGCAATGGTGTCTGGAAGATGTATTTTGTTGGATCCTGCAACCAAGAGGGTAATGGAGCTGGGATTGTATTTGTTTCACCTGAAGGTACTACTTTTAAATATTCATTTTTGTTAGCATTTGAATGTACAAATAATGTGGCAGAATATGAAGCTTTATTAACACTATATATTTTTAGAAGATTCAAGATTGATATGTGTGTATAAGTCTTCTTAAGTTATTCAAGTAAGTTGCCAGTCAATAATAGTAGGAAAGTGAGTTTGTTGAATAGTAACCCTCCCATATCATTTGGTTATGGTATGATGGGGGTTTTAATTTTTATAGGTTGATTTGGGTATAAGATTTATTGATCTTTCAAATAATAGAATATTATTTATGAGTGGTTTGATGATAATGGATATGATGAGTGTGGGTGTCTTGGTTTTGGTTTGATCTAAAATTGGATCTTGATAAATCCCCATTTAGGAATTTGGTAATGACGAATATTTTCCTTCAACTTCAATAGATCTTACTTATGGATTGAGCCTTAGATATATTTCTTAAGCTTCATAAATTTTTTGTAGTATGACCCTTTATGAAATTCACAATATTATTTTTTCTTTTACTAAATAAGCATAGGATTATTTTCATGAAATTGTTTGGTTAATCTAAATTTCATTATGTTCACTTTAAATAACTTTTGAAAAATTTCCTCCATGGGCATTCTTAGAGGCATACATTACCTTTTTAATTTTATTTTTTGTTGACCCCTATGTATGGTACCACTAGGGTAGTTTTACATAGCTGAGATATTCTTAGAACCAATGAATCCATCACCAACCATGTTCCTTTTTTATATATAAATTAGGTTTATCATTTTGGTCTATTCTAAACACTTTCACATTTTATTTATTTATTAGGGACCTTTTGATAATTTCATCAAAGGACACTACTAAATGGACTTGTAAGTGAAAGGCCAATTTAGGACTGAGGTTTGTGACAAAGATATGGAAAAAATATTTTTTAGGTATAGGCCATGAAAACGTATTGTAAGTATTTTCCATCATTGTATAAAGTAAGATAAGAGATTTCTATTTGTTTTTTTCATTCTAGATAGGTAAATAATGATGAGTTCACATTCTATGTTATAAGAAAATTAATTCACACATTTTCCACTAAGTTGGAAAATGACTTGATGAAACCTTTGGGCAAGTGGAAGAACCATTCAAGATCTTTCTTACCTAGGCTTATTAGAAAAAGATAGATTATGAAATCATCCTTATAGGGCACTTCTTTACATACCCTGCTTAATTATTTGACATGGTCACAAGGTTCTCCCCTTCCCTTATATTTATTAAATTTAATGACTTCAAAGTGCAAAGAAAATGGTGTCTTCAAAGTAAGTAGTCAAGATGAACTTGTACCCTTTCTATTGGGTAGACCACTCATCATGAAAGCCTTTTATGCCATATTTTATTGTTCTCCATTCTTGATCAAATGATGTGCCAAGTATTTGAATGACAAGATGTTGTAATTGGATGGATGTTAAAAAATTTGATGGGAGTGGCCTCTACTGATAATTGTGTAAATGAAGATGTTGTGTCATTGCTTGTGAACTTGTTAAAAAAGTGTGAAACCTTACCTAATGACCAACCATCCATCCAAACCAACTTTGAAGAATTACCTCCCACAAATCCATCCTTGTCATCACTTGACTCCACCCTACCACCCTCACCAAACTATGAAGTTGAACCTAACCTAGCCCAAACTAAGAAAAGAATGAAAGAGGAACACATGAATGATATTACTCACAATAATTATGATAATATGCAACCTATTATGATACATTTGGATAGTGAAGAAGAAGATAATCCATAAGAACAAAAATAAGATCATAGTGAAATAGCTCACATATTTTCTAAATGGATGAACTTAAATGGGTGTAGCCATGATGGTCCCCCTAATGAGAGTGATTCACCATGCCTTGAACCTAATGTTAAACTCCTTGTATGAAACTTTTTGTAGTCACTTTAGCATATTGTGTGCCTTCCATTTCCGATGAGCGAGATTGGTCCATGCAGACAATTTTCTTTAGATCGACTCACGTGTGTGGTGCCACTATGTGTTTTTATGTGTTTTCTTGCACGTGATGTGATCTCTCGTGATGTTCTACTTGGCTTGTTTTTGTGTTTCTTAGTTTTCTATGGATGACCCTTGTTGCTCTCATTAGCACAAGGATACAAAGAAAATGAGTTTGTTGTGACATTCATCTATTAATATATCTATTCTTCTTTATGTTGTGAATATTATTGTTTTGTGTTTTCCTTTTGGGAACGATGCAAGGAATTGAGACATTTAGGTCTCTTCCATGTTGACCCAAAAGCTTATTTGTCATCTTAATGTGTCATTCCTCCATTGAGTTCATAGTTCCATGACTGTTTTGGGAATGATGTTGATTCTGAGCATAATCATATTATATATTATCTATGGTCTATAATAATTTTAGATTCATGGATCCCTTATGTGATATATTTTATCTTGTTATGTGGTTTACTTTTGGGGGGAAATCCCTTTTCATGAGTCAGTATTATTAGGAACATATCATTGGCATAAAGTTTTCCAATAAGCTCTCATGACCACCTTTCATGTTGCATATATTGTTTTTCTCTGCCTTAAAGAAAATTTATCATAATTAGTGTTAGAAATTACTTTGAGGTGGGGGCATGCATTCCATTATGTGTTTCACTTTGTTCACATGCACCGAACTTGGTGATGCATTTTCTTGGAATATTGATAATTTTTGTAGCGCCTTATTAGAATTATTGAGATTATAATTCTCGGTATGGTTGAAATGAGAATGCACCTAGTGAATATTGGACTTCACTATCCCTTATGTGTTTTTCATTTACTACATTGTAAAAACTTACATAGTGAATATCAAACTTCACTAGCTTGTGTTGTTTCTTGTCAAATCTCACCTAGTGAATACCAAACTTCACTAGCCTATGGTTCTTTGCTTCATGGGTTAGCTAGCAAATATCAAACTTTGTTAGCATGTGATTCACGAACATGGGTATGGAACCTAGTAATATTTTTGTGGTGCTTGCTAGTCTATGATTTTCATACCATGCTTGCACGTTTGCATTGATTTTTATTGTGTAACTTGCATCATGTTTTGTTTTCATTTCATGTTTATGTTTGCATTATTCTATGTTATGTGTCGTTATTATGTATTCTTTGTGTTTTTTTTATTGTATTGCATTGTATGTGCGTTCCTTTTTCCTTATATTTTCTTGTCATAGGTGTGAGACAAGGATTTTTAAGTGAGGGTTGATTAAACTTGATTCATGATGAATCAAAGCATAGCTTCACCAAATAAACCTACATCTACAAATAAGAGCATTCAAATTAGAAATCTAAACTAAGAATTTTACTGAAATTGAAAGCTACAAACTAAGAAAATAGTTAAATTCCTAATCCAACCCATTTGAAACTTATAATGTTTTGGAATTGGTGTCATGTTGATGTGAAACAATGACCCTTTCCCAATCCTGTGATCAGTGAGCCTATTTCAGTCGATTATATGGAAGAGAATTGATGAAACCATTGTGATTGATGTATGGAAACCTAGTTTATGCTAAAAATGAACATGATGCAAGCTAAGTTACCATGATTTCATGCTAAATATGTACTAATTATGCTATTGCTAAGCTAATATAAACTAATTCTAATCTAAAATATGAAAACCCTAATTTATAAAAAAGCTAAGATGGATGCATGGAATCCATTAATGGATGATATAAGCTATGATGCAATTAAAAGTTAACTAAAATAAACTAAAAAGCAAGTAAATATGAGTGTAAGTGCATATGAGATTCAACAACATAAGTTTGCAATTGAAAGATGGATCCATTTGTCTCCAAATAGTGACCTGTTTATAGGAGAGCAAATGAGGAATGAAGGTTTAAGATCAAAAATTTTAATCAATGGTCCAAGATGAAGGAGATGAGAGGCATGGATCATGGATTCTCATCAATGGATGTGAATGCATGATGAGATTTAATCAAGGGTTCACACTTGCCTCAAACAAACACACTTTTGACCTACTCACAGAGGTCAAAGGTGACTTATTCAAAAGGTTAAAGGTTAAAACTTGCTTAAGAAGCCAAGTGAAAATATCCCTTTTTCAAATGATGGAGGAATAAGAATATTCTTTTGGAATATTCTCATGGGTGAGGAAAAAGGAATTTTGCAAATTAAAAGAAAACTTTAATTGTACAAAAAGGGGATAAGGAATATTCTATATGGGGAATATTCCCTTTGCTTAGAGGAAAGTTAGATTAATTGCTAATTAAACAAGATTTAATCATACAATTTAGGAGAATTTGAAGAATTGAAGAGATATTTATAAAATTAAATGATTTAATAAATGGGAGAAAGGTGAAATGATATTTAATTAAATAACTTAGGGTTATTTAATTAAATAAAATGAATTAGGGAATTAAATTAAATATTTTGATTTATTTAATTTAATGAGACAAAATGTGAGCACAAAAAGGGATGAATTAACCCGATTAAATTAATTAGGTTAATGGATGAAAATGATGCAATTAATTAAATAGCTTGTCTATTTAAATTAATTAACTGAAAAGAGGATGGGTTAAAGAGGAATGAAGCTATTAAATCTATTTTAAGTGTATGATATCGATTAGGGCATTTTTTAGTGTCTACATTTTTCCCCTCTTTGAAGCGAGGTACTTGCTGCTTCAGTTCAAAGAATAACGCTTTTCAGATCAAAACTACTACATAAATCATTTATTTTTTAGATTCCCCAACGAAAGGATAAAGTTGACTCCCTACCCCCTCGAGAATTCAGGCAAAAATTTCAAATTTTGGGTTGATTTCTCGATAAAGGTTAAAAGCTGCCCCAAGGGTCCAGAAAGGCTCTAGGATGCAAGAATAATGCCAAAAATGCAAAATAAAATGCAAAATTAGGTTTTTAGATTGGAAAAATTAGTGAATATGATAATAAACCCTATCTTCAAGGTTAAATTAGGGAAAAAAACCCTAATTTTCTAGCTTAAATAGGCGAAGAAGGTCACTTTCAATTCATTTGTGCATTCACACTTAAGAGATTCTTGTTATTTTGAGCTCTGACCCTCTGACGAAATGGGGTGCCGAGAGATTCTTAGGCACATCTATGATCGAGTTCGAGAGTTCTAGCGACTTCCAGGCATAGGACCACCGGTATGTAACTCCAAACTTGATTTTAATTTTGACTTTTTGATGCATTTATTATGCTTTGAAGTTCAAACTTTTGTGGCGACGCCCAAATGGATTATATCGACACATATTTATATGGCGACGTTATTCACGATTTAGAATTAGGGTTTCTAATTTTAAATGGTGAGACATGCTTGTATGGCGACACACTTGCCAATTTAGAAATTAGGGTTAGGGTATGACAAAGGTTAAATCGCGATGCCAACTTATTTGGTGACGTATCTTTTTATTTTTAATTTTAAATGCTTCTGGCATCACAATTTGAAATTTGAATATAGCGATGCTATTGTGATTTCTGAGCTATAAATTTCAAATTGAGTTAAATTTTGATGATTTCTAATGATGTGTGCTTCATGGATGCAAGAGGTCTTTCCATCATTGATCTTACGAGAGCACAAGCCAACCATTTTGGAGAGACTAGATGATTTATCAAAGTTGCACCAGGAGCACCTGGGAGAGATCAACCTCTGGTATGTCGCATATGCGCTTGTGATTTAGACACACTTAGTGACGATGACTACTTTGTGTGAGAGATGGTATAGTGAGACCTCATCCTTCCACTTTCCAACAGGTTAGGTGACAGTTACTCTAAAGGATGCATGGTGTATACTATGTTTGTCGATTGATGGAGATCATGTGATTTATGACACTAATGCTAGATTCGACACCTACCTTGAGTTCATGGATATGGATTAGATCACTTTGGTTACATCACAGATTGACCTTGAGTCATACAGAGGTCATGTGTCAACTTTCAGATTGATCATCGCAGCCATCATTTCAAGTTTGGTTGCCCCAAATAGATGCAATAGAGGATTCATCCCAGGATGGCACTTAGCGTGGCATCAAATTCTATATAGGAGGACACTTTTTATGTGAGGGCCTATGATGCTAGCCTCCCTGTATCATGATTTGCATGATTTTTTCTATTGTGATGGGAGAGCCATTGGTGCAAGGGTGACTCTGCTACATATTTGGGTGTGGGAGCACATTGCCATGCTCTGACCCATTGTTTAGATGGAAGACGTGGAGCCAAATGATCTTGTCATTTGGAAATACAGAGGTGCCATTACCCTCAGGAACACTAGATAGATTAGGCTCCTATATTGGAGATGACTTATTTATGACATGATAGTTTTCTGCTAGCGCCCATGGCTACAGATGCCACCATGGTTAGATGATATCTAGCAATTATATTTCACCAGGAAGACTTGATACATGCAAGGTCGAGAGAACCATATTATTGAGAGATATCTACTAGATAGGGAAGCCCAACAGTTCAAAGAGGTCCAGGATAGACCTGATAATGCCTATAGGGAAATTTTTGCAAGATTAGCATTAGAGGTTCCACATGGGGACTGACTATCCTAGCTCTAGAGGCAATAGAGAGCTTTAGACAGCTGGTGGCTCAGCCTTGGGCATACAATCAGGGATAGGTGATAGCTTAGACTATGCCTGCATATGATGTGCGGTTTGTCCCTCCCTGACAATTGATGAATCTAGCAGGTTTCCTCCTAGAGGGAGACCCAGAGGCAAAAGAAGCAAGGAGAGGTAGGGGATAGGATGGCCAAGATAGGAAGGATGGTCAAGTTCTGGAGCCCCCATTTTTATAGTAGTAGCCTCCTTAGGTACAATCTCAACTAGGACCACCACCACCACCAGATGCTTGGGATGTGAAAATACAACAGTTGCAGCAACGGGTGCAGATATTGACTGGTGAGTAGGATCAGGCCTACCAATAGGTTTTGGTTATTACTATTGAGCGAGACTAGGCTCAGTAGTAGGTGGTTGCGGTCACAACCGAGATAGATCATGCATTATAGAGAGTATAGGATGTGGCGGGAGAGAGAGAGAGACCACATAGAGGTCATTATAGAGGCTACATATTACATGCAACATTATCATCATGATGTACCAGTGACACTGAGACAACCTGATTTTTCAGAGCACAGTGGTGCACAACTACGAGTAGAGGATCAGCCTGAGAGACATGTTGGAGAGGGTAGCAACCATTAGAGCTAGCTATCATGTATAAACACTTTTTGATTTTTCCCCCATTCTTTATCATAGAGACACATTCATGGGATCCTTTTTTATAGTCTCATGGATATTTTATTTTTGATTGATGTTTAGACACTGATCCAAATTTTGTACCATGACATTCATTTTTTGATATATATATATGATATGAATATGGATGATTTATGCTATGATGTGTTCACTTTATTTTATGTATGGATGGATATGAGATGGATCCATTTCTTTTCATATATTTTCTATGCATTTTATGATGGTGATGTATGCATGTGGATGTATGGATGCAAATGCTTATGATATGCAACTATTTAAGATTCCTAAAATACTAAATTATTCATCATGACTTAAATGATTATGCAGAATGTATGATGTGATATGCAATGATTATGTTGATGGATGTTTTATGATTATGCTATGATTATGAGATGTATGTATGATGATGGTTTGTGGATGCAGGGTGGATGCATTGATGATGTTTTTGTTGATTGTCATGATACCAGGTTAGCATAGAGAGAAGATAGAAGGATAAAGAATGAATGACCATTGATTTTGATGATTACTTCAAACAATCCAACAAGTCCTTGATTCATTGAGACTTTATTAGAGATGGTGACAAGACAATGAAAAATGTAGGATGAGATGCTCACATTTTGAAATTGGAATTTTCTATCATTCCTTATTGTTTGATAGAACACAAAGACATGATGCATCAAGGTATTAATAACTAGGACAACGTTGTATCTAGTGTAATGGACTTTGACTTGACAAACAGATAGGATAGTTCTTGTTCACACCTTGACATACGAAAACCTCGTTGGAATGCAAGTTAGACACTTAGAATATATTGGACCAAATCATATGCAATAGTCAACAACATATCCTAAACGACCTTCCTACACACAACCAAGCAAGTATGCACCAAGATTATTTTACAAGAGTACCCACAAGCATAGAAAACAAAATATAATGATTGATTCCCCATTCCTTTCTCTCTAAATCATTTTTTTTTATACATCATCGAGAGGTCCTTAGAATGGGTTATTAAGATAAATCATAAGAAAAGATCAAAGAAAAATAGTCAGTGTTATCTATAGGTTTTTCCTAATTTAAGTTTAGCTAAAGTTATGTCTGATACTGATGTCCATTGCAGGAAGGATACATCCTAGGAAATGTCGATCAGAGGGTTTTTTGATGTTGGAATGATGATGCTAAGATGAGTCATTTCTATAAACTTCACTGATGCATTTACTTGTAATCTAGAATTTATATTTTGACCTTTAGGTTCACACTTTACAACTTGCTATACTTGCTTTCTACTTGTTTCTCCAAAGGTTGAAGGTGATGATCAATTTATTATGGGTGGAAGTTTATTGTGGGTGAAAGCGAGATTGGATGGATGGGTTTTGGATTTTTTGGAATATTTCAATGTTTTTGGTATTTTAAAAATGTTTTGATGCTATTTTTGGGCTTTTTTGAAAGTTTAAATGAATGTTTAGAATTTTCAAAATGTCCAAGGCTGTTTAGGGTTTTCTGAATGTTTTGAGGCCTTTTAGTTCTTTCGAGTATTTTCTTCTTTTTTTTGGATTTTCCATTCTTCAAATGTTTTTGTTTTTTCTGAAATATCTAAATGTTTTTGGGTTTTCAAAATATTTGAATGTTTAGGTGTTTTCTAAGAATTTCTGAGTTTCGACCAAGAACCTAACCTAAAGACCTATCCTAGGGGCCTTAGGGGCTAATCAAAGAT
The DNA here is from genome assembly GCA_007258455.2 of Sequoia sempervirens. Classification (NCBI taxonomy): domain Eukaryota; kingdom Viridiplantae; phylum Streptophyta; class Pinopsida; order Cupressales; family Cupressaceae; genus Sequoia; species Sequoia sempervirens. The sequence goes on along the minus strand of VDFB02379711.1, from coordinate 204,838,148 downwards.
AAGCCTTGCTTATGTTATACATGCAAAGACCACGTAGTTCGACTCACTCGACCCATTTACAAGATGGAGAAATGCATGGGTGAAAGACATCAATTTATTATGATGAACTCTTAAAGGACTGACCTAGGGTGTCTCAAGGGCACAACAATGATGGCCTTGTCTATGTTCAAGCTCATAGATGATGTAGTTCGACAAGAGGACTCTTTTTTTTTTTGTATTTTTGATGTTTGACCTTTTTAGGGTTTTTGATGTTTTCTGGATGTTTTGGATTTTTCCTTTACAATTTTTCCAATATTTTTTTATTTTTTGAATAAGATTCCCAATGACCCCAAGATATACAAGAACCTGATTGTGACCCATAATGAAATGCCCCCAATGTGACATGTTAGCCTACTTCGATAAAGGAAGGGTAGACTGGCCTTTGGAATATGCCAAGTAGTACTAAAAGGTTCATGATACGTTACAATGTCAAGCCATGATAAGGACACAAATGATGGATAAATAGGAAAAAATATCCAAAGAATATATGGAGATGCCTTATTTATGCAAGGTGCCTATTTTCTAGGTTTTCACCAAGGTACTTTCCCAAAGTGCCACCGAAGTGGTTTTCACTAGAGGACAATTTTTTTCTATACTTTTTCAATCCTTTTTCTCTTTTTTTGGATTTTTTGATCATTTTATGATTTTTTTGTATTTTCTAATTTATACCCTTCAATATTAGGCATAATTTTTTTTGAGATGCAAGTTGTTGGTTGGCTCCTGCAAGGGTTCACCTTCAGGGATTGACAGTTGGTATGCTTCCGATCCACAGCTTGCTATGATGACAAAGGGACCTAACCAATTAGGCTCAAACTTTCCTTTGTTGTCTTGATCTGTAAGGTTCTTTTGATTCTTCTTTAAGACTAGATCTCCTACTTGGAATGACCGACATTTGATTCTCTTGTTATAGCTCTATTTTAGTTGATTTTGATATACTTGCAAGTGATTAAGGGCATCAAGATGACATTCATCCAGTAATTCCATCTCATTTAGTCGATACACTTTGTATTCTTCCTTAGTTATCAAGTTTTGCAGTGATACTCGTAATGATGGGAGCTCAACCTCAATAAGAAAGATGGCTTCTTATCCATAGACCAAAGAGAAAGGGGTTGTTCCTGTAGGCGTGTAGATACTAGTTCGATAAGCCCAAAGAGTGGGATTTAGTTATAGATGCCAGTCACAACCAGCTTCATTAACTATTTTCTTTAAGATTTTTTAGGATAGTTTTTTTCGTAGCTTCTACTTGTCCATTTCCTTGGGGATAGTACAGGGTAGAAAATAGGTGTTGGATATTGAATATTTGGCACAAATATTTCACATCCTAATTTTTAAAAGAGGTTCCATTGTATGAGATGAGGGTGTTAGGGTTAGAAGGTATATATCTAACAATTAAATGCAGATTTAATTAATAAATAGAGAAACTAAAAGATACATAGAAGAAATTATAACATAAAGAATTTAACGTGGTTCACCCAATTCGGGATACATCCAACAAACCGTGGCCATCCAATGATTTTATTATACATTGACCTATTACAATCTTGCAAATAATCACATTTTTCCTCATACTGTAACTCTCATCTAAACCCCTTTATAACAAGCTTAGAAGCTTCTAGATTAGGGTTCTACAAAGTCGGTTTTTTTCTTTTTTTGTTGATTTTTCCTTTTTGGTGACGAAACGAAAAAGTAGGAGAAAATTACAACCCACTTAGTAAAGTATAGCATGATCAGTCACCACATACCAACAATGGGTTTATGGGACACCATAATAGAAAATTAGGTAATTTAGGATAAACTTGGCTATCTGATTCCCTATTATGTAGGTCATAGGAATGGCTTCAACCTACTTAGTAAGTACTCAATGGTGGTTATGGTAAACTTGTGGTTGTTAGATGAGGTTGGAATGATTTTATCTATGAGGTCTAGGCCCCATTGCGAAAAAGGCCATGGTGTGATCATTGGTTGCAATTCTTGAGTTGGAGCATGAATTAGATCCCCATGATGTTGACACTAGGTACACCTCCACACATACTAATGAGCTTCTTTTTCCATGGTTGGACAATAGTACCCCATCCTCAATAGTTTCCTAGCTAATGTCACACCACTAGAATGGGACCCACATATGCCATTGTGTACTTATATTAAAGCAACTAAGGATTTATCTTGGTTAAGACATCATAGTAATGTTCCCTCAATGCTTCGACGATAAAGGGTATCACCCAGGATCACGAATCGGGATGCATTTTTAACAAAGGTATTTTTAAGGTTCGGGGTGATATTAGATGGAAGGGTTCCTCTGTTAAGATAAGTAAAGATATCATGGTACCAAAAGGATCCAGGACCAGCAATGACACACACAAATTCAGATTCAGGGATTTTGAAAGTTTGTACGAGAAGTTGTTCTACCAAGAATTCACATTGGAAGATGTTCGACGTGTCTAGTAGTGATCTGATTATTTCCATGGCATCTACTACTCTATTGTTCATGCGAGGTATCTACTCAAAAGTTATGTATATAAAGAGGTCTTTGATATTCTCCATCATCTTCTTATAAGGAGTGACCTTGTCATCTTTAGTTTGATAGTCATCATTGACTTGGCTGATAACCAACTATGAGTCTCCATAGACTTCCATCTCTTAGATTTTCCACTGAACTACTATCCTTAGACCTGTGATTAGGGCTTTGTACTCAACAATGTTGTTGGTACATGGGAATGATAGTCTGTATGAATTTGGGATGCAATCACCTTGAGGGGTGATGAAAAGAACTCCCACTCCTGATCTGTGTTGGGTGAACAATCCATTAAAGTACATCTTCCACTGAGTTGTGAGGTTGATAAGGAACACTAATTCATTAGGGAAATTAGATATCAAAGGGTTCTCAACATAGATAGGTGCTTTTGCTAGTTTTTCTATGATTACTTTTACTTTGATTTCCTTACACTCCACATACTCTATGTCAAATTCTATTAAGATCAACACCCATTTAGCCATTCATCCTGTGAGAGTTGCTTTGGATAATAGGTATTTCAAAGGATCAATCTTTGCAATGAGCTTGATTTGATGTGACAATAGGTAGTGCCTAAACTTTTGTGAATAAAAAACTACTACTAGGCATTCCTTCTCAATGGGTGAATAGTTCATCTCATAGCCTGCCAAGGTTCTGTTGATGTAGTATATGGCTCTTTCCTTTCCATTTCAATCATGTTGTGCTAAAAGAGCTCCTAGTGTTTCTTGTGTTGTTGCGATGTATAGGATTAGTGGCTTGTTTAGTATCAGTGGCATGAGAACTGGAGGCATTAGTAAATAACATTTGATCTTTTGGAAAGATTTATCACACTTGTCATACCACTTGTAGGTTATCCCTTTATGGAGGAGATGTGAAAAGGGGTGAGTCCTATCTAATAGTTGGGATATGAACCTTTTGATGGAATGAAGTCTTCCTTGTAATTCTCTCATCTACTTCAATGTTTGTGGTGTTCCATGTCTAGGATAGATTTTACCTTTGTTGGATCAATTTCTATCCCTCTTTGTGAAACAATGAAGCCAAGAAGTTTACTTGATGTGACCCCAAACACAATTTTTTAGATTTACTCGTACTTTGTATTCTTCAAGCTTGTCAAAGATAGGTCCTAAGAGTTGTATGTGCTCACTTCTCTTTCTTTATTTTTCCAAAATATTGTCCACATAATCTTCAACTATTGTGTGGATCATGTCATGAAAGATGAGGGTCATTTCTCTTTGATAGGTTGCTCCTGCATTCTTTAACCCGAATGGCATCACATTCTAGTAATAGGTTCCCCATGGACAAGTGAACACAATTTTGTGTTGATCCTCCTTAGCGATTATGATTTTATTATAGCTTAAAAAACCATCCATGAGTGATAAAATTTCATGTCCAACTGTTAAATCCACAATGAGATCGATGTTGGGAAGAGGAAATCATCCTTCGGACATGCCTTGTTCAGATCTCTAAAATTAGTGCATATTCTGATGCCCCTAGTGGGTTTTGAGACTAGTACCATGTTTGAAACCCACTCAAGATAATCTATTGGTTGGATGAAGCCAACATCAAGAAGATTTTGTAATTTTAGTTTAATCAAAAGTGCTATCTAAGGGTGCATCTTCCTTATTTTTTTCTTAACTGGTTTGGCTTCAGGATAGACTGCTAAGTGATACACAACCACTTCTGGATCAAGGCCTGGCATATCTGTGTATGACCATGTAAAGTTGGTTTTATGCTATTTCAGGAAAGCTGCCAGGTTCTTCTATTCTTTGTCCAACAAGGATTCAACATAAAAAGTGATCTCAGGTACTTCTTTGGTTCCCATATTAATTATAGTGGCTTTTTCTACTAGTATTGTTGACTTCTCTAGATGCATTGCACTAAGGGGGAGATTGAATCCCTCATCGTTGGGTGCCTCAAAAAAAAATTCACCATCAAATGCATCCTTTTTTTTTAGTATTTTTGGATCAGAGAGTTCCACTAGGTGGTTTTCACTCAAGGATCTACATGTTAGTTGCATTTTATTTATTTTGCGTCTGAAGGATTCAATCATCTCCCCATAATATGCCCCTCTGTTGAGCTCTATGTCGAAGCCTATTTTGTGATCTTCCCATGATAATTTTTCATGAATTCCCATGAATTCTAAGATCGCTTCATCATTTTCAAATAAATCTAAAATCAGTGATCCTTGTTGGTCCATGTCAATGAGTTGTGGGTAAACTAGGTGTATTCAATTGGTTGGTTGTTTGAGACAAAGGATGTTATGGATATCATAAAGAGGGTGTTGTTCTCAAATAGATCAACAAAATCAAGGGGAAAGTCATCTAAGATTGTATCACACGATGTAGGTGACCAAGAGGAAGCATCAGATCACTTAGTAGAAATACCTTTGCTAATAAGTGTGACCTTGCTAGTAATACAATCCAAGCCAAGATTTTTTATTTGTTTCTCAGGAACGATGGGTTCTAGTAAGCCATTGTCATTCTACCCTAGCTTCTCATTCTTGTTATATCCCATGCTCTTCATTAGCTATAGGCCTTTTTTGTCATCTTCTATGGGAAGAACAGGAAGAGGTTGTTCATCTCGATAGAGGAGTTTAGAGATTTCTTCTTCATTGATATCTTCTTGATAAAAATTTCCCCACTTAGTGAAAGTAGTAGCGGCTATCTTGATTGTTTCGGGTTCTTTGGTGCTAGATGTAGGTTTCCCATGTGATTGAGGAGAAATAGGTAACTCTCCTAAGACAAAGGTGTCTTTCAATAGTTTGTATTTTCCACAACCATCATCCTGGATCACTGCTTTGATTTCGGGTATACTCTGCGCAATGGGCATTTTTGTTGTAGAGGCTAGGAATGACAGGTCAACAAAAGAGCTTGATCTTGTAGGTCCTTCACCATTTTTGGGTATTTGGGGGATCTTATAGAACTTGGCCTCAAGAATTTTGCATTAATAGAAAGGCTCGAGATCTCCATAGATAGTGATTTCTCTGCATTTGAAAGGAAACTTCACACATTGATGATAGGTTGAGGCTACAACTTTTAGAGCATGGATCCAGGGCTGACCAAGTAGTATGGTATAGGGAAGATCAAGATCAAGTATTTGGCATGTAGTTTTTGCAATAAGAGGTACCACTTGGATTGGAAGTGAAATAATTCCTTGTGATACTCATTCTTGGTTTCCACATTATTAGAGGAGGATATTAACCTTAAGAGTTCTAAGATTTATATTTGTTCAGGGGTCTACTTAAGTTGATCTAGAAGATTGTACTTGCTAGGATTAAATGTGGGAAAAGTAGGTTGTGCCCTAGATTGAGATGAGACTCCTTGAATGGTTATTTTTCCACGTCGTGTGGTGACTCCACATTTCGTATTAGCTCCTTTATGGTGAAAATAGTGATAATGTTATCGTAGGAGGAAACTACATTGGAATAGGTATGTTGCACATTGGTGTAATCCTTAGCTTTTTTGTTGTTGTTTCCTTTGTTATGATCTGGCATAGGGTTCTTGTATATCTTAAGATCTAGGTTCCTAGCTGGTACCTCAATAGATATGGTATCATTTTCTATGAGATCTTGGATGATGTTCTTGAGTTTCATATAATTTTTTGTTTTGTTCCCTTTGATTTTATGAAAGTCACATAGATCACCCTTGTTGTACCAAGATGGCTTCTCTTGTGGTTCTTGGTAGTTTTCAAAGTTTGGAAGTGTTATCAAATTTGACTCTACCAACTTCTTCATGATTGTCTCGATGGGTTTTGATAACTGTGTGTACTTGCATTTGCGATAATTATTCTTATTAGTGATTTTCCTTTATTACATGTTGGACATTACTAATTTGATTGTTCTGAGGAGGTGTTGTTTATTGCACACTTGGCTGCATATTAGCAACTTGATTGTTATTAGGTCTAGGAGCACTTAGTATGACCTTATCATCTACCACACTATCATTTGTTACATTTTTGTTCTTAGCCTAGAAACAAGGTTTTTCATTTGAACTAGTTGAAGGACAGTTTTATTTGTAAGCTTGAGTATTTCCTTGTGAGATCAGGTCTCTTTCGATGTTAAGGGCTTTAGGGACAAACTCATCATATGATGTGATGCATTGCATTTTCAAGTGGAATGATAGATTTGGATCAAGATTGGCTATGATGATTCTCACTTTTTGTTCATCAGGAAGAGGCCACTTTCTTTTACTAGCTCTTTGTCTTCAGCGTTGTAAGAAATTAGCGAAAGTTTCTCCTTGATTTTATCTAAGAGTGTATAATTCTTTTAAAATATGCTTCTTGCACACTTTCAAGAAGGGAATTTTTTTAGCCAATAATACTTGCAGCTAGCTACAAGCTTCCATGAGATCATTATGTTCCTTGGACACTGTATTAAGTCTATCTTGCAACCTTCGAACACTAGCTTCATTAAACTTGGAAACATCTACCACTAATGCAACAACTTCAGGGGAAAAGGTGTTAGACACCCTTTTAACAATCAAGCTCCCTTTGATACCCTTACCCTTCGATGCTTCAATGATTGAAGAAATGTCTATAGCTGGGGCAAGGGCCTAGATTACAAGAGCTTCCCAATGTTTGTCAAACCCTAATCCTAACAATTCCATCTATGCTTCCTCTTCTGTGGATAAAACTTCTCCTTTTTGTTTCCTAGTAGTATCAAAGACAATTGTAGAAGCAATGTCCCATTTAGGGAGTAGTAGTAGTCAACTATCTTCCACCATTCTTCTCCCTTCATCAGGCATAATGTTTTTGCACTAGAAATTCATTTTTTCCATTACCTTTGTAGCCACTTCATCATATTTTTCTCTAGGAACATCTTCTTGTGTCAACTGAAATCTTTTAAGGTACTCCTCCCTCATTGATCTAAAAAAAACTCTTTAAAATCCTAGGATTTTATAAAAGCATCATCAAACATGAATTGTGTATAGGTCAATTCCCTCACATCATTGAGGTTATCTCTCCCCATAGCCACATCCAACCTGAACCTTTGCTGAAGAAGATCAACAATATTTTGTCTTGGGGGGATGACATATATCATTGAATTTCATCCATGGTGATATGAAAATCTTCACTTTCATCTGTATTGATGGGATTGTCAACCAACAATGGTAGTTGCTCAACTTTCATCCTCTTTTGTTGTTGCTCTCTTGGGGGAGAATCAAAATCCACATCGATTGTTTGATGGCCAAGGGAAGGAGAGGGAGTGACCTATGGTGGGTTTGATTGCACATTTTATCTAAAAATAGGCCTTTGGGGCCTTCTGATAGAAATCTTAGGTCTAATCCACTTTGCTAGTTTCTCTTCCAATATAGGGGCCTTACCTACAACTCTCTCAAAATTATTCAACACCGCCTCAATCTTGGAAATTGGGCCAATAATATCAAAAAAAAATTCATGAAAATCCTTATCATTCTTTATCCTTATAGCCTCTTCCTTGTTGGATACAAGCCATTTCGACTTTCTATTTTTTACCTCAGATTCATCCTTGCAATTTCTTATGGCATCTTCATATAAATCAACCAAATGGAAAAAATCAAACCTTGTGTGACTTTTCCTGACCTCTTGTATGAAAACTTCATGGTCAAAATCCTTGACATTTAACTAAGATAACTTGTATTCCCCAAGTATTTATTTTAGCCTATCTAAACCCTCTCTAGTAAAAGTGAAATCTGAAAAAGAAATAACATAAGGGAAAAAATATCCTTTCTTTTGTTTTCCTAAATGAAAGTGTCCAGCCTCATTCAATTTCCACATGATTTCCATGAATGCCAACTTGGGTGACACATATCTGGGTAGCACATGGAGGCCTTGAGGGAACCCATGTACTCTAATAACAATTGAGTTCTCATGGAGGTAATAATCTTTCTAGTTATGCTATACTCCTAACTCTGGCCTCCACTCTTTGGGCCTAAGGAAATCCAAAGTTTTCTTGTGCAATCTGATTCAAGGTTGAACCAACCTTGCCATGAATTTTCTTATAAAAAAATAATAGTCAGACTCACTACAATGTTTTTCCCAATTATGTGTCCAATATTGCACTAGGAGATCATTGCCCTCTTTATCTTTCATGTCTAGTTATAAAAATCTGTTGAAATGATCTTTCCCTTTCTACAAAAGCATATGGAAAAGGAGAGAATACCACATGAAATTCACCTTCAACTCCTTACCACTTTTCCTTCTCTAAATGTCCACCAGTTGATTGTGAATAGCATTAGCTAAAAATATGGCATAGTCAAAGTCACTATTGAAAAAAGGATGTTGTACATCAACAACCATATACATAAGAGGTGTCTCTATTTTTTAGCCTGCATATTGTCCCAACACCTGGTATAATGCCCAATATGTACTTTTGAAATAGTCTTCAAAAGACTTGACATCAAAAGGCTCATGTTCAATATGAGGTATTCTCAATGACTTTCCATAAAAGCTTTTATGTCTAAACCTAGGGAGCCATTTCACTCTAAAGTTGTGTCTGTCTTTCTTGTATTTTCTTTTGAAAGAAGCAAGGTCTATAACCTTTTTGTGGCCACATTGAGTCTAGAAACCTCACAAATAAACTCCCTAGTTATATCCATTATGAAAATTCCATCCAATGCCCTAGTTACTCTAATATTTTCATCATACCCAGAAGCAAGGCATCTGATGAGTTCCAAATTTATAAAGACATTAGGAACAACAATCTTTCCCAAATCATAAGTCCATGCATTGGAGACATGGGAATGGTAGTTTCTTTTTCCATACCAGTGTAGGAACAATTCGCACCTAGTGACTGTCATCCTCATACTTCACCTCAGTATCTTTTCAATTTCTAGCTATGTCTACTATCCCTTCTACTGCATTAGGGTTGAGGTTATGTTGACGCTGAGGCTTTTTTTAGGAACCCGAAAACTAGGCCTAAATATTTTTCTCAAAGGGTCTTTTAGATGTAGAGCCAGAGGATTGGGTGTTTGACCGACTCATAATTCTAGAATGATTTAGTTTAGCTCAAGTTGACGTGGAATGGTCACATCTCTTTGGTTTTTTCTACTATGCTGGACCAAAAAAATGAACTAAAAATTTATGAAGGAAATTATGAGTCATCATCCATCACATTTGACATTACTTCTTGTTCGTGCAAGTGAAGTTCATTCATCTACCCATTTATTGATTTTGAACGTGGGTCATCCATCTGGAAAGCAACATACAAATCTAAAATTTCAATGATGAGTAAAGCCTTGATTTTCTTGAAAAGGACACAACTGTCCTCTCTATCCAACATAATTCGCCCATGTCCCACATGCTAATATCATCACATAGTGTCCTTCCATGGTTCCACAACCAAGAAAAGGAAATTATGCTATGGGCCCGTGGACTTGCAAAATCCTTTATCATCCACCACATAACGAACATAAAATAACAAAATTATAGAAAAGTAAAGATTTTGATTTTGATTTTATATCTGATATTAAAGGAGCACTTCCTAGCAAAAGGAGATGTGGGACTTACGACATTGATATCCATAAGTCATAACTTAAAATTAAATTTACCAGTCAAAAAGTGTCCTATGGTTCTACAACCAAGAAAATGGCATTTCGCTATGGGCTCACAGACTTGCGGAATCCCTTACCTTCTACCATGTAACAAACATAAAACAATAAAATTATAGAAAAGTAAAGGTTTTGATTTTGATTTTATATCTGATATTAAAGGGGCACTTTCTAGAAAAAGGGGATGTGAGACTCATGACATCAATACCCATAAGTCATAACTTAAAGACCATTCAAAAAGTGAATGATGTCAACAACAAAACATAAGAATGCCAAGGTTTTAGGATAATAGAGTTTTAGAAAGCCCTAGGTTGTAGACCTAAAAACCCTACTTTAACCAGTTGAGGATTACCAAGAATTTTATATTTCAAACTGTAGTTGATATTTTAGATTGTATTTGATCTTTTATATTGTATTCCTTGAAATTATGCATCAGATTGAATAAATTAACATATTTTTAATAATTTCATATTTTAATTGTGTTAAACATGTACTTAGTGATTCATCATTGAACTCAATGATTAATAACATATTAACAATAGTATCATAGACAACAATGAACATAAGTAATCATTTAATGTGTATGTAGTAGTTGAAACCAAACTATTTCTTCAAATGATAAAATAAATAATACAAATAATTGAACATAAACACATTACTGAATTTGAGTGAAGGAATACATAGAGGCAATGCAAAATATTACTCAAAGACAACTTTGCATAGAGCTGAGTTGGAACTTGGAAACTCATATTATCAATATCAAATCATTGTATCACCTTTTCTAGAAACTTCCACTGTTCAGGTGGTGAAATTATCATTTGTTCTAACTGATGTTGTTTGACTTGAAAATTTGTTAATAATTCATGATTGAAATTGGAACCTAACTTGAATTTTCCATCAAAATTGTATTCAAGGTTATCAATGGTTTTATGGAATCCAAATAGTTTGCCACATCTGGTTTTTGAAGAAACTATTCCAAATCAATCTTCCTTGCACCCTCCATCTTCTTTCTAAAATCATCCTTTCCAATGAATTGTTCATTTGTGTCAAAATCCTCTAGCAAACCAAGCTCTTTGAAGTTCCTTACCTTCTCATCCAGCCTCTTCATCTTTCTTGCAGCTAGATGCACAAATTCTGTTGTTTAACGCATTCTCAAACACTTTTGAATGAATAGATGACAACATCATTGAGGAAACAAGCTGATTATTTATCCCTTTTATTTTAATTCATTGTCACTGGCTTTGTAGATTGTTTGTTGAACTTGATTTGCAAATTTCTCTAATTCCAACACATTTTTGTTGTCCATTAAATATTTTTTGAGCTTCTTATAATGTAGTTTGATAGCATCAATCAATTGAAACAATTCACACAAATCATCAATTCACTGCATTATTTACTCCTAGATCTTTTGTTTCATATGCCTCATTGTTTCTCTACAAAATGCAGTTAACTTATTTTGACAAAAGTTACTTTTATTTTTTGCTTCCATCAGCTCTACGACCAATCTTTCATTTGTTTTTCTCTCTTTCTCCAATTTTTATTCCCACAGTTCATTTCCTTTTCCAATGCTTTTTCTTAATTTTTCTTAAGTGGAATTTTCCTCATCATAGTTCTTTTTTCTCTCATCTAACCTTTGCTTTAGTTCATTCAATTCTCTCTCATTTTATTTATCCTCTTTTCTTTTTTTTATTAGAGGTAAAGAAGGTTTTGAAGGGGCACTAAAACCCTTTACAAAAAAGGACAGCTATTTCAAAAGATATCTAAATAGAAGAATCAACAACCAACACACAACAAAACATTAGCAAGACAATTGCCAAAAAGGAGGAACAAAAACAAAAAACTACATATTCTTCAGAATATTAGCAGCTTCCATGTCACTCTCAATAATCTTTTCATATGCATCCATAACTTCATAAGTCTCTTTAACAAGAACCCTAGTTTTCATCTTGGTCTTGTTGTGAGTTCTAGCACCTAGCCCCAAAACATTTACCTCTTTAACCAAAACATCTTGCGAACCAACAACCTTGTCAATTGAAGCTTCCTCCACCACCTACCTTTCTCTAGTAGCTTCTTTATCACCAGGAGCTTCCTCCATCTATTTATTATCCTTCTCATTGAGATTAGGAATACCCTTATCCTTGTGCCTCATAGCAGATTTAGTCACTTCAAAAATCTTATCCAACTTCATGTTGAGCTTTTCCATCTATTCTTCCAAAGCCACAACTCTTTGTTCAAAACTATGCTTCATCTTAAGCATCTCTTCAGCCACAATCTTTAAGGAGTCATACGGCTAGTCAACTTGAGTCTATATAGAAGAATGTGAAGATTCCCCAGCTTTTCTCACAACCCCCCAAACTGTCACATTAGTAATATTAAGCTCAATTAAAAACCATTTAAACAATTTAAACAGGGAAGATGTACCCTCCTTAGCCAAACCCAAAACATTAGGTAAAACCTCTCGATCAAAGTTAAACACATACCTAGCCTCTGCTTCACCCTCTTGGGAGATACTATTCTTATCCTAGCTATCAAAAACCTCATTACCTTTAACCCCAGTCACCAATATTTAAATTTTACAAAGAGA